>CM040628.1:12046420-12335205 GCA_022817965.1 Solanum lycopersicoides | reverse complement strand
GTTTCCCCGTTTCATGTCCCTGTCACTAGCTCCTATTGATGGTTGTAGGTTGGTATGTCTGCTGGTAGATATTAGGCATGTAATGTGTTTTTTCGTGATGAATATGTTCATGAATGTGTATTTGGAATCGTACAAATAAACCTATGCTTTCCGAAATATGTGTTTATGTGTGTGCAATGTGTAGTTGTGACTTTGAACACGGATTGAAGTATGAAAATGACTTGTTTTATGGTTGTATTTCACGTGCACAAACTTGTATTAATCGTGATGTTCATATGAAGTATAAAGTGGCTGATTTGAGTGAAAAACTATTAGCTAAATGCCCTAAGAATTAACTCTAAATGTTGATGAAAAGAAGCTGAAAAATGTATCTCAAATTTCCAGCACATTGTTGGTTAATTTCAGCCAAGTAAAGTTCTTTAATAAGCTATGAAAAATGAAGAAAAATAAGTGAGGTAATTGAGGATCGAACCCGTGACCTCACCATGTTAAAAATCAGTGAAATAAGAGAAAAAAATGTGAGAGTGGGGATTGAACCCCACCTCTTGAATGGATGAGAAAGTTAGGAGAAAAATAAAGGAGAAAATAAATGGAGAGTGGGATTGAACCCCCAACCTCTTGAATGGATGAGAAAGTTAGGAGAAAAATAAAGGAGAAAAATAAATGAGGAGAGTGGGGATTGAACCCCCAACCTCTTGAATGGATGAGAGAGTTAGGAGAAAAATAAAGGAGAAAATAAATGTGGAGAGTGGGGATTGAACCCACAACCTCTTGGATAGGTGAGAAAGTTAAGAGATAAATTAAAATAAAAATAATGAGCTTGTGGGGATTGAACCCACAACCTCCTTAACTTAAACGAAAAAAAGAGGAGAAAAAGAAAGGAAATATTATGGGGTTGATGGGAATCGAACTAGGGTCTCCCAAATCTGAAAAATGTAATTATCAAGTTTAAAATAAGATTAAGTGTTGTCCACAGGATTCGAAATAGGATTCCCTTGCCCAAATTCCGTATTGATACATAAGTCATACGTGAATTAAATGTTCAACAATAATGCCACCTACTTAGATCGAAATCGAGATCTTGGCATACATACAAGATGCATAAGTCTTGTATGACATAATCTTAGGAAGATATGAATCACTTAGACGTATATGAATGAAGCCTCATGGCTTGTATGTATGGACACATAAGTCTAACATACGTTTAAAAGTAAGTGATCCTAAGATGTATGTAATGAAATGATGAAACCCTAGAAGGGTTAAGTATGAGTGTAAATACACTAAATGGCCAAGTGCATTGGCATATGATGAAATGAACAATGAAATGATGAAATGAACAATGATATGATGAAATGAACAATGATATGATGAAATGAACAATGAAATGACGAAATGAACAATGAAATGATGAAATGAACAATGAAATGATGAAATGAGAAATGAAATGATGACACCCTATAAGGGTTAAGTAAGGGTGTGAAACACACCAAATGGCCAAGTGCATTGGCATATGATGAAATGAACATTACGTAATAAAGGTGAATAAGTATGAAAAGCAAAGGTGCTAATGATGATGAATGTGGTGACAACATGATATGAGGCTAATGTAAATGATGAGAGCAATCTCAAATGAGCCTAAGTAAATGTTACCAATACGTACTCACCTATGAGAGTGTAAGATAATGAAGAGACCAGTCTCTATGAACACTCTAATGAGAGTATTGAGCTTAACACACTCAATACGAATGATGAGATGAGAAATCATCTAATGAGCTATGATGTCCTCATACTAGAAGCCAGCTTCCATGACGTATGAGATGAATGTAATGGAACTTTATACTAAGCACCGATAGACTAGCTATGAGCGGTGATGCCTTCTTTCGGGAAGGGCGGAGGTTCACGTAACTCTCATGAGATGAGACTGTCCGGCTTGCCGGGTATGGGTCTCCTTATATCTCCTAGTCTTCGAACCTATACTGCCAATATAGGGATCTGGCGGGGTTAAATTCCCATGTACGCTAGCATGTTTTGGTCACTTTGGCCGGTGATTCCACCTCTTTTCGGTGTGGGGGAGACACTGGATTTCATGATGCTCACATGATCTATGTCGGTTAAAGTTAAAGTTCCCAATGAATGAATGAGGCCAGCCTCAAATGATGCACATAATGAAATGAATGATACCAAAGGTGTTAGGATAGGATAATCAAAAGGTGAGTTAGATTCAAGTAATGACATTAGGTCATTCTTGGTCATTGCACAACGAACCTAATGAAAGTCTTAAACTACATCCTAGGTATAACTGGTGGTTACACTGGACTATGAACGAAATGAAATGAAGTACGTATGAATGAATGAAGCAGACTCTGTGTTTGCTAATGAAGACTCCCTAGTTGAGGTCCCATATGTTGAGCCTCATTTCTGGGATGTCTTAATGTCAAGTCCATGATTCCAAGGTCTCATGGCATATGAATGAATGATATGAAAGAAGTTATGTGCTACATGTAAAATGTACTTTTGCTATATGATATGTGCTATGTGTAAATGTTATGTGCTGTGTGCAAATGTGAAAAGTATGATATGTATGTTATTCTCATGGCATAACTTTCCTATTCCAAATTTGGAAAGCTCACTGACTTTCCTAATCCAAATTTGGAAAGATCATTTACTTTCCTAATCCAAATTAGGAAACTTTCCTAATCTCAATTTGGCAAGTCCACTGACTTGACTTCCAAAAATCATGTTGTTAGGAAAGAGCTATTTTTTCTCATGCATGTCCTTGGTGTGTGCTTGCATATACCCACACTTAGTACAAATGTGTACTAACCCTATACAAACTCTACTATTTTAGGTGCAGGCACAGGTGGACGATAGAGCTACATGATCATCGCTGCAGTTATCCGGACGTCCAGCATTCATCCGGTTTTGGTAGGTCCTCATGCTTTCGAGGATGCTACTGTTTTATATTCTAGCTTAGTTTTAGAGTTGAGCTAGTAGAGCATGTTCCACTAGCGTTTCCTTCCTATTTTTATTCAGACTATGTATTGGTGCCATTTTGGCAATTATACACTTAATAAGAATTGAACTATTTCTTTCAGTTGCTTATCTCTTAATGTTAGATGGTTGATGGTGAACAATTACGTATAAATGAGAATGTTTTTATAAGTATGTTAAGAAACAAAAAGTTTCAAATTTTCCGCTAAAATTAACCTATGTAAAGTAAGAATAAAGTAAGTAGGCTTGTCTGCGACCTCTGTGAGGTTAACGACGCCGGTCTAGTCTGGGGTCTAGATTCCAGTCGTGACAAAGTTGGTATCAGAGCACTAGGTTAAATTACGAAAATAATAAGTTCACATCAACCACATTGAGTAGTTTCTAAGACATGGTAGTGAAGTGCACCACTATCCTGGATTAGAGACTGCATGATGCGTAGGAAAATTTCCCTTCTTCTACTCTTTATCGTGCTATCTAGAGCCTTGACACTTTGTGTCATTTTAAATATCTAACTTCGTTCTTGTGTGCGCTCTTAGAAGAATACACACAAGAATTAGGATGACCAAGTGGTCTAAGGTGCTAGACTCAAGATCTGGCCTTCCCAAGAAGGGGCAGTGATAGAAATGCCTGCGTGAACGAAAGACGTTTGATAAGAGTGGTTGTTCGCATGAAGGTGAGTGCATGGTAGGTTCTAAAGCCTGCTATGAGTATTGATGAAGAGGAGAAGGATAAGTTTGCTGCTTACTAGCTCAAGAAGATGGCTCAGGTATGGATTACTTCAGAAATGCTAGACTACCATAGTCTATCAAAACAGGGTAGTAAGGTTAACTTTCCAAATAAGTTAGAGTTAAAATGAATTCATGCTTGCATGTCATTTTGATGTTTTGTATAGCGTGGACATGATTTTTGCGTTGCATGAGTTGTGAGGTGCATCAAGTTAAGTGCGATTGAGAAGGAAGTTCCTCAATCTCAAATATGAAGCTTCAGATAAGATTGTGTAATATGCATTATCCAGAGTAAGTGTGAAACACAAATTCACAAAGAGTAAAGTCTCAAGTATGTTTAGATATCTTCGAAAATCGCCCTCTTTATTTAAAATGACGTGTAGTGTCATTCGGGGACGAATGTTCCTAAGGGGGGGATAATGTAACAACCCTAAAAAAATAGATATGCTAAGTAATGCTTAATGTGCCAAGAATGCCTACGATTAGACCAGGGTTCACACAGATTGATGCGCGTAGAACCAGACCTCGGAACCCTTGGTATAGCCAAGCCAACTAACTTTGGGAGTTAGTTGAGCTAGGAAAGGTTGGGACCAACCATGTAGGGCTCTCGAATACAAAGATTTACTCGAAGGAGTTTTTACCGGACTTAAAAAGAAGGAATTTTAAGTTTTGAGGGTCTAGGGGTAAAATGGTCTTTTACCAGGCTAAGGGTAATATCATAATTACCCTAAATATATATATATTAATTATTTAATAATATGGAGGGGCAATTTTGGGAGAGAGAGCCGAATTTGAGCTCTAGGAGTGGAGTCTTGCTCCACCCGGGTTCGAACCTAGGTGGAAGCAATGATTTAACTTATTTTTATTTAAATTGATAAATTAATTTAATTAATTAATAATTATTAGCTGATTTAAGAAAAAGGAAAATCAGATTTTATTATTAATTATTTATTAATTAACATGTCTTATTTTGACTAAGTCTCAACTAGAGTCCTAATCCTAAGGAACCTCTCTCTCTCTTTCACGTTTCATCCACTTCTCCCATTTTGTTTTTTTTCACGTTTTTCTGTTAACAAAGCAGCAACAAAAATTAGAAATAACAACAAAACACTTGAAGAACTCATAAGAATTCAAACGACAAAAACAATCCATAAAAGTAAAGCAAAACGTGACATTCTCGACGGGTAAGGTGGGAATTTCTGTGTTGGACGTTGGGTTGGTGGTGATTCTGGGCAGCAACTTTGTGTGTTGAACAACACCAAGAACAGGTATGGGTTTTCTTACTCTTGGTCCCTTTCCCAAGAGACCCCTAGGATTCAGTCGATTCTAATCCGAAAACTAGGATTGTTTCCCCGTTTCATGTCCCTGTCACTAGCTCCTATTGATGGTTGTAGGTTGGTATGTCTGCTGGTAGATATTAGGCATGTAATGTGTTTTTTCGTGATGAATATGTTCATGAATGTGTATTTGGAATCGTACAAATGATAACCTATGCTTTCCGAAATATGTGTTTATGTGTGTGCAATGTGTAGTTGTGACTTTGAACACGGATTGAAGTATGAAAATGACTTGTTTTATGGTTGTATTTCACGTGCACAAACTTGTATTAATCGTGATGTTCATATGAAGTATAAAGTGGCTGATTTGAGTGAAAAACTATTAGCTAAAATGCCCTAAGAATTAACTCTAAATGTTGATGAAAAGAAGCTGAAAAATGTATCTCAAATTTCCAGCACATTGTTGGTTAATTTCAGCCAAGTAAAGTTCTTTAATAAGCTATGAAAAATGAAGAAAAATAAGTGAGGTAATTGAGGATCGAACCCGTGACCTCACCATGTTAAAAATCAGTGAAATAAGGAGAAAAAAATGTGGAGAGTGGGGATTGAACCCCCAACCTCTTGAATGGATGAGAAAGTTAGGAGAAAAATAAAGGAGAAAATAAATGAGGAGAGTGGGGATTGAACCCCCAACCTCTTGAATGGATGAGAAAGTTAGGAGAAAAAGAAAGGAGAAAAATAAATGAGGAGAGTGGGGATTAAACCCCCAACCTCTTGAATGGATGAGAGAGTTAGGAGAAAAATAAAGGAGAAAATAAATGTGGAAAGTGGGGATTGAACCCACAACCTCTTGGATAGGTGAGAAAGTTAAGAGATAAATTAAAATAAAAATAATGAGCTTGTGGGGGATTGAACCCACAACCTCCTTAACTTAAACGAAAAAAAGAGGAGAAAAAGAAAGGAAATATTATGGGGTTGATGGGAATCGAACTAGGGTCTCCCAAATCTGAAAAATGTAATTATCAAGTTTAAAATAAGATTAAGTGTTGTCCACAGGATTCGAAATAGGATTCCCTTGCCCAAATTCCGTATTGATACATAAGTCATACGTGAATTAAATGTTCAACAATAATGCCACCTACTTAGATCGAAATCGAGATCTTGGCATACATACAAGATGTATAAGTCTTGTATGACATAATCTTAGGAAGATATGAATCACTTAGACGTATATGAATGAAGCCTCATGGCTTGTATGTATGGACGCATAAGTCTAACATACGTTTAAAAGTAAGTGATCCTAAGATGTATGTAATGAAATGATGAAACCCTAGATGGGTTAAGTATGAGTTTAAATACACTAAATGACCAAGTGCATTGGCATATAATGAAATGAACAATGAAATGATGAAATGAACAATGATATGATGAAATGAACAATGAAATGATGAAATGAACAATGATATGATGAAATGAACAATGATATGATGAAATGAACAATGAAATGACGAAATGAACAATGAAATGATGAAATGAACAATGAAATGATGAAATGAGAAATGAAATGATGACACCCTATAAGGGTTAAGTAAGGGTGTGAAACACACCAAATGTCCAAGTGCATTGGCATATGATGAAATGAACATTTACGTAATAAGAGGTGAATAAGTATGAAAAGCAAAGGTGCTAATGATGATGAATGTGGTGACAACATGATATGAGGCTAATGTAAATGATGAGAGCAATCTCAAATGAGCCTAAGTAAATGTTACCAATACGTACTCACCTATGAGAGTGTAAGATAATGAAGAGACCAGTCTCTATGAACACTCTAATGAGAGTATTGAGCTTAACACACTCAATACGAATGATGAGATGAGAAATCATCTAATGAGCTATGATGTCCTCATACTAGAAGCCAGCTTCCATGACGTATGAGATGAATGTAATGGAACTTTATACTAAGCACCGATAGACTAGCTATGAGCGGTGATGCCTTCTTTCGGGAAGGGCGGAGGTTCACGTAACTCTCATGAGATGAGACTGTCCGGCTTGCCGGGTATGGGTCTCCTTATATCTCCTAGTCTTCGAACCTATACTGCCAATATAGGGATCTGGCGGGGTTAAATTCCCATGTACGCTAGCATGTTTTGGTCACTTTGGCCGGTGATTCCACCTCTTTTCGGTGTGGGGGAGACACTGGATTTCATGATGCTCACATGATCTATGTCGGTTAAAGTTAAAGTTCCCAATGAATGAATGAGGCCAGCCTCAAATGATGCACATAATGAAATGAATGATACCAAAGGTGTTAGGATAGGATAATCAAAAGGTGAGTTAGATTCAAGTAATGACATTAGGTCATTCTTGGTCATTGCACAACGAACCTAATGAAAGTCTTAAACTACATCCTAGGTATAACTGGTGTTACACTGGACTATGAACGAAATGAAATGAAGTACGTATGAATGAATGAAGCAGACTCTGTGTTTGCTAATGAAGACTCCCTAGTTGAGGTCCCATATGTTGAGCCTCATTTCTGGGATGTCTTAATGTCAAGTCCATGATTCCAAGGTCTCATGGCATATGAATGAATGATATGAAAGAAGTTATGTGCTACATGTAAATGTACTGTATGCTATTGATATGTGCTATGTGTAAATGTTATGTGCTGTGTGCAAATGTGAAAAGTATGATATGTATGTTATTCTCATGGCATAACTTTCCTATTCCAAATTTGGAAAGCTCACTGACTTTCCTAATCCAAATTTGGAAAGATCATTTACTTTCCTAATCCAAATTAGGAAACTTTCCTAATCTCAATTTGGCAAGTCCACTGACTTGACTTCCAAAAATCATGTTGTTAGGAAAGAGCTATTCTTTCTCATGCATGTCCTTGGTGTGTGCTTGCATATACCCATACTTAGTACAAGTGTGTACTAACCCTATACAAACTCTACTATTTTAGGTGCAGGCACAGGTGGACGATAGAGCTACAGGATCATCGCTGCAGTTATCCGGACGTCCAGCATTCATCCGGTTTTGGTAGGTCCTCATGCTTTCGAGGATGCTACTGTTTTATATTCTAGCTTAGTTTTAGAGTTGAGTTAGTGGAGCATGTTCCACTAGCGTTTCTTTCATATTTTATTCAGACTATGTATTGGTGCCATTTTGGCAATTATACGCTTTATAAGAATTGAACTATTTCTTTCAGTTGCTTATCTCTTAGTGTTAGATGGTTGATGGTGAACAATTACGTATAATGAGAATGTTTTTATAAGTATGTTAAGAAACAAAAAGTTTCAAATTTTCCGCTAAAATTAACCTAGATGAAGTAAGAATGACGTAAGTAGGCTTGTCTGCGACCTCTGAGAGGTCAACGACGCCGGTCTCGTCTGGGGTCTAGATTCCAGTCGTGATATTAAAGTTCCCAATGAATGAATGAGGCCAGCCTCAAATGATGCACATAATAAAATGAATGAATACCAAATGTGTTAGGATAGGATAATCAAAAGGTGAGTTAGATTCAAGTAATGACATTAGGTCATTCTTGGTCATTGCACAACGAACCTAATGAAAGTCTTAGACTACATCCTAGGTATAACCGGTAGTTACACTGGACTATGAACGAAATGAAATGAAGATCGTATGAATGAATGAAGCAGACTCTGTGTTTGCTAACAAAGACTCCCAGTTGAGGTCCCATATGTTAAGCCTTCATTTCTGGGATGTCTTAATGTCAAGTCCATGATTCCAAGGTCTCATGGCATATGAATGAATGATATGAACGAAGTTATGTGCTATGTGTAAATGTTATGTGCTGTGTGCAAATGTGAAAAGTATGATTATGTATGTTATTCTCATGGCATAACTTTCCTATTCCAAATTTGGAAAGATCACTGACTTTCCTAATCCAAATTTGGAAAGATCATTTACTTTCCTAATCCAAATTAGGAAACTTTCCTAATCTCAATTTGGCAAGTCCACTGACTTGACTTCCAAAAATCATGTTGTTAGGAAAGAGCTATTCTTTCTCATGCATGTCCTTGGAGTGTGCTTGCATATACCCATACTTAGTACAAGTGTGTACTAACCCTATACAAACTCTACTATTTTAGGTGCAGGCACAGGTGGACGGTAGAGCTACCGGATCATCGCTGCAGTTATCCGGACGTCCAACATTCATCCGGTTTTGGTAGGTCCTCATGCTTTCGAGGATGCTACTGTTTATGTTCTAGCTTAGTTCAGGAGTTGAGCTAGTGGAGCATGTTCCACTAACGTTTCTTTCTTATTTTATTCAGACTACGTATGGGTGCCATTTTGGCAATTATACAATTATGTTATTGAACTATTTCTTTCATTTGATTATCTCTTAATGATTAGATGGTTGATGTTGAACGAACTACGAATGTATTATAAATGTTTAGTAAGTAATGTTTAGAAACAAAAAGTTTCAAATTTTCCGCTAAAATTAACCTATGTAAAGTAAGAATGACGTAAGTAGGCTTATCTACGACCTCTGAGAGGTCAACGACGCCGGTCTCGTCTGGGGTCTAGGTTCCGATCGTGACAGGATGAATGCTCGACGTCCGGATAGGTTCAGCGTCAATCTGTAGCTCTAGCGTCCATCTGTGCCTGCACCTAAAATTGTAGAGTTGTATAGGGTTAGTACACACTTGTACTAAGTATGGGTATATGCAAGCATACACCAAGGACATGCATGAGAAAGAATGGATCTTCTCTAACAACATGATTATGGAAAGTCAAGTCAGTGGACTTGCCAAATTGGGATTAGGAAAGTTAGTGAACTTTCCAAATTTGGATTAGAAAAGCTAGTGAGCTTCCAAATTTGGATTAGGAAAGTCTGTGAGCTTTCCAAATTTGGATTAGGAAAGTCATGCCATGAGATAAACATGCATCATCATACTTATCATATTGTACACAACACATAACATCTTACACATAGCACATATCATATATCATATAGTACATAACATCTTCTATAACATTCATTCATATTCCATGAGACTTTGGGATCATGGACTTGACATTAAGACTTTCCAAAATGAGGGCTCAACATATGGGATTTCAACTAGGGAGTCTTCATTAGCAAACACATAGTCTGCTTCATTCATTCATACGTAATTCATTTCATTTCGTTCATACGCCAGTGTGAACACCAGCCATACCAAGGATGTAGTTTAAGACTTTCATAGGATTTTCTGTGCAATTAACAAGAATAACCTATTGTCATTACCTGAGTCTAGCTCACCTCTTGATTATCACATCCTAACACCTTTGGTACCGTTCATTTCATTATGTGCATCATTTGAGGCTGGCCTCATTCATTCATTTTAAACTTTAACTTTAACCGACATAGATCATGTGAGCATCATGAAATCCAGTGTCATAAAACCCCACACCGAAAAGAGGTGGAATCACCGGCCAAAGTGACCCAAAACATGCTAGTGTACATGGGAATTGAACCACGCCAGATCCCTTTATTGGCAGTATAGGTTCGAAGACTAGGAGATATAAGGAGACCCAAACCCGGCATGCCGGACAGTCTCATCTCATGAGAGTTACATGAACCTCCGCCCTTCCTAAAAGAATGCATCACCGCTCATAGCTAGTCTATCGGTGCTCAGTATAAAGTTCCATTACATTCAACTCATACGTCATGAAATCTGGCTTCTAGTATGAGGACATCATAGTTCAATAGATGATTTCTCATCTCATCATTAGTATTAAGTGTGTTAATCTCAATACTTTCATTAGAGTGTTCATAGAGATTGGTCTTTTCATTAACTTTACACTCTCATAGGTGAGTACATTTTGGTAACATTTACTTAGGCTCATTTGAGATTGTTCTCATCTTTTACATTAGCCTCATATCATGTTGTCACCACATTCATTAACATTAGCGCAATTGCTCTGCATAATTACTCACCCCATTTTACGTGAATGTTCATTTCCTCATATGCCAATGAACTTGGCCATTTGTGTGTTTCACACTCTTACTTTCCCCTTCTAGGGTTTTATTATTTCATTTCATCGTATGCCAATGAACTTGGCCATTTAGTGTGTTTCACACTCTTACTTAACCCTTCTAGGGTTATATTATTTCATTACATACATCTTAGGTTCACTTATTTTTAAACGTATGTTAGACTTATGGGTCTATACATACAAGCCATGAGGCTTCATTCATAGTTCGTTTAAGTGATTCATGTCTTCCTAAGATTGTGTGGTACAAGACTTATGCATCTTGTATGTATGCCAAGATCTCGATTTTGATCTAAGTAGGCGGCATTGTTCTTGAACATTTAATTCACGTATGACTTATGTATCAATACGGAATTTGGGCAAGGGAACCCAATTTCGAATCCTTTGGACAACACATACATTTTTATTCATTTTGGTTTGATCCATACGGTTTGGGGACCCAAGATCGAGCCCCAACACCTTCATTTTATTTTTCCCTTACTTTCTCTCTTCATTTTTCGCTCAATGGAACTAAGAGGATGTGGGATCGAACTTCCACAACCTCATTTAATTTTATTTTCATTACTTTTACTTTCTCTCCTTTGGCCGAGGGGTTGTGGGTTCGAACCCCTACAACCCCTCTTTAATTTCTTTTAATATTTCTCTTTGAATCTGCCTAGGAGGTCGTGGGTTCGATTCCCACGCCTCACATTTCTTTTCTTTAATTTTCTTTACTCTCCTTCACTGCCTAGAGGTCGTGGGTTCGATTCCCACGCCTCACATTTCATTTCTTTTCATTTTCTTTACTCTCCTTCACTTCCTAGAGGTCGTGGGTTCGAATCCCACTCCTCTCATTTTTTTTATTTTCATACATAAATTTTCAGCCAAGACCATGGTTCGAATCTCCTTCCCACACTAATTCTCCGGTGGAAAATCACTACTACGATCCAAACTAACGCAATTAATCTAAAAAGTGTGGCACTTAAGTGCAGAAGCAAGTTAAATAAACTAATAGGAAGTTTCCATAGCCTTCAACAAAGATTCTAAAGAACTAACTAAACAAATGCGGAAATAAACAACCTGCTAGAACCTGAAAGTCAATGTACCAAAACTGCTAAATGATAACCAAGTCTAAATAACAAGGGATGCAACCCCAGTCTAATGAGCTAAACAACTAGCTAAAGCAGTGTATAAGTCTGAAAATGGTGGACGTAGACTAAAGATAATTTCATGGCAGCCCGAAGATGCTAACTCACCCTTGAATTCGGAAGTAACGATCACAGATCTTCTAAGCGAGGTCTGTCAATACCCGCCGGAAGATGCCATGTACTCAACAAAAATAAGAGCAAATGTAATATCAGTACACAATCACCGTGTATTGGTAGGATCATGCCGCTATACAAATAAGTTCAACAAAAACAAATTAATTACAACATATCATGCAATATATCGAACATATACAATATTGAATATCACATGCTTCAACAATCACAAGTAGCTGGTTCTCTCGTGGAACCCAAACCCAAACTATTAGTGCACCAAAACGTGGTATCTGATCCAAATTAGTTATGTCGAAACGTGGCAATCCGATTCATCAACACACCATAATCACAAACGCAAGTATACTTTAAAGTCGTACAATCAAGATTGATTCATGGCATATAAACATTCATCTATCTCATTTACCACAAGTGTGAATCAACAATGCAATATTTCCATACATACATGCATTATAATGAAACAATAACAAGAATACATCACACAATAATAGAATCACAACCATCACCTACCTCGAAACAAACTTGAAACCCTAAGAAACTTGATCCTTCCCCTTCCGAATTTGTTTCGCTTGTTCTTGATCTACAAACAATCAATATAATACGGGAATCAACAGACAATCACTAATTACCCAGATTACTAACAAATATATGAACCCTAGATCAAACCCATGGTACTTATCATCCAAAGGTTGTTTCCATCATAGAATTTGTATCAACACCCTTCCCCATCATTATTAACACATTCTATTACGTTCTACGGATCGAAAAATGAATTCAGAAAGTGAAAAAGTTACCTTTAGCCTCAAGAATGGTGAAAACGGAGTAGGAGTCGCATGGGGTTCGTTTCTTAGCTCTAAAAAATGAAAAAGTGCAAAATAAGATCGTTTAGAGATGTATTAACGACATTTAGTTGCATCCCAGCCACCACAGTGGTACCCATCCCGCCTAAGCGGGAGAAATGCCCACCAGGGCGGGATTCCTGAGACAGAGAGCTATCTCAAGAGTTCCAAAATTCCATTTCTCAATACACCTCTAAACCACAACACTCTAAAAATACCTTCCACGCTAAGATCAATTTTCGGAGTTCTACATGCTTGAATTCAATTCTGTAAAGTCTTACGGATTCTTTAACGAGTCATCTAACTACTCATTCAATCAAAATCATAAATGGTTCACTAGATTATTACCAGATTTTCCTACACCTCAAAGACTCTAATTTCTTCCAAATTTGGACTAGGTTGAAAAAAATTCAAATACTACAAAAAAGTTTTCCGACCCAAAAATTTTCCCTATTGACTTTTCTATAATGACGAAACCCGATCATTACAGTTTGTTGCTAACTTAAATATCTCAACCAACTCACTCTCAGAAAATGAGAGCTTTGCAAAAGATAGATAAACAATAATTTCTATAATCTGTGTTAAATCGGACTAGTGACTACTTTATTGATTAGAGACATAAATTATTTGTCCCTTATTGTTGATTGTTTAGTATATGATAACTAGTTTTATTTTGTAACATTAATTTTATAATGAATAAAATTCACTGAACATAGTTGAAATTAATTAGTCAGATAATATTTATAATTTGACATGGATAACATTACAACTTTATCGTATAGCAGGCATAGTCAATTATTTTAACCAACAATGCACTGTATAAAGGAGAAATTAAATATGAAATTTATATCTACGTAGCATGTAGCTAAAATGATAGCTTGATAATACATTGTTAAATAGTATTATAAATGATTTTTTATGATATAACATTTTTTAAGTGATCTGATAAGCAATTGTTTTATAAATTATTGTTATTAATAGGATCGTTAGGCGAAAGAACTGCATAGATTGGACTGATGATCTCTTCATGTCAAATTCCTGAAAGTTGTAGAGCACCTCGGTGAAGGAATTATGTGTACTTCACATGAGGAAAGGCTAAAAATAGTCCCTCATCTTTGAGTTAAGACTCAAAGTGATCCTTAAATTTTCACACGGAGCACTAATAGTCCCTCATGTTTGCGATATTGGTGCACTTTTGGTCCTCTCCAAAATTTTACCTATTTTTTAAGATTAATTTTGTCCAAAATTTTGTATGAGGAATGTCCAATCGTCTTTTTATATATTTAATAGAAATAATAACTTTATCTGAGAGAAACGATAAGAAAAACACCTTGTTCTGTTTACTAGAAATATTACTGCAGCTAAACTTAAGAATATTTTAACATATGACTTTGGAGGAAAAGAAAAAAATTGTACTATTGCACGTGAAATTATCGTGATGAACCTCTCGACTTTATCTGCAGTACGATTTCTACTAAACAAAACAAAGTGTTTTTCTTCTCACATACTTTGATAAGGAGTTGTTATTTCTACTAAATATATAAAATGACGATTGAACATCTCATACATAGGTTATGGATAAAATCAATGCAAAAAAGAAATAGGTAAAATTTTGGAGAAGGACCAAAAGTGTACCAATATTGCAAACAAGAAGGACTATTAGTGATCCATTTGAAAACTTAAGAATCACTTTTAGCCTTCGCTCAAAGAAGAGGGACTATTTTGATCCTCTAAACACTTCACATTTACTTAAATTTCTTGACAATTTGATTTTATGGGGCTTTGTGGAAAATGAGGATTCCTACTTATATAACTAACATCAACTTAATTGGAATTAAAGTGTAAATGTTTTCCTTGGAATATATATATCCTTCAAAAGTTATAAGAATAAATCATTTTATCACTTTCAGATAATAATCTAAAGGGTGTATGATCGCTATCAATAGTAAGTGTTACTTCGATTGTTTAACCACCTGACTGAGCCCAAGCTTTTCAAAGGTTCTCATCTGGTATATAACCCTAGGAGATACTATTGACATAGAACATTTATTAAGGAGATTCAGATGTTGAGGTGTATCGTATTCTTCTTTTCTACAATTTTTAGCAGTAGAGTGTCTTTTTATGACATTCATTTTCGACAATTGTGTCAAACTATATCACCTATCATTACTAAAATCCATGATTCTGATATCAATTGTTGAAAGGATCGAATAATATTCATACTACAAGCAACTACCGTAATTTTGATTTTATTTATCACTTTAGCCAACAAATATTTAGACAATCATATCAATATTTATTAATCAAAATTATCAGAACACTATTTAATTTAGTAAAATTATTATCAATTCTTAATTTATATTTAAGAATCATCATATTATCCCTATTAATTAGGTTGTGAATGAATTTTTTACCATTTTCAAAGAAATTAATTGAGGGTATAATGACTAAAATTAATTGTCTATTTTTATTTTTCAAAATGAACAAGTAATTAGGAACAACTAAAAAAAGAAATACAGACTAGAAACAAGAGACATAAGGAGTATTTTTTTTAACCTATTTTTAGCATTTAGCAATTGCCTAATTACGTTTGGGCTTGGGTCACTTTTGGACCAAGCCATGTATATTGTTGTGGTTTCTCTTTTTCTCAATTAATGGGCAAAATTAATCTAATATTTAATAATTCAATAAAACATTAGGTTGTGTCTGATTTAAGAATATGTAAATAATATTTTATTTTAAAAAAATTATTTTCTAGTTCAGTTCAAAGTTAGTCATGATCCAATGTGGAGGATATGATAAGAAGATAATGATTTTATGATACTTTTTAGTTATGATGATAGATGGTGATGGTGATGGTGATGGTGATGGTGATGTGCTGCTGATGATGATGATGTTGATTGTGATGGTGATGATGGTGATGATGGTGATGATGGTGGTGATGGTGATGGTGATGGTGATGGTGATGGTGATGAGATGATAATGATGATGATGATGATGGTGATGATGACGATGATGATGACGGTGACGACGACGACGATGACGACGATGATGATAGTATATAAGTATTGGTTGAAATAATTGAGATAAAGTAAGAATGATAATAATATGTAAGTACGGATTAAAGCAATTAAGATAAAGTAAGACCGTAATTGTAATATCTTTTAACTAAAAATGAGTGTTCATTCATGTCCCATAAGTGACAAACATCTTCTTATAATTCAAACGGATTCTTAAAAATGAAAATATATTTTATAAAAAAAAAAACATTACGCTTTATATTAAACTCGTAGAAGCACAAGAAAAAGAAGAAAATAAAAGTATACCTTTGTGTTGACTCAAGAAAGGAAAAAAATTAATAGGTCAAGTAAAATTATTGTTTGGTCAACGCTAGACATGCTCATTAGTCAATAGATGTACTATATAAGCGCCGATAAAAAGAGTTAAGGATTGTGTTTCAATACTAAAATCGTAAAAGAAAAGAGAAAAAGACAAAAGTATCTATTTATCTTCACTCAAGAAAGGAAGAAATTAAATTTGTCAATAAAAAAAAATTGTATGGTCAACGCTAGACATGCTCATCATTAGTCATTAGAGGTACTATATAAGCACCTATCGGAATAGTTAAGGTTTTCTACATAAATTTTGCTTTTCATATAATAAATTATTTTCCAGTATCTCCCTCTTAAGTCTAAAGAGAAAAATTCTCAAACTGTCGAAGGAATAGATAATATAATGGAAGTTTCCTATCATGGAATGATAGAAGAAGTATGTGTAATGCTGGTAGATGATGACAGGTCTTTGATAAACAAGATTTTCTATAATTTTCTTTTCATAAGAGATTTAATTGATATGATGTTTGTTATCTCATTTGTAATTTTAACACCGATTTCTTTTTAGATTTTATTTATGTATCTGGTAAATCTTGAAGTTATTTTTGTTGTTGTCATAACACTATTTCTGTGTTTGTATATGTTGTTTTCCTAGACCATTAAATGTGTTTTGTTCGGCTATGAAAATGAAATTAGCTTCTCTATTTTGTTTCTCGCTAGCTATAAGCATATCACACTCGATTAGCTTTTCCATATAGATGTATATGATTTTCTTTAAAGGCGGATGTACTTGGAGGGATACAATTTTATGTTGATTAAAATTATTTAATCAACTTACACTTAAGTTTTATACTTGACCTTTTGTAGAAAGATGGGTATGGGGAGGGATTTTCTGTGTCAATTGGTTTGGAGTGACATAGAGTAGGAGAAAAATAAGATATTTACTCAAAAATAATATTTTAAGGTGTAGATATTTATTTTTCTTACCCATCTATGATTTTAATAAATATAATTTGCTAGGGTGACGCCGGCTCAAGATTAGGGTAATTGGGGAGGGAGGGGTGGGGGGTGGGGAGCAAAAGCAATAAAAAAGGACTAGATAAGAATTGATCTGGCTATTATTATTTATTACCATGAGATAACCTTTTTTTTTTTTGTCTTTCTTTGAATGTAGACCAAATTAAAAAAAATAGGGAGGTCTGATATTAGTAAAATAAAAAAAAGTTCCTCCCTTTTTTTGTTCAAAAGAAATTTTATCCTTAAAAAACGAAGTGTGTGTATTATATATAGTAATATATATATATATATATATATTATAGGAGAGGTGATAGCACCTACTGTCAGCGCCTCAATTAATCTTAATTTTTTTAATTTTTGAAATATCAATTAATTAATTATATCTTTGCATTTTATTTATGTTATTCATGAAAAATTTGAAACAAACACGTTTGATATTAACTATTTAAAAAATATATTAGTAATTAAAAAAATAACTAGATTTTTTTAAAAAAATGAAAAAAGAAACGTTATAAGATTTTTAGAATTTGTAGTTTTAAAAGAACAATTAAATATATATATATATATATATATATATATATATATATATATATATATATATATATATATATAAACTAAAATCTTATTAACAAAAAAAATATTATTAATAATAATAGTAATAATAATTTATAAAATAATGATAATAATAATAGTAATAATATTTTAAAACGACGCAGTCGAATCTGGGAAGTGGTTGCGCGTTGCGGAGACCGCCTCTGATTTTTGCCTCACATAATTTTTTGAGGCAGTGAACCTCGTGTAGGGAGGGGGAAGCACATGCACACTCAGTGCCAGGCTCGCGACGCGTGACAACATCTAGATCTTGGTGTTGCACGCTGCCTTGGGCAACCCCATTTGCAGATGTTTGGGTCCTCCTCAAGGACCCTTAAGGTTGTCCTTGGGGAGTCGTTCCTGAAAGTTTTGAGCCTTAGCATGTCTATTAATATACTAGGGACACCTCTACTGTTTTTAGACTCCATACAACACATAAAAACAAGGCAAACATACAAGGACACACTAGTACGTCTAAACACTAACTTTCGAACGTCTTAGACGATCTTGGACGTTTGGCCTCCAAACCTCTTCAAATCAATTATACAAGTTGTAAAATACTTTATTAACCCTTTTTGACACATGTGAGGCTCTAGATACCTTAATTCATTTTGAGGGTCGTTACATAACTCATCCTAAGCTGAAGTTATGGTCGTTTGAAAATTACTAAAAAACTCACTTTAACTTACTTAATATTTTCCAGATTTTCTTACACTTTCCAAAATTAACTATTTCCAGATTTTACACTTTCTTCAAGTTCTTTCTAGCTGTGAGATGTTACAATATCTCCCCCTTGGGAACATTAGTCCTCGAATGAGGTCACTCTTACTATACTAAGTGTGGTAACATCTAGTTCAAACACCCAACAAGAAAATGCAACAAACAACATGCTTACTCATAATTTAGATAGTACTAAGAAGAAATTAGTACCTTAGTCTGCATTTTCTCCAGATTTAAAGAGGTGTGGATATCTCTTTTTTCATATCGTCCTCAGGTTCTGAAGTTGCTTCTTCAACAAATTGGTTCTTCCAAAGGACTTTGACTGATGCAACTTCTTTTGTCCTCAACTTGCAAACTTGGTGATCTAAAATCTCAACTGGAATCTCTTCATAAGATAGACTATCCTTGATCCCAATATTATCAGTTAGAATGATCAATGCACGATTACTCATGCACTTCTTCAACATAATGATGTGGAAGACCGGATGAACTGCTTCTAACTCTTTGGGTAGCTCTAAATCATAAGCTACATTGCAAATCCTCTTCGCTACACTATAAAGTCCAATATATTGGGGACTAAGTTTTGCCTTCTTACCAAACATCATAACACCCTTCATAGGTAAAACTTTTAAATATACCCAATCATCTACTTCAAACTCTAACGGTCTCCTCCTAACATCATTGTAGGATTTTTACCCTCTGTGCCGTTTTTGTGAAAACCCTAAAAATGGATATACTAAGTGATGCTTAATGTGTCAAGAATGCCTATGATTAGACCAGGGTTCACACAGATTAATGCGCGTAGAACCAGACCTCAGAACCCTTGCTACAGCCAAACCAACTAACTTGGGGAGTTAGTTGAGCTAGTAAAACTTATTTCTTGACAACCAATGACTTTTTTTTTTTTGTTTGGTCATAGCCACAACCTTTATAGGAAATAACTATTTTTTCTTTGTCCTTCAATAGTTCATAATTTATCATATCACAATATTTGTGTAGTACTTAAAGTATATGACTAAATGATCATTTATGTCAAAATATTTCTTTTCAATATCTCAAGCCTCCCGTAGAGATGAGATGCGACATTTATCCAATAATTCATGGACATGTTCTTATCAATAAGAACACAGGTCACATTTTCTTTAAGAAATGGACCATAACCATTTGAAAATGCTTCATAAGTTTTTATTAGAAACTCATTGTAATACTTTCACATTTATATATCAAATTTACGTGACTCACCTCAACATCACTTTAAAGATCAAATGTATCAAATGTACTATCACTTTGTATTCTTTTATTTGATGGAGAATTTACAAAATTTTTCAAATTTGGGTTGCACCAACAACAATGTGCCCAATAACTTCTCATACCACTTTGATGGATAAAAATTACCTTCACATTTGAAGGATCATCTTAAGAACCCATAATGTTCTTCCTTTTCATTACAACAATGATGACCATTAACATTTTACCACATCCATATTCATACATTCAACCACTTGTCATTTTTCAGACATATTATGCACTGCTACCATATTCACATAAGGGAATGGAGCAAATTAATTGGGTAAATTTCATGACTTTCAGTCAAAAGTATACAATTTTATGTTAGTCATCATCATATCATCAGTGCATAAGGACTTAACACAATTTCTTACCCATATAAAGAGGCATTTGGTCATAAAGCGATGGGACTTGAACCCAATTTCTTATTATCTTGGTGTATCGAGACTTTACTCGATGTCTTACCCACTTGGTGCAGTGATACCTGAATTCACCATCTTACCCTCAACAAATGTCTTATAAACCAAATACATTATAAAAAATAAATAAATATTAAATATCATAAATATAATCTGAATTTGACTTAAATTGAATAAAAATGAACAAAACTATTAATTATAACAACATGTTAATTAGAATCATAAATCCCAAGTAAAATAAAGTAAAACATTGTACGGCACAATATTGTTGTGAATATTATCATAATTTACTAACCATTATCAAATAACCATAAAACATAGTTTGTTAGTACAAATAATATATAAAATATTAAGTATACCTTGCATGAAGAATTACTAGGATAATTCATAAAAAAATAAGAAATTTTAAGCGTATTATTTATTATTTTATAAAAGTAATTAAGAAATTTTAGAAATTGACTTTTATTTTTACTTTGCCTTGTGTTATAATTTCACTTAGAAGTGACAAAATGAAACATAAAAATAGGAGTTGAAGGGTTAAATTGAAACAAGGTTGAGTTATAGTGTTAAAATGAAATTTAGGGACAAATTTAAGGATTTACATATGTGTTTGGCCTTAAAAATAATAATATACATGTGGCGTCGTGTACCACATCTAATTGAATTGGTTTATGCCACCACATTAGCACATAAAGTGAAAATAAATATAGGGAAACAAAGTTTAGGGGTAATAAACACTCTTAAAGATAAAGTGTGTTCCTAAAATTTGGATGATAATTCAAATAATATGCCTTCTTTCTATATATTAAAAGAAACACATTGGCATCATGTATGTAACATATCTTAACTTGAAATAACTAAGAATAATCTAAAAAACCAAGAATAATTATTTTTGGAAATATATAGAGAAATTTGGAAAATTTCTTAATTTTAAAAAGTGAGCTTTGGTCATTTTCAAACGGCCATAAGTCCAGGCTCAGGAGGAGTTAGGGTGAGTTCTTTATATGGTTGAAAATACCTTGGGGTAATCTTTGAAAAGGCGCCAAGTTTGCACATTTTCAATGCCGTATGATGGAGATATGCTTTTCGGAAGTTGGGTTGTTAGACTGAGGAAAGTCCAATCCTGATTTTAGTAAAGGTAAAGTAGTCTTTTCACCCTAGTATTGACTAACTCGTTTTAAGGGTTTATTATGGGTAAAACAAAGTCTCAATTCTGTTTTAGAAAAGTTGAGAACGCTTAGGGCTTGGGGAGAAGAGAGAAGAGAAGAGGAAGATCAAGAATTCTTCAAGAACGCTAAGGTTTCGCTAGTGGTATTCGTCGGGGGTGATCCCTATCGAGGTATGTGAGATCTTTATATGATGTGTCCTTCCACCCACACAACGATATGTTTAATTCAATGCAATTATAGTAGATTGAACGATGAACATTGAAGTTCTTGATGAAAAACCGTTGAATTCTTATTGGTTGAGTTGTAGTATACCTTTGGTTGTTTGTTTCGTGTTTCCGGGCTGTTTTATGAGTCTAAACTATTGTATATTGAGGATTTTAGTGACCCTAAGTGTTTGGGGGTGAGATCCATGGGAGTTTATAAGGTTTATAATTGAAAATCGAAGAAGAAAAGTCAGAAATCCCGTCTGACTTGGGGCGCTTCGCCTGCCAGAGCCCCTCAGGGAAACCTCTGTCTGACAGGGCCTGGTGCGCCGCGCCATCCAGATCCCCTTAGGAAATTCTCTGTCCGTCAGGCTCTGGCACCCCGCGCCTCTCAGAGCACCACAGTCACATAGAGATCCCATTTTTCCCCATTTTTTCGTATGAGTTCCCAAGTGATTCCAAAACTAAAGTACATCTAAACATCATTAAATCATACATAAACATGATATCATGATCCTTGAATCGATAATCCAATTCAAGGAAAGTTAAGATCAAGGTCAAAGAAGTTAAGAGTTAAGGCAAAAAGTTAAGAAGCAAGTCAAATTGAGTTCTTAAAGTTTTCAAGAGTCTTAAACAAACATTTTTAATTTGTTTTAAGGCTCAAGCTACAAGTTGGCAAATAGTAATCATTTGAGTTTATACCTCAAAAGTTAAAAGGAAACTAAGTATTCCCTAAGAGTTCATTTCTCAAAAGCTATATGGGAACTAAGTAGTCCCTAGAAGTATAAATGTTTTCACATTTTGAGAAAAAAAGAAAGCTAGACTTCCACAGAGCCTTCGTCTGAGTTTTAGAAAATGAGAACTATGATTTCCAAGAGAGATTTTAAAGCTAAGTTTGAGCAATTACCTCAAACCAGAGAAGAAGTTGTATTAAAAAAAATATATGGGCTAAGTATTTTAGGAGTAGCATTGAGCAGCGATATAAGGACGCGAGTTCATATCAACTCAAGTCTCCATAAACCATGTAACCAGCTAGAACAACTAAAGGGTCATACTTTTTAGATGATTCCTTAGTGCTTTATAGCATAGACCAGTGGATTCACTTAGTAGTTCAGGTTCTATACTGACGGCAAGGTGTAGAGCGGTCTTCTTGCAACATGAGGTAAGACATTGTACCATTGCTTAGGCTCATAGCGATGGTTGTCGGTTAGAGAATCTCCCACAGAAACTATATTACTTTCATATATAAGAAAAGCTGAGTTTATTATTGCATTACCTTTAACGAACTAAGTGTTTACATTGTCTTTACAAGCTTTATATAGATTGCATATTTCTTTACTGCTTTATATTAAGTTATGACTTCTTGAGTATAGCAGAGACAATGTAAGTTCATTCTTAATCCTTTCGAGCTTAGTTGTTGTTTAGCATTCCAACTAGCATAATCGTACATTCAATGTACTGATGTCAGTTGGCCTGCATTATCTTATGATGCAGACACAGGTAACCAGGATCAAAATCCAGCGCCTCATTGATCCAACTTGAGCATATCAGAGTCAGTGGTAAGCCTCCTCGCATTACAGAGGACCCGTTACTTGATTTCTTTTGCATTAACCTTATAAAATGTTGTGTGGTTTGTCCCAACATTCATCTTATTAGTAGTAGAGGCTTCATAGACTGATAGATAGTCATTTCAATGTTAGTCTCTTTTATCTTACATGTCATATATTTTTAACTTTGAGACTTAAGTGCCACTTTGGCCAATACTATTATTTAAAATATTTACTCATGAGAATGTTCCAGTTTTATGAATGAGTTAAGTCTTCCGCAGAGTTAAATAAGTCAGGCCAAGGGTTCGCTCAAGGCTAGCAATGGTCGTTGGGTGTCGGCCACGTTCATGGTGTAGGCTCCGAGCGTGACAAACTTGGTATCAGAGCACAAAGTTCAAGAGTCCTAAGGAGTCTATGAAGCCGTGTTTGTAGAGTCTTAGTAATTGGTGTGAAACGCGCCACATCTATGATTATGAGGCTACGACATTTATGTTTTCCTCACTTGTTTCATATTCCCTTCATGAATTAGAGTTTATCTCAAAAAAAATTCCCTCTAATTCGTGCTTGTGCGTGTTTCAGATCATCATGCCTCCACGAAGAGCAGTTCGCGGTCATCTAGCCAAAAGGATGTAGAGGAGTCGGAGGTACCTAATGCACCAAACGTGGAACCTTAAGGAGATATCACTAATGCTGAGGTTC
Organism: Solanum lycopersicoides; assembly: GCA_022817965.1. NCBI lineage: Eukaryota > Viridiplantae > Streptophyta > Magnoliopsida > Solanales > Solanaceae > Solanum > Solanum lycopersicoides. The sequence continues at coordinate 12,311,124 of CM040628.1, read as the reverse complement.
ATGAGGCTATCTGCATGCTAAGCCAAGCGGTGATAACCAGGTCGATCAACAGAGAAGATCTCGACAGGAAGAGGCTGACACCTCGAGGATTCGTGAGTTCCTGAGAATGAATCCTCCCTGCTTCATTGGGTAATGCTTTACTAAGGATCCGGAAAACTCTGTGGAAGAGTTGAAGAAGGTGTTTGATGTGATGCACGTGGTTGACACTAAAAGGGTTGAGCTAGATACATACCAACTCAAGAATATCACTAGGATTTGGTTTGATTATTGAAAGGAGGGTAGAGATGAGGATGCACCAGGGTCACCTGGAGATCCCATTTCCCCCCATATTTTTGTACGAGTTCCCAAGTGATGTACATATAAATCCTAGTTGATTCCAACACTACAATGCATCTAAAAATCATGAAGTCATCCATAAACATGAGATCATGATCCTTGAATCCATAATCCAATTCGAGAAAAGTTAGGATAAAGGTCAAGAAAGTTAAGAGTTAAGTCTAAAAGTTAAGAAGCAAGTCAAAGTGAGTTCTTAAAGTTTTCAAGAGTCTTAAACAAACATTTTTACTTTGTTTTAAGGCTCAAGATACAAGTTTATCAAAGAGTAATGAGTTGAGTTTAAACCTCAAAAGTTATATGGAAACTAAGTATTCCCTAAGAGTTAAGTTTCAAGTAAAGCAAAGAGCTAAGAGTGAGTTCATTTCTCAAAAGCTATATGGGAACTAAGTAGTCCCTAGGAATATAAGCATTTTCACATTTTGAGAAACAAAGGAAGCTAGACTTCCACAGAGCCTTTGGCTGAGTTTTAGAAAATGGGAACTATGATTTCCAAGAGAGCTTTTAAAGCTAAGTTTGAGCAATTACCTCAAACCAGAGAAGAAGTTGTTTTTAAAAGACATATGAGCTAAGTATTTTGGTAGAAGTATTAAGCACCAATATGGGTACGCGAGTTCATATCAAATAAAGTCTCCATAAACCATGTAGCCAGCATGGACATATAAAGGGTCATACTTTTTAGATGATTTCTTAGTGCTTTATAGAATAGACTAGTGGATCCACCTAGTAGTTCACGTTCTATACTGACGGCAAGGTGTATAGCGGTCCTCTCGCAACATGAGGTAAGACGTTGTACCATTGCTTAGGCTCATAGCGATGGTTATCGGTTAGAGAATCTCCCACATAAACTATATTAATTTCATATATAAGAAAAGGTGAGTTTATTATTGCATTACCTTTAATGAACTAAGTCCTTTCGAGCTTAGTAGTTTTTGTTTAGCATTCCAACCCGCATACTCGTACATCCAATGTACTGATTTCAGTTGGCCTGCATCGTCTTATGATGTAGACACAGGTAACCAGGATCAGCATCCAGCACCTCGTTGATCCAGCTTGAGTATATCAGGCTAGTGGTGAGTCTCCTTGCATTTTGGAAGACCTTTTAGTTGTTTTTCTTTCACATTTTCCTTATATAATGTTGTGTGGTTTGTCCCAGAATTCATCTTATTAGTAGTAGAGGCTTCATAGAAGATAGATAGTCATTTCAGTGTTAGTCTCTTTTATCTTACATGTCAGATGTTTTTAACTTTGAGACTTAAGTGTCACTTTGGCCAAGACTATTATTTAAAGTATTTTCTAATGAGAATGTGACAGTTTTATGAATGAGTTAAGTTAAGTCTTCCGCTGAGTTAAGAAAGCCAGGTTAAGGGTTCACTCAATGCCACCAATGATCGTTGTGTGCCGGCCACGTCCAGGGTGTAAGCTCCGGGCGTGACAATGTATTTTATTATTGTTAAAAGTTTGTTTCTTATTTATTTAACACTTCAAAAAAAAATTATATTCAATTCAATCATTAAATCGGGTGAGTCACATGCTTGTAGCAAGGATCACAAGTAGAAATTTTAATTCAATTTTTAGTAACCACTAAAACCTCATTATTAGCTTTTAAAACAACATAGACTAGCATAGAAATGTGTTATGACAACAAGGAAAAGAGAATTTCAAAATTCAAAAGATAAATTAAATCTAAAGAAGAAATAATCATAAAAAATCAATTATATCAAAGTAACAAAGGTTATAACTTCTACATTTCGAGAGAGGTGTATCAACTTTTACCTTTATATTCATACAATTTTAGCAAATCAACCATCTCATCAATAAAATCTTTGTCAAGATCAGTCGACATCACATAAATTTCTTTATCATATCATGATAACGAGTTTCCATTGGATTGTTTGTTCAATTCCTTCAATAGTTAAGGGATTTTCCTCTTTAGACAAAAGTAAGAGGATATACAAGGAATAATAAAAATTTAATAAAAAGCTGAATTGATTGATGGAACACTTAGCTATTTTGGAAGGTTAGTAGATATGCTAATGAGTGCATTCCACCATAAAGTCTACTCATTTTTATTGTCTAGTGAGCATGTTTAGTGTTTATCGTACAAATCATTTTTATTTGACATATATTTTTCTTTCTTGAGTCAAGACAATGATATCCTTTTGTCCTTCTTTCACGTTTTTTCATTTAAGTGTAACACCTCAAATTTCAAAAAAAAGGAAAAGATAACATTTCTTTTAGCCATTGTTGTGTTCTACGGGCCGGAGAAGATATCCATAGAAAGTAAGTTGTATTTTTTAAAAAAAAAAGGTTTAAGTGTCTCATTCTACGGTCGACCATAAAGGTCCATCAAAATTTTTATGAATCGTAGTTAGATCTCGTAGAAACGTCCCATACTTGGTGAAATTTTAGGATGAAAGTTGAGTTCTACGGATCGTAGAAGGTTCCGTGGGCCATATACCAGTCTCATCAAAATTGGATTGAATTTAAGGCTCGTACTTAGTCTACGGTTGACCAGTATGGACCATAGAAATTTCCATGGTCCATAGGTCACACCCGTAAGCCGAGTCGACAATTATTTTTAGGGTTTTTAGGTTTTTTCCCTAAATGTTTATTACCTAAGCTATGTTCTTTTGACCCCTACTCTAAGCTCTATGTCAGTATTTTAAGTCCGAAAACTACACATTCTAAAATCGTTATCCTAAAATCTCAATTCCCTTCAAGTTCTAATTCCCCTAAAAATTCTCTCTTTAAGTTAAGGAAGAAGAAGTTAGGCTGATATCAATTAGTATTCACCTATGGAATCCTTTCCTCCACTGGGTCTTTAAAAATCCCAATTCTACAAGTTTAACCGTTTCGTCATTGGGTCTTTAAAGATCCCAAATCTACAAGTCTAATTCTTAATTCAAAGTTAGGGTTTTATTCAATTTTCATGGGTTTTTCTCAATTATGATTTAATTTGTTATTTTCTATATTCTAATGTTTTGGTTAGGGATACAAATTCCTAAACCCCTTCACTTGAGTCGGTCATCATGATAAATGAGTTTCTGGAAGTGTTTCCCTGTAATCTACACGGTGTTCCTTCCAAAAGGGAAATAAACTTCGATATTGACCTTATCTTAGATATACAAGCTATATTTGTTCCTCCTTATTATGTGGATCCGACTGAACTTAAGGAATTAAATGATCAATTGAAAGATCTATTGGATAAAGGTTTCATCCAATTGAGTATCTCTCCATGTGGTGTTCTAGTTTTGTTTATTCGTATGAGGATGGTTCACTTCACATGTATATTGATTACCAACAATTGAACAAGTTTACCATTAAGAATAAGTATCCTCTTCCAAAGATTGATGCTTTGTTTGATAAAAAAAAAAAAGAGTTACTTTTCTAAGATTGACCTCTAGTCAGATTATCACTAATTGAGGGTGAAAGAAAGTGACATTCTAAAGACAACTTTTTAAACTCGGTAGGACCATTATGAGCTTTTGATAATGTAGTTTGGGTTTACTAATACTCCATCCACATTCATGAACTTAATAAATAGTGTATTTGAACAATATCTTTATATGTTTGTGATTGTGTTTATCGATGGCATCTTGATTTACTTGCGGAGTGAGGATGAGAATGCCGTTCATTTGAGTATTCTGTTGCAAGTACTCAAGGACCAAAAATTCTTTGTAAAATTCAGTAATTACTAGTTTTGGTTGAGATTTGTGGCTTTCAATGGTCACACTGTTTCCGATAAGGGAATTGAGGTTGATCCTATGAAGATGAAAGCGGTTAACAATTGTCCTAGAACTCCATCCCCTTTAGATATTCAATTTTTTTTACTTAGCCAAATATTATAGAAGGTTTGTGGAAGGGTTTCTTAGATTTTATCTTTATTGACTGCATTGACCCAAAAGAAGGTCAAGTTCTTATGGTCAGAATCATGTGAGAAGAGTTTTTGAAGAATTGAAAGATAGACTTACCTTCGCTCTGGTGTTGACTTTACCGAAAGGCTTCGATGTGCTCGTTGTTTATTGTGATGCTTTAAGAATTGGATTATGGTGTGTACTTATGCAAAATAGGAAAGTTAATGCCTATGCCTCAAGTAAACATAATATTCATGAAAAAACCATCCTACCCATGATTTGAAACTAGCGGCGATTGTTTTTGCCTCAAAGGTTTGGAGACATTATATGTATGGTGTCCATGTTCATGTTGTTACCGACCACAAAGGTTTTTAAAAAGTGTTCAAGAAAAAGGATCTAAATTTTTTCCAACTTAAATGGCTAGAACTCTTGAAGGACTATGACATTAGTGTCCTTTATCCTCCGGGTAAAGTCAATGTGGTGTCCGATGCCTTAAGTTCGTTGTTGATGAGTAGTATTGCACATGTTGAAGATGATAAGAAAGAATTGGTTCGTGATGTTAATATACTAGCCCGGCTAGGTCTTTTCTTGGTAGAAACTGCGAGGGTGTTGTTGTTGTTCAAAATGGTTCGACATCATCTTTTGTGTCAAATTTGAAAGCCAAGAAAAGTCTTGATCCAATTTTGGTTGAGTTGAAGGAAGTGGTTCTTAAAAGTTCATAGATACTTTCTCTTAAGAGGGAAATGGTGGGTTTGTATGTTAAGGTCGTTTGTGTGTCCCAATATACTCATTCATTCAATGTACTGAAGCCATTCGACATGCATCTTTTATTGATGCAGATACATGTGTTTAGGATCATCAACAAGCACTTAGCTTAGATCACTTTACACTCTAGTTAGCTTTTGGCGGGCCTCCTTGTATCTCGGAAGACTTCAAATTTATTTTTTATTTAGTAGTTTTGAGATGTCGTAGGTTGTGTCCCCACATCCTTCTTTGATTTTATAGCCTTCATAGATAGATAAAGTTAATGAGTCTTTTAGTAATTACTTTTCCGTGAGATATTTTTGCAAACGGTTATACTTATATTCTTGCCTATTTTAGAGACAATTGAGCTGAGTATTCACTTTGAATTTAAATATTAATAAAATTATGTTTTTAAGCCTTTTATCACTTGAATGAGTCTTCCGCTAAGTAGAAAGTCAGGACAAGAGTTCGCTAGGGGACCATTAATGGTTTTCGAGTCAGGACAAGGGTTCGCTTCCGATTATATTTTCAAACAAAGATTTTTGAACTCAAACCTAGCTCATTTTTGAAACTGGGTTTTTTAGTTGATTTGACCCATTCTCAAAGTGTGTGATCTGGGTATTGTGATTTATTAATCTTATTGTGATTACTAATTGAATTATATTGTGTGGCTTTAGGCCTTGTTCGAAAAGGAAAGACTCAAGTCTTTGATTGACTTTTGATTGAATTGAGGCAAGTGAACTTCTAAAACTTGTTGGATCTTAAATTTTCCTTCATAGGGAATAATGAGAATGAGGTGATGGTTCAATTATTCCATTTCTTGATCTTACTGAATAAAAAAAAAGGATTAATGAAAAAGGAAATATGTTAGATAGTTATATTATGAATTGCCTAGGAAAGTAAAAACAACAATAAGATAGGAACATAAAACCTTTTTCATTCTAAATATCCTCAAAAACCTGATTGTCACGTGGGCAAGCCACTATTAAAATAATATAGTGTTTGAATAATAAATACAAGTCTCAATGTCTTTGTTTATTGAATAGAAAAAAAATCAATGAACAAGAGGGATGGTCAACTAGAGAAAAGGTTTAACTTTTTATTTGGAGATAACTATTGTTGAATCTTTGATTCCACTAAGCAGGAGATTTTACGAGTTAAAATGAGAGGTAAGAATTTCTCATTCAATCCAATGAAAGATGAACAAAACATAAAATTTGTTGATAATCAAGAGCTACAAATTGAAGATGTAGATCAAAGTAACTACAAGACCAAAGATGAATCGACAGATTTATTCCTAAGGTCAATTCCAACCAAGTCTAGAATCTGCAGCTCCTCAAGCAAGGATAGTTAGAATTATGCTTTTGAACTACAGTAGTTTAATTTTTAAAATTTAAATTTTGAATACAACCTAGTTAATAGTTGGTTAGCTAGGTTTTTCTATTTATCAATGATTAGTCTGTTAAGATATATTTTTCTGAGGTATTCTAGGCTAGTTTATCATTACCTTTTTAGTATTTTTGTTCTTATAAATGTAGAGTTCAAGAAAGAATAATAAAAGAATTCTATTTGACCTCGTTACAATATTTCCTCTCATTATTCTTTTATTATTTTTCAAGTTCTATTGTGAAAGACCAACAATACTAATTTTGCTTTGATGCTTTCAATCTGTCACGACCCATATCATCGTGATTGGCATCCACACTACAACTTGATCGGAGAACCACTACTAGCAATCAACCCAAGCAATAAATCTAAAGATTAAGGTATTTAAGTTACGGAAGAAACTTAAATAAATAAAGACAAGGTTCCATTACTAATTAAAGATCAAACAACTAACTGAAAATGCGGAAAATAAACCTAGAATCTGAAAGTCAATGTACCAAAACTAAAAACGGGAACCAAATCTAACAAGAATTTCTACTGAACTATCTAACTAACTAAAACAAGGTCTAGGTCAGAAAATGATAGGCATAGATTAAAGAGAATTCCATGGCAGCCCGAACGATGTGGCTCTCCCCTGAACTCAAATCGATCACCGATCTTCTAAGTGAGGTTTGTCAACAGTTGCATGAAGATGCCTTGTAATTAACAAAAATAAGAGCAAGTGCAGTATCAGTACACAACCACCGTGTACTGGTAGGATCACGTGGCTATTCCAGTAGTGTAACATAAACAATCAATTACAACATCATAAAACGTGCATAAATATCAACATATTCAAAACTATCATAAAATTCTACATCACAATTCACATGCTTTATTACATAGTTGGTCCTCTCACGGTGTAACACCCCAGAATATTTTTTTGAACTAAGACTTGAGTCGTTGATCGTAGTGAGTGAGATTTCACCAAGGATTTTGAAATTTCTTAAGTATTAAGTTCAGTTCACTAGATTTAGCACCTAAGTTCCAAAAAGAATTATATTGGAAATAGCAAAATCTAAAAATTTTGCAAGTTAAGTTAAGTATGAGTTTTGGGTTAACTTCAAACGACTATTAATCCTAGCACAAGATGAGTTAGGTGTTCTATAAGATACCATAGTAAAGATCTATGAGTTATTTTTCCAACGCCGCCAAGTTATCTAAGTTTCAAGTTTGGATGAGTGAGATATGACCTTTTGAAGTTAGGTTGTCCAATTAAGGAAAATTAGCCGAAAATAGTGAGAGGTATTTTAGTCTTTCCTTACCCAATCAGATTTAATTCGTTTTTAGTCATATTTTAGGGTTATGATAATTTTAGTTTCAGTTTTGTAATCTTAAAATAATCTTAGGGTTTTAGTTGAGAATTCAAGAAGAGGCAAGAAGAGAAAAGAAGAGAAAAGAGGAGAAAAGAGGAGAGGACCAAGAGTTCATCGAGATTCTTGCGTCTTGTTGCGGAATTTCACCATGCGTCTAATCCCTAAGAGGTATGTAAGCTTCCATAGTGTTGTTTTTATTCACCCACACGCCAAACATGTTATTTTCAGCATAATTTCATCCTCAAAAAGTTGAAGGATTTAAGTTCTTGTGAGGTGTTCTTGAGGTTCATTGTAGATTTTTTCTTTTGTCGTTTTGATGATTTATTGAGATGAAATGATTGTTTGGAGTGTTGTTTTGAGTTTATTAGTGTTTACTTAGACTGGTAATTGAATCTAAGAAAAGCTTGAGAAAAGAAATCTATAAAGCGAATTAGGGTCAGAAAACGAGAGCAAAATTCGTCGAAAGCATGCCTGGGGGAATGCAGGCACAGTGCACCCCAGATGACTCAGAGGGCTAGTGTGTCGCACTTTCTGTGCGTCCAAAAGCATCCTCTGATGTTAGGGTCTGGCTCCCCGCACCAGGGTCGCCTGCCCCCACTCTTTTTTCGTCGGTTGTCCCGTTTGAGCTCATTTAAAGTGTATCTTCACTCCTTTTGATTCTAAACACTTTAAAATACTTTTAAAAACTTGAAAATCATTCATAACATGAATCATAACCTTTACATACTAGTTCAAATTCAAGGTAAAGTTAAGATTAAGTTTTGAGAGTTCTTCTGAACCTTTTGAGAGAGTCCCTTCGAGTCCTTTTTGAGGAGTCTTCTACAACTTCTAGTAACTTGTTTCAAGACTCAAGTAAGTTATTATGAGAGCGAGAAGAATGTGTTCATGTGTTTACAATATCACCTAGATCCTCCATGTCATGAACAAAAACTCTTGAATTCATAATTCACATCCAAGAGAGGGTTAAGAGTAGAGCTCAAGAAAGTCTTTGAGTTAATGTGTGAATCATTTGAGATCAATAACTGATTTGAACTAAGTTTGAGGAAGTAAGTAAGAGAATGAGAATATCAGTTCCATCTAGTTACTTAAACCTTCGAGTCGAGTTGTTCATGTCCATAACTTCCGCATGAATACCACAAATTGAGTACCATTGAAGATGAGTAGTATCTCCAAATTATAAGTCATGAGTAATAAGTTTCTAAAACCTTTGAAATTATATTTCTAATCATGGTACTATTACATGATACCCATAATGTCCTTGAATTTAATTGTTCATGCCCATAATTCCACATGAACGTTATAAGTCGAACAGTCTTGAAATGAGGAGTACCTTTGAGTTCTCAAGTTGAGTAGTTCATGCTCATAAATTCCGCATAAACCCTCCAAGTTGAAAATCATGAAATCATCCATAAACATGAGATCGTGAACCTTAAATACATACTTCAATTGAAGGAAGTTAAGAGTCAAGTCTAAAGTTAAGAAGTAAGTTAAAGTCAAGTTCTTAAAGGTTTTCAAGTCTTATTTAAACATTTTAACTTTGTTTTAACACTTAAGTTTCAAGCCAAGTAAAGAGTTAAGTTGACGTTTTTTTCTTCAAAGGTATATGGGGACTAAGTATTCCCAATGACACTTTAAATGTTTTTCACATTTAAACAAGTAAAGAGCCTTTGGGCTAGTTTTATAAAATGAAGCAAGCAGGGAAACTGTGATTTCCAAGAGAGATTTTAAAGCTAAGTTTTGAGCACTAATCTCAAACCAGAGAATCAGTATGTTTTAAAAACATAAGAGACGGTATATTTTTGGGAGTAGTATTGAGCACCGATGTGGGAATCCGAGTTATAGATTAACTCAAGTCTCCATGAAAATCATGTAGTCATCATGGGTAGAAAAGGGTCATACGTTTTAGGTGAATCATTTTGATAGTTTACTAGTGGATCAATTAGGTAGTTCAGGTCCTATAACCTGGCAATGTTAGGATGGCCGGGCACGTGGGCCGAGTAACACTCTATCATCACTATACCTCTTAAGTGATGGTTGTCGGTTAGAGAAACTCCCATAGAAGTTATAACATTATTATATACATCAGTTATTATATTTTATACATTTCAGAGTTATGTTTATCCTTGTTATACACACAGAGTTCACATCATATTTTTAAACTAATTTCATTTATATTTCACTTATTTTAAACTGCTTTATATTGAAATGAGTTCGGTTGTGTATCATGAGTTGAGTATATTGGGTAAATCTATGCTTCATTGAGTCGAGTATCATATCTTTGAAGTTTAGTATCTAATCCTCGAGTTGAGTATCTTATTCTTAAGTTAAGTTGAGTTGAGTGAGTTTGAAAAGAGGAAAGTATGTTTCCTTTTTATCCAAGTTTCAATCTTATGCTATACTTTAGAATTCCCTTTACATGCTCATACATTCCACGTACTGAGCCATTTAGCCTGCATCTTTTGATGATGCAGACACAAGTATTCAAGATCATCAACAAGAGCTTCATTGATGCATCTCAGAGTTCGAGTTAGCCATGGTGAGCCTCCTTGTTTCTGGAGGATTTCATTAACTTTTCAGTTTAGTCAGGATGTCGGGGGTCTTGTCCCAACTTCCATCTTTATCAGTTAGAGGCTTCATATATATTAAGTATAGTTGAGGAGTCTGTATGATTCATATATTTTATTAAATGTTTTAATGAATTAAGTTTCCTATTTTATGGCGAGTTTAATATATTATTTTATTCAAAAATAATATTTAAAGTTAAAGCTTTGTATTTGACTTATTGATTTTACTTAGTTTTAAGCTTTTGCATGCTTAAGTTAGTCTTCCGCTTGTAGTCACCCAGGATAAGGGTTCACTTGGGGACCAACAATGGTTCTTGAGTTCCGGTCACGTCCAAGTTGTAGACTCGGGTCGTGACAAACTTAATATCAGAGAATAGAGTTTAAGTGTCCTAGGGTTTCTATGAAGTCGTGTCAATAGGATTTTGTTTATGGTTGTGAGGCCCCACTTCTATGAATGAGTTACTATAGGCATTTAAGAAAATTTTCCCTTCTTTCATACTCTTAATCGTGCAAAATTGCTAAGTCATAGATATCAATTCTAACTCGTGCATTCTCATATTTATTTGACTACCCATCATACTAGAGTTGGTTGAAAATTAAAGTATAAAGATTATTATCGATGAGTTATTCTTAGTAAGAGTCTTGAGAAAGTCATGAAACTCCATAGGGGCTTGAGAGAAGCCTAAGAGTACCCATCCCGCTGCAGCGGCGCGCGGACATAAATGTACCCATCCACGAAAAGATCAATTCTATGAGTTTTGCTCGTCAAAATTCGATTTCGTAAAATGCTACGGGTTTCTTATTGTCTTAGATATCCACTCATATAATAAAATTCACAATCAGATCTCTTATTCATTACTAGATTTTTCCTACACCTTAATGAATTCGATTTCTTCTAAATCTAGACTAAGTTTGGTAATTTCAAGTTACTACGAAAGAGTTTTCTCGCCCCAATTTTTTCTTCATTGACTTTTCCATAACGAAGGAATCAGGTCGTTACAATAGATACCAATTTACCCATCACTCGTACTTGAGTTATAAACTAGGAAAGACTTGGGTAAAATAAAGGTAGAGTAGTATCTGAAGCGTCGAATTACTAGTGGTACTTGTCTCGCATGCCCTTCTAACCGATTCTCATTACCTCCTAAGAGTTTCACATGTCCAACCTCAAACCAACCAATTTAATACCTACACATCCTCCCTTATCATGCCTCAATGAAGTCATCTCAACACTCGAGTGATAACTAATCAACAAAAACAAATCCCAACAACCACCAAAGTTGATCGTACTCACATCTGCCACATGTTATCAAGGATCTTGAAACACTCATAAGGACTAATCCTTCCTCGCATAACCATGATAAAATTCTAAAATCAAAACTCGCAACAATTAGAGATGAACCAAAACCAATCAACAGATGCTCATTATACCCAAACAATCATAATTTTTATCAACATCTCCATATCACAACGTAAACTTCCATAAGCTTAAGTTACAAAAGTTTCAATCCTTAAAAATCTGATACTCGTCGAGGGATATGTCCAAGCATACCACCCTTCCAACAACACTATCGAAATGCTAGATTTAGTAATTGCAGATTACCACTTAAGAACAACATAATTGAATTCAATGATCCCCACATTCAAAAACATATAATCGATACATGAACTTGACGACAAGAAAAATATCAAGATTGTCGCACAACCATAAATAAGCAAGGTAGTTATTCTATAAATTCTCCTAAGCAAGGTGGTACATGGATAACCTCTGAAATAATTTAACAACTCCTAGACAACATCACATAAGTCATCTAAATAAACAATTCTTCCCAATTATCCCACTCATTCAAGAGAACATCGTAGTATGAAAATCCACCACTAGAGATCAACCCACAAAAAAAAACGCGCGTGACCATAGCTAGTTCATAATGCTTCCAATTATGTACAAAATGAAGCACATGGTCACATAAGAATTTATCGAATAACACAAAAGGTTTTCCTTTGCAGGGTTGATACCAGTCATTCCTATTCACTTGAATAAACATACACTTCACATCCTTCGATTGGAGCCAATAATCTTAATACCAATAACCATGATAAACACTTCGACTATTAAACTTATTTTAAACCAACACCTTCAGAACGAAAACCTTACTCAAATACCTTAACAATCAAAAGTGATAAGCTTTATAAACTCAAATCAAGTGTAACTCTTTTCAAATGCTCAATACTTTATACAAGTGACCATTCCACACCTTGCAAATTCATACCTTGGAAAAATATATCACCACTAATGTAGATGTACAATGAAAAATCTAAATTGTAAATTCAATCGTTTAACACAAACCCCTTATCTATCAACATTAGATTATATATTTATTTAATGACCTTCAGTCGTTTCGGACCTGCCACAACGTCACCTATCCCATTGTAGCGGTGTCACTGCAGCTGTGGAGACACTTTTTGAACCAATGAGCTCTCTTCTGAAAAGTCACAAAAATCTTATAATTCCAATCCCTGCCTCATTCACTGCAGAGACACCCATTTTGTTGTAGCGGTGTAGCCGCAGCGGCAATAACCCCACTGCAACGGCACGAATCGATGCAGTGAGCTATATATATAATTTTAACTCTTCCTTTTTACAATACACTCTTAATTCACTACACTCAGAAAATACCCTTAACGCTAAGATCGATTCTCGGAGATCTATTTATCCGATTCAGAACAAAATGAGGCACTTATCATCACTCTCGAGCTAATGTCTGTACACTCCTTTCTCGAGTCATTTTTTAATAGTTTTTAACCAGCATGATGGACTTGTGACACTATTATCGTAGTCACAAAAACATTCATGAAATTATGCATCTTTGCACCCAATTATCTACATCTCTAAAGATAACTCTTTAGCCTTTCCTATCAATACAATATTCTTGCCCTCGCCTCTCTTTTTAAAGGTTGTACTACATCCCATTATACTATGCTCCTTAAGACTCTATAGAGTGGTGTCCCACCAACTCTAAAATTTCACATACAACCACGTTACTCACCAAATGTTAGAAATATACAACCTTAGATATTCACAAGTCATAATTACTACACCAAATTCCCTTAGCCACAATCTCATTATATAGTTGCATCCTGTCACAATCTACTACAAACACTTATTGCCATTATGCTCAGTCAGCCTGACTATATCTACAAGTCAACAGTTCCATTGACATAACACCTCAAACTCATGTATACTCATCAACTTCAAAAGACTAACCCAATCTTGGTGCACACTTTCTAACTAGAATCATCAATTTCCTTCACCCAAGTATACTCAATAAAACTTTATTTATTCATAAGCTTGTCATTCCGGTATTAAATCACTCCCTTATGGATTAAGATAAAATCACCATTATTCATACTACCCTCCTTATCTCTTAGTAAATAAGATAGGAGCCCCCACGGGGAAAAACTAGGATGCATGAAACCTTTATCAAGAAGCCCTTGGATTTAAGCTTTAAGCTCTCTAAATTCTAACACCGCATGAATAGAATCAACATAGGGGATTCGACCACAACATCCCTAAGAACCAATTACGCCAAACAATCCTTCCCTACGAGCTTCCAAGCCCGAATGAAGGATATGATCTTAGCTAGCTCAGACTTGTACACCCCTTCCCACTCTAACCTTTCTCTACCAGAGATATCTAGGGTAACCGTCTTGGCACCACAATTAAGCCCGGTATAATATGGGAACAACCAAGTCATGCCTATTGTTATATCGAGTCATTCATATCCAACATAACCAAATTAACCCAAATCTGAGAATCCACCACACAACGTGGCAACACGATACACATGCATGACTATGACTTACTCCTCGACTATGATAGAAACATGGATGAGGGCATCAAGTACATCAGAACCCACATCAAATAACCACGCTATTGCACTAACACGTACGAATAAGTAGAATCCTGATCAACAATAATTTTAGCACTTGTGATCACTACATCCGACCCTCATATGCTCAGGTTCTCCATAATTTTGACACAACTTATAACTTATATTCAATTGTTGAACACTGAGGCACAATTCACAATCCATAATTATTACTAGGAAAATAAGGGAGACGGGGATTAGATTCCGTCTCACCCTGTCCTGCTCTAGCGGGAAAATCCCGCCCCAGCGACTATAACAAAAATAGAACCAAGCCAACTAATTTCCTGGGCTTTTTATCCTTTCTAATTTTCACCAAGGTCCCAACTTTACTTAGCACCTTTGGAATAATCCCCATAGCTAGGACAATTATTAATTACCTCGAGTTTATCTTAATGACAAATGTTTTATAATTTCTCTTACGTTACATTCAACACTACAACTCACTCGTTACCAGGATACACCCAAACATTCACACAATTATCAGTTGGTCGCAATACACATCAAGATTTGTCACTTAAAAATCACATCATAATTTATATACCCCCTTGCGCCTAATATCATGATGATTTTCCTTATACAACCAGTCCCGCGACACTCAAGCGGTTACAACTGATGCATTTCAACATTTAGACCAACATATTGCCCATATCACATTTAGTCAAGCAATATTGGACACCTAATCATATCAAAGCATTCAAGTAATACACCATTTACATTCATAGTTAATTTAAGACAACTAGAAGCACACATTCACCTTTCCAAGATACAATTCGCATATAAGTCCAAATCCTTAAATGGTTATTTCTCTCAATACATGATTGTTACTTATGATCCTTGCCTTATATGATCCCTAAGGCCATATACCAATTGGAACCTTCTCATTTTCAATTATCTTGCTTGTATTCTATCTATTTCACTTCGTTGAGCTACCAATTGGACTCAACTCATATCACAAGCAACAGTAGTAGCCAGCGAGCCCCATAAAACTGCTAATTTCAATACATAACTTGTCCAAACCCAATAATTAACCACCTCATTCTTCCGATGATTGTAACCAGATGTAATATCAATCCTAGAGAAAACTTATGTACCTTGCCATTGGTCAAAATGGTCATCTATCTGAGGCAATGGCTACTTGTTCCGAATGATAACTCTATTCAACTATCAGTAGTCTCTATACCTTCTCTCTTGCTAGTGACGATGTCACCACTTTTATTGCTCTAGTTAGGACCATAGAGTGAAGGAGGAAAGATACCAATTTGTAACACCCAGGTACCAAATGGATTCAAGTCATAGCACGAAGGATTAGAAAAAAGTGATTTTTTCCTGAAGTCCTATAGCCTCTCGAATAAAAGGACGTAAACGTATCATTTTGCAAGACTCTGCTAGACTCGTTTTGGTGCAATGTGATTAACGAACCTAGGCTTTAATACCACCTTTGTCACAACCCAGACCGTCGTGATTAGCACCCATACTACAACTCAATAGGAGAACCACTTTTAGCAACCAACCCAAGCAATAAATCTAAAACTAAGACATTTAAGTTACAGAAGCAAGTTCAATAACTAAAGAAAAGGTTCCATTACTAATTTAAGATCAAACAACAAAATAACAACAAGGAAGATAAATCTAGAATCTGAAAGTCAATGTACCAAAACTAGAAAAGAGAACCAAATCTATCAAGAATTTCTAGTGAACTACGTAACTAATTAAAACAAGGTCTATGTCTGAAAATTATGGACATAGACTAAAGAGAATTCCATGGAAACCCGAACGATGTGGCTCACCCTTGAAATCAAAGCGATCACTCATCTCTTAAGTGAGGTTTGTCAATAGTCGCGTGAAGATGTCATGTACTCAACAAAAATAAGAGCAAGTACAGAATCAGTACACAACCACCGTGTACTGGTAGGATCACACGGCTATCCCACTAGTGTAACATAAACAAGCAATTACAACATCATAACACATGGAGAAATATTAACATATTCAATACTATCATAAACATCAACATCATTATTCACATGCTTCATCACATAATTGGACCTCTCACGAAACCTAAAGTCAAACTGTTAGCATGCCGGAATGTGGCAATCCGATCCCATTTTTATGTCGGAATGTGGCAACCGCACTCAATTAGCATGCCGGAACATGGCAATTCAATCCAAGTTACACATCACAATAATACATCAAGATCACACATTCAAGTCATGATTTCAAGTATCGATATTCATATATCTTATTTCAACATCTATGATCAAAATTGCAACATGCATACATATACTAGTATCACAACGAAGCAAAGAAAGTGTATATCACACAATTATAGAATCACAACTATCGCCTACCTCGAATCCAAACTTGAATCCCTAAGGCATGAAATATTCCCTTTCTGGATTCTTTCTGCTTGATCTACGTCTACAACAAATTGATATACGCAAGGATCAACAATCAAAGGTCTAGTTATTCAGATTATAACTAACCCAATTTCCCTAGACCAAACCCAATATCATAATACCCAAATTAATGCTTTTTCCACCATAATTGTTAGATCAAAATCCTTCCCCATCGATAATAACCCAAGGAAATAGGTTATACGGATCAGAAGCTGGATTGGGGGAGTTCAAACCTTACCTTTAGCCTAAAAATGGTGAGAAATTGTTAAGAACTCATTTAGGGTCGTTTTCATAGTCCTAAAAGTCAAAAATACCAAATAGGGTCGTCTTAGGGTTTATAAGTGACTTTAAAATGCATCTGGCCCGCTCCAGCGGACCCATCTTGCTGCAGCGCTGCCGCACCAGCGGCCAAATCCCACTACAGTGTCCTCAGCGTGGACATAATGTGTCCATTCACGAAAAGATCAATTCAAGGAGTTTTACTCATCCAAATTCTATTCCTTAAAGTGCTACGGGTTCCTTATCGTCTTAGTTATCCACTCATGTAATAAAATTCACAATTAGATCTCTTATTCATTACTAGATTTTCTCTACACCTTAATGAATCCGATTTCTTCTAAATTTGGACTAGATTGGGTGATTCCAAGTTACTACGAAGGAGTTTTTTGGCCGCAATTCTTTCTTCATTGACTTTTCCATAACGACAAAATCAGGTCGTTGCACAATCTCTCATTTATATTTTATTGGGGTTTTACCCTCTAAAGCCTTTGTTCTATATGAATTTCTTTGTCTAGAGACATTGTTCTGCTTAGATGAAGTGAAATGATGAAGATTTGTAGGTAAAAGAAAAGGTTGAGAGGACAAAGACAACGTAAGAAAAGAGAGAAATTATTTTCATTTAATCGCAATCATTTGTCTACTGTAGAAGCTATGGAAAGTAATGATGGTTTAGCGAATAAAGCGAAAGAGATATTCAAGCAAAAGTTTTTGACGTCTCTTATTTGGGATTGAAACCAATGGTCCATGAAAATACTCTAAATTGGTATTGTATAACATTGTATCTAATGAATATATGTCGTTGTGCAAGCCATTCAATAAGTTTTCAGAAAATACTATTTGAAAAACAATTTTCATCATATCAAACACATATACATAATAAATAAAGAGTAACTAGCCATGCAATAACATAGTTAGATAGAAGCATTAACAGAAAAATATAGAATAATTTTCCCCGAACTCCTTGCCATGATCAGGAATAAAATTATAAAAATATGAAGAAAATCCTAAGAGAGCTTACCTGAAAGCCAATATAAGCACAATAACAAAAGTGTATCCCATATATGTTAAGAAAACATAAAATATTATACTAAATTGAGATGCAATAAAATTAGTCCCACAAATAATCGATCCCATAGTTGATATATCATCAGTCAACCAAAAGGTTATATAATGGTAGGATAAATGAGTTTCACACTAAACAAAAAAATAATCCCAAGTTAAGAACTAAATAAAGTAATTTCACATGAGAGAACAACTTTGTCACTACAAAGAGCCCTAATGAAAGTTGTCACTTATAGCCTCAATATAATTAATGATTTGTCAGAATGATTTTCTATTCCTGGAAACTGGATGCTCGATATCCCTGCCACCTACATATGTAGAATTTAAAAAAAAATTAGATGAGATTATGGCTGTCATGAAAAATAAGTTACTGTTAAGTTTTAAAAAGATATCACCGTGGAAAACTTTTTTTTACCAAAGGAGTTAAATGACTACTTCAAATATATGCATTAGACGTTTTTTAATATTGAAAAAGTTCATTCAGAACTCTATCTAATTTGCAAAGGGCTCATTTGATTCAGAAAATGCAAGTAAATTAAAGAATACAGTCCAAACTAAAAATAGAAAAAATGAAATTTAATCTCGCGTATAATATGGATATATAATACGAAAAAATAATTCAATCTTTTACGAATTACGGTTAATATTAATAATCAATAACGAAATAGACGTAATATCAAATTAGGTAGAAGCACTAACCTAATCATCAGAGTAAACTTCATCGAACTCACTACCTTGTTCATTAGGTAGGTTAGCACCAGGAAGTCCAAGATTCTGAACGAGATAATCCACATTATTGTATATTTCATGCGAAAAATATATTTTAGAAAAATAAGTTAGTATTTAGTTTTAAAAAGATATCATGGGAAACTTTTTTTACCAAAGGAGTTAAATGACTACTTCAAATATATCCATCATTCCCTTTTTAATAAATGCAAGTATATTCAAGATTATAGTCCAAAATTAAAAATATGAAAATGAAATTTAATCTTGCGTTTGATATGGATATATAATAAAAAAAAGAATAATTTAATTTTTTTTCTACAAATTATAGCTAATACCAATAATTTCAAACACAAAATATACGTAATATCAAATTAGATAGAAGCACTAACCTGATCATCAGAATAAACTTGATCAAATTCACTATCTTGTTCATTAGGTAGGTTAGCACCCGAAGGTCCAAGATTTTGAAAAAGATAATCCACATTATTGAGACTGAAATAGACATCACAATTTTCCTTCACACATGAATTACTTCCTTCATATTGCTGGAAATTTGCATTCGCATTTGTTGCTCCATTGGCCACATTGAGATCAATGTTGTATTCTTTTTCAGAATGATGATCTACACTGTTAAGCACTGAATTGGGCTCATAATGAGTGCTTTCCATAATTGGATCTTCTTGTTCTTGTGAACCAAACATTCCAAAAATTGAATTATGTTGTTGTTTTAGCTCACCACCAATATTATTTTGAGCACATGAAAGTGGATTATAAAATGGATTGTCAATGCCAAGGTAATGGGGTTGAACCTGAAGTTGTGGGCGGTAGAGTTGTTGAATTGAACTCTCTCCTTGAGCAAAGATATTGTTGATATTTAGAGTTGGAAATGGGAAATCTGGGCCTCTTTGGATATGATCTTGGTTACGTTGCTGATTTGGTACATTTGCTTGAAGATAAGGCATTGTTCCAAATTTTTGAAAGCTACTTTTTGGTTCATGAGAAACACTTGAGGATACTTGGCCTGATTGGCGACGAATATTTTTTAGCTCTTTTGGAGATCTCCAATTGTTGCGACGACATTTCTGAGATGTGTTAAAAGAAAGTAATGAAAAAGGAGTAGACCATGATTATATTTATCATCTAATAAACTCATTGTAATTTAGGTGTGTTTGAAATGATCAAAGTAATTAATAATTAAGAAAATATTTTTGGTGTTTCATAGTTGGTGAACAATAAAAATCTTTTTAACTAATATGAATTGAATATTGATTATAATATAATTCCATTGAAATACGAAATAGTAGAAATTAACAATAAATAATTAACTTTTTACATTAATCATGTAACAAAAGTATATCACTAATCCTCTTTAATGAGTGAGTTTTTTTATAAGACTTTTGAGTACTAAAGATGATAACAATATTTAAATTTACTGACAAAAGTGAAATATGATTAGATTTTTTTTATATTTTTTTAATATAAAATTAAAATTAATATAGTTGTACAAAAAAAATTCTCACAAAAGTGTGGTAAAAAAATTGTCCAAGCAAAACATTTTCTTATAATCAAATACGAGAAAATAACGTTATAATTTCATTTGATTTTTTTATGCAACATAACTTTATCCTTACTACAAGCACAAATAATACATAATTTAGCCCAGAATTCATTTAAGATATACCTGAAGGTGGCTAGCAACTTGCATCCTAGTAAGGCCAGACAAATTCATCACATGCAGAATCTCCTTGGGATAACATCCTACATGTTCCTTAAGAATGTAAGTTCAATTTAATAATTATAATATTCTCAATTCAAGTTGAAGTACATGTAAATATTACAATCACTAGGTTTTAATTTCAAACAAGCCGATAAAAGTTATAAGTATGAATTTTCACTATGCATATTGTTTCATATAAATGAATTGTCAAGATATTTAATTGATAGTGAAGTAAACTTACGTCCTTCCCCAAGTTGTTTTACCGCTTTCATAAATTTGACATGAAGATCGTCAGTCCATTTTGTGTAGTCCTTTCGCCCAACAACCTCAATATTAGACACATCTTTCTTCTTCCCAGATTGTTCTTCATTTTCTCCACCCATATCATTATCACCAATCTCAGCAATTGATCCTTCTTTCGCTTTCTCCTTTTGTATTCTTTTCCTCAATACGAATTGCCACAAGTATTTCACAAGATTCTCATCAAATGGCTTCTTAATATAAAGATATGCTCCCATATCCAAAGTTTTCATTGCTTCGAGTTTATTATATTCATCACATACAACTGCAAAATTATTTCGAGAAGTTATCAATTAGAATTAACTTAAATTATACATTGTGTGAGTAGTTAATTTAACACTTATTTATTGAATTTTATTCAATATAATAATCATGTTATATAATAATTTTTTTATCATATACTCAAGAATATTAATTAGAAAATGACAATGTATGTTGCTAAGCAATAAGTCACAGTTAATCCTAAAACTATCCTATTTAGCTATGAACTATATATCGACAAATTGAAAGAAATAGTGGTTGTTAATCCTAAACCATCCTACTTAGCTATGAACTAAAAACGATAAATTGACAGTATTAATGGAGGAATCAAAATTTTTATTAAGGGTGTTCATGGTTATAGTAAAAAAAATTATAACAAGGCTAGTAAGGATTGAACACACAATCTCATGGAATTTGCAACCCCCTTCAAATCGTTTTTAAAGGTGTCAATACATGTATATATATATATATATATATATATATATATATATATATATATATATATATATATATATATATATATATATATATATATAAAATCAAATTTAACATCTACATACAATGTAATTTTCTGGCAAAGGGATGTCGCTTGACACCCCTTTATCAATGATGACGCCCATGGACAATAAATTTTATAGTCTTTTGTTGTTGTTGTTGTTGTGTATAAATTTAAATAAATGACTTTATCTGTAGTAGACGTAATAATTTGAACAGTAGAATATATATTTACCGAGTGAAATTATATCCAAAGCCACAGCTTGAGCTAAGAGGTCAAAAGAAGCCAGATTCGATGAATGTACATTGAGTATCATTACATCAATTTTTTGCTTTCCTTTGGAGAGCATTAACACTGTTGTTGAAGTCATATCAGCAGTTGTAACTGTATCAATTTTCTTTTAGTGTTAGTGAAAATAATTATATACAAAATTATAAATTTCTATAGAAACATTAATTCATAAATTTTTATATTATATTGCAACACTTTAGTACATAAAGTTGTGAATATTGATCAACTTCTATTACAATTATTGTGAGAAATCCTTGACATATTTATATAATAAAATTTGATACAATATTATTTAGAATAAATAATTAAATTAGAGAATAGAGAAAATCATATAGGAATATATTATTTAAAAATTTACTCCAACTAAATAGCAAAGAAATTCAGTTCCAAATAATTAAACACATATGGGAGATGGAATAAACAATGAGTACTAAAAAAATAATTAAGAAATCCAACCCAAAAAAAGAGGGAAAGAATAAAATAGACTTAACTATACAAAAATTATCAGCTATATATCTTTTTTGCAGAGTGAAATAAAATTTAAGAGAATCACCATTTTAAGATACACAATAAGATTGAGACAATTGTTTTTTAGATGTAGTCGTTAAACTAGTTCAAATTATTTTCCTTTCAAATTAAAGAAAAGAAATAAAATTAAAATATACTAAAATTTCAAGGTGTGCCCGTGGTCAAAAGGAATAAAGGATGAAATAACATGCCCATATTTATTAAAATATATTAGTACTTTGTTTTTAAAAGATACAATTTGTTTTGAACAAAAAAAGGGAGGAAAATATTTATATTTTATTAATATCAGATCCCTATTTATATTTTTTTTGTCTACATCCAAAGAAAGAAAGAAAAATAATAATAGGCAGATCAATTCTTATCTAATCCTTTTTTATTGCTCTTGCTTTTTCCTCCTATTACTCTAATCTTGAGCCGTCATCACCCTAGCAAATTATAGTTATTAAAACGACAGATTGGTAAAAAAAAATAAAGATTTACACCTTAAATATTATTTTTGAGAAAATGGCTTATTTTTCTCCTAATCTATGTCACTCCAAACAAATTGACACAGAAAGTCGGCCCCACTCCACCCCCTCTTTCTACAAAATCTCAAGTGTAAAACTTAAATGTGTTTGATTAAATAATTTAAATTAACATAAAATTTTATTCCTCGAAGGACATGCGTCTCTTCGAGAAATCATATACATATCTATGTGGGAAAGATAATCGAGTATGAGATAAGCTTATAGCAAGAACAAAAAATAGAGAAGCTAATTTGATTTTTTATAGCCGCACAAAACACATTTAATGGCCAAAGAAAACAACATATACAAACACAGAAATAGCGTTGTGACAATGAGAAAAAAGAAAATTCAAGATTTACAAGATATATAATTGAAAAATAAAAAGAGATCGATGTTCAAATCGCAAATGATATAACAAGCATCATATCAATTAAATCTCTTATGAGAAGAAAATTACAGAAAAATTTTGTTTATCAAATACCAAAGATTATACATTTGCTATATACAGAGAGAGATAGAAATATTACCTTTATAGTTATGCGCCTTTAACAAATCAGTCAGCTTGGTAGCAAACTCTGTGTCATCGTCTATCAGCAAGACACACACTTCTTCTATCACACCATGATAGGAAGCTTCCATTAGATTATATGTTACTTCAATAGTTTCA
This sequence comes from Solanum lycopersicoides, assembly GCA_022817965.1. Lineage (NCBI taxonomy): Eukaryota > Viridiplantae > Streptophyta > Magnoliopsida > Solanales > Solanaceae > Solanum > Solanum lycopersicoides. The sequence goes on along the minus strand of CM040628.1, from coordinate 12,287,727 downwards.
GAATTTTTCTATTTGGATTTAACGAGGAGATACAAGAAAATAATTTATTATATAAAAAGAAAAATGTAAAACCCCTTAACTATTCTGATAGGTGCTTATATAGTACCTCTATTGACCAATGCGCATGTCTAACGTTGACCATATAAATAATTTTATTTGACATATTTGATTTTTTTCCTTTCTTGTGTCAAGATAAAAATATATTTTGACTTTTTCTCTTTTTCTTTTAAAATTTTGGTATTGAAGCGCAATCATTGACTCATTAATTGATAGGTGCTTGAATAGTACATCTACTGGCTAATGAGCATGTCTAGCGTTGACCATACAATAATTTTATTTTTCCTATTTATTTTTTTCCTTTCTTGAGTCAACACAAAGGTATACTTTTTTCTTTTTTTTTTCTTTTCCTTCTACGAGTTTAATATAAAGTGCAATGTATTCTTTATAAAATAAATTTTCATTTTTAAGAATCATTTGAATTATAAGATGTTTGTCACTTATGAGATATGAATGAGTACTCATTTTTAGTTAGAAGGTATTACAATTACGGTCTTATTATATCTCAATTGTTTTAATGAATACTTACATATTATTAATGAATACTTACATATTATTATCACACTTAGTTTATCTCAATTATTTCAGCCAATACTTTATTATTATTATTATTATTATTATTATTATTATTATTATTATTATTACTACTACTACTACTGTTATTATTACTATTACTATTACTATTACTATTATTATTATTATTATTATTATTATTATTATTATTATTATTATATCATCATCATCATCATCATCAATATCGTCATCATCATCATCATCATCATCCATATTAGATCATGACTAATTTTGAAATTGATCTAGAAAATAATCTTTTTAAGATAAAATATTATTTACATATTCTTATATCATACACAATCTAATATTTTATTGAATTATTAAATATATATATTAATTTTGCATTAATTATTGCATATATCATCCTTTTCTATCACAAAATTGTATATTTGAGAACTTTATATGTTACTATTAAATTAAAATATTGTGCTACTAAGGACCATCATAAGAGCAGTATTAGTTATTGGAGGAACTTCAATCTCAAAACTTTGGAAGTTCATATGTGAGCTCGTTAACATGATTCATATAACCTTAATTGAAATTCTTTTTGAACAATATAAGAAAGAAAATTTTAGAAATAGCAAAGATAATAAATATGATAAAGATCTATAGCTATAGTTTCGATAATTGCACTACATAACTGTAATTTTATTTTCTATGGAGATTGTGATTTGTATATTTCACTTGCAAATAGATAAACATGGTACATATATACCAATGAAGGTTGCGGTTTGTATATTTTGCTTGCCCATTTGTGTATTTCTCTTAGAATATACAAATTCTTTATTTATACATTTAATTATTCTTAGAACTTTATTTGTATATTTCTTTTGTCAATAGACGAATAGGGAAATAGGGTAATTTACTGTGATTTATTTATAATTTGTATAAAATAGCTAGGGTGAATATAAAAATCTGGATTTACACAATCAAAAATTAAATTATATAAATTCTAAATTTAACAATCAGGGACCTAATACAAATTCTGGATTAATATAATCAAGACACTGAATAGCAAAATTTTGAGAAACTATATCTACTGATTAAAAATAATCAAAACTCTAGCAATATTACATAATCTATTCTAGATGTTTGTCATTTTGCATAACTTTTTCAATTGTAAATCCAAAATACCAAATGACCATTTATTATAATAAACGACTTATTCTTATGATATTTTTGTATGAGAAATTTAACCTAATGGACAATTTATTTAATTTTCCCTTAATAAGCTACTTCCAAAGCAGTCCACAATATTCAGTTTTAAAATGAAATTATCCCAAATAGTAGCTACTATAAATTTTAGGGAAAATTAGCAATTAAGTCATAATACCTAACATATTTATTTAAAATAACAACACTAAAATATTTATTTAAAATGTCAGAATGACAATATTTTAGAAAATAATATGTATTCAAATTTTAGTATTTAAAATTAATTTTACTTATGAAAACAGTCTTATATTGGACCATATTCTAAATCAATACCAATACCCATTAACCTTCATTCGAGAATTGTTTTTCAAAACAACAATATTTTAGCTTTTAGACGTGGGACTTCTTAGCAACAATTCCATTGTTTATTAAAATGTCATTATTTTAGTTTGTTAAGGGATTAATTATGTAATATTTTATCTTGAATAATTTAAAGGAATACAAATAATTAATAACATAACCGACAAATCATACAACAAAAAATTCTAAAAAGGTAAAAAAAAATTACATACAAATTAGTTACGTTTTAAAAAGAGAATAAATAGTCACCTCGAGATTGTTCTACAGACTTTGAGAGATAAGGAGTTATATGTCAAGTTCTCCAAGTGTGAGTTTTGGTTTAAGTCTATGACATTCTTGGGCCACGTAGTTTTCGGTTGTCACACCCGGAGAGCATACCCCAGATGCAACCGACGTCGTCTGTCATGCCCCGAGCTACCTCCGAGATGTGGACACGGAACCTAGGACCACAAGTGATCCTAAGCTAACCCTGCTGGCATGATTATGAGCATACTAACGATAATAAACTAAGTGCGAAGGCTAAATCATACTTTAATCTGAAAAGATGGGGAATACCCATATTCTATAACTGAGTTATTTGAAAACAATGAGTTTAATACAAAGGAAATATTACTCAATACTAAGCTGAAACTAACTATGTCTGAAAATAGCCTCTAAACTGGACTAGAAATACTTGGACAATCCCCAGTTAAATCTAGCAAAAATTGAAACTAAATGACTAAAAGACTGTAATGAAACTCATGAATGTTGTCCTCAGAGAATGAGGACTCACCACTGAATCTGCTGAGCTGGAGATCGAAAATCGACCTATGCGTGATCTGAATGCTGAGAACCTGAACCTACATCACGAGAAGATGTAGCGCACGTATGCGTTAGTACTTGAAGGTACTGAGCATTTAGGATAGAGTCAAGCTGAAATAAAACATAACTGAACAAGCACAAAAACAAGTATAATAATCTGAACATGATATATCGAATTCTGAGCTAACTGGATGCAATGACCAATTTATAACATGCTGAAACTGAATACTGAATATACTGGTAAATGGTCAATGTAGAGAGTCTGACTGAACTGTGGAAGATACTAATAACCGATAATAAAACCACATCCGATGTATACGCCCCATCGAGAGGACTCAATATACCCGGCCAAAGGTATAAAGGCATGCTGGCGTGATCACCAAACTGATTGCCCACAGAGGGGACTTACAACCTACTTGGCTAGTAGTTATGGGACTATTTGGGTACGCTGAACCCTAGTCCAACTCGGTATTATGCTACTCCCATTGATTTATGTATTTAACTGATCATGTCTGAATTTTCTGTAAATACTGGATAGCCCAAAACTGAATATGCAAACTGAAAATGCAACATTTAATCTGATAATGATGCATTAAAAAATGAAGCATGTATAACTGCATAACTCAAATATCTGCCCTAGCATGTGTAATTCAAGAACTAAACAAATATACTAGGGTTCTGAAATTCATGCGATAATCTGAGTAATAACATGATAATCTGATTTAGAATGTATACTTTAACTAAATCATGAAGTTTTGCTGTAATTCTAGGAACCCTACGTTTAATCATGATAAGAGAATTAAGAACTGACTGAAAACTAGGGACCCAATAGGTAAAAGCAACCCACTAGTGAAATCCCACATACCTGGTGATGAAATTTATGAAAAAATACTTAGATTTCGTGGTTGGAACTGTTGGTAACTTGTTGCGTTCTTGAACTAGGGTTCTTGAGCTTTTTCTCCTTTCTTGATTCTAATTTTTTCTAAGTTTGATTAATGATTTGACTTAGGTAAGTTTTAGTTATGTTTATAGGTTTAAACTGACTAAAATCTGATGATTTAGGATCAAAACGACGTATCTTACAGTTTAAACAAAGTGGGAAAAGACCAAAAGACCCCTGGGTAAGTTGCTGTCGGACCAAATGACGACCTGGACAGACGGTCCATCGTTTGATCGATTGTCTGTCGTTGGGTCTGTAGGTTGGGCCTGTTCGACAGGCCATTACTAAAACGGGCATAACTTTTTACTCGGAGCTCTGATTTTGGCAAGGTTGGTGACTATGGAAAGATAATTCAATTATATATCTTTTGGTATGTCACGGGACACCTAATTCATTTTGTGCTAAGAGTTATGATCGTTTGAAGTTGACCCAACTATGTTTCCCCCTAACTGTCTGCTAGTCCCCACCTACGATCAGACCTACGGACCGTGCTGGTCACCCGTGGTCCTTGTGAGAGAGTGGATGAAAAGGGTCTCGATCGACGGTAACGGACTACGGACCGTCGTCTGGCCTACGGACCGTAGTTCCGTTTGTCGATCAAGACTTAGCCAATTTTCCCCGGCTGAGTTTTTGGGAGTCTCTGATCCCATCGACGGTTGTACAGGATGGACCGTGGGTCATGCTACGGTCCGTCGATGGTCACGTCGGTTGCACCTGCAGATTTTTCTGAATAAACTAATTTTTTGGTCTGTTTTGGCTATTGGGTGTTACATTATCTCCCCCTTGGGAACATTCATCCTCGAATGAAGACTAAACTAGCTGAAATAGAGGGAGAGAGCTTCAAACCCTACTACTAATCATTAAGAACTGAGTTTCTGACTGAATTGAGTTTCGAGAACATGCAAATACGCTGAAAATGCAAGTACAAAATGAGGGAACATGATTCTAAGACTGAATATACGCATGAATGACTGGAAAACGGAAGAGGAACTATTACCTTAAGCTGGAGTGGAATCGGAAGGAAAGAGGTGAGGATACTTGGCTTTCATGGCTGCTTCTGCTTCTCGAGTAGCTCCCTCTACGGACTGACTCCTCCACAAAACCTTGATTGAAGCGACTTCTTTGTTTCTCAACCTTCTAACGTGACGATCAAGAATCTCAGCTGGTAAATCCTCATAAGAAAGACTATCTTTCATTGCCACACTCTCTAATGGCACTTTAGAGGCTGGGTAACCTACACACTTCTTCAAGAGTGAGATGTGGAAAACCGGATGCACTGCTGCTAAGTCTGTTGGTAACTCTAACTCATATGCCACCTTGCCAACCCTTTTCAAGATCTTGTAAGGGCCTACATATCTAGGACTGATCTTCCCTTTCTTGCAAATCTCATCACCCCTTTCATAGGTGAGACTTTCAGAAAAATCCAATCATCAACTTGGAATTCTAGTTCCCTTCTCCTTACATCTGCATAAGATTTTTGACGACTCTGGGCTGTCTTAAGTCTATCTCTAATGATTTGCACTTTCTCCATAGCATGAAGGACTGAATCTGGCCCTATCAGAGCTGCTTCACCTACTTCAAACTAACCAACAGGAGATCTACATCTACGCCCATACAAAGCCTCATAAGGGGCCATCTAAATGCTGGAATGTTAGCTATTGTTGTAGGCGAACTCAATAAGAGGAAGGTGATCATCCAAACTACCTTTGAAATCGATCACACAAGCTCTCAACATATCCTCTAGGGTCTGAATAGTGCGCTCTTCCTGCCCATCCGTCTGCGGATGAAATGCTGTGCTAAGGTTAACTTGAGTACCAAGACCCTTCTGAAACGACTTCCAGAAATGAGAGGTAAACTGAGGACCTCTATTTGAGATGATAGACAAAGGAACCCCATGCAACCTCACAATCTCATTAATGTAAAGCTTGGTATAGTCGTCTGTCAAATCTGTAGTCTTGACCGCCAAAAAACGAGAAGACTTAGTCACCCTATCAACTATCACCCAAATTGAGTCATGTTGCCTGCGAGTATGCGGTAACCCTGTGATGAAATCCATATTGATCACTTCCCACTTCCAAGTAGGAATGTCGATCTCTTGAGTCTTACCCCCTGGTTTCTGATGTTCTACTTTGACTTGCTGACAATTGGGGCACTTACTCACAAAATCTTCTATATCCCTCTTCATGCCATTCCACTAATAGACTTCCCGCAGATTGCGGTACATCTTAGTGGCACCTGGGTGAATAGAATATATAGAGTTATGGGCTTCTGCAAAAATATGATGTCTCAACTCGCCCACATCAGGAACACACAATCTACCCTGGTAGCGAAGTACACCATCTCTCCCTTAGGAGAAAACATCCACTCTCTGATTGTGGACTGCAACTTTAAGTTAAAGCAAGATTGGATCACTGTCTTGCTTTTCCTTAACCTCCACTACCAAAGAAGATTATACCCCATTCTGAACTGTTACACCATTGTCTGATATGCTCATAAGGCAAACTCCCAAGTGAGCAAGTGTCACGACTGGAATCTAGACCCCAGACGAGACCGACGTCGTTGACCTCTCAGAGGTCGCAGACAAGCCTAGTTACGTCATTCTGACTTTATCTAGGTTAATTTTAGCGAAAAATTTGAAACTTTTTGTTTCTTAACATACTTGTTAAACATTCTTATCATTTCATAATTGTTCATCATCAACCATCTAACATTAAGAGATAAGCAACTGAAAGAAATAGATCAATAAGTATTAAGTGTATAATTGCCAAAATGGCACCAATACAAAGTCTGAATAAAAACAGGAAAGAAACGCTAGTGGAATATGCTCCACTAGCTCAACTCTAAAACTAAGCTAGAATGTAAAACAGTAGCATCCTCGAAGGCATGAGGACCTACCAACTCCGGATGAATGTTGGACGTCCGGATAACTGCAACAATGATCTTGTAGGTCTATCGCCCACCTGTGCCTGCACCTAAAATAGTATAGTTGTATAGGGTTAGTACACACTTGTACTAAGTATGGGTATATGCAAGCACACACCAAGGACATGCATGAGAAAAGATAGCGCTTTCCTAACAACATGATTATGAGAAGTCAAGTCAGTGGACTTGCCAAATTGAGATTTGGAAAGTTAGTGAACCTTCCAAATTTGGATTAGGAAAGTCAATGAGCTTTCCAAATTTGGATTAGGAAAGTCATGCCATGAGAGTAACATGCATCATCATAATATCATATTGCACACAACACATAACATCTTCATATAACACATATTAGAGTACATAACATATAACACATAGCTTCTTTCATATCATTCATTCATATGCCATGAGAACTTGGAATCATGGACTTGACATTAAGACTTTCCAAAATGAGGGCTCAACATATGGGACCCCAACTAGGGAGTCTTCATTAGCAAACACAGAGTCTGCTTCATTCATTCATACGTACTTCATTTCATTTCGTTCATATGCTAGTGTGAACACCAGCTATACCTAGGGTGTAGTTTAAGACTTTCATCGGGTTTGCTGTGCAATGATCAAGAATAACCTAATGTCATTACCTGAGTCTAGCTTACCTCTTGATTATCCTATCCTAACACCTTTGGTATCATTCATTTCATTATGTGCTTCATTTGAGGCTGACCTCATTCATTCATTGGGAACTTTAACTTTAACCGACATAGATCATGTGAGCATCATGAAATCCAGTGTCTCCCTCACACCGAAAAGAGGTGGAATCACTGGCCAAGGTGACCCAAAAACATGCTAGCGTACATGGGAATTTAACCCCGCCAGATCCCTATATTGGCAGTATAAGTTCGAAGACTAGGAGATATAAGAAGACCCATACCCGGCAAGCTGGACAGTCTCATCTCATGAGAGTTACGTGAACCTCCGCCCTTCCCGAAAGAAGGCATCACCGCTCATAGCTAGCGTATCGGTGCTCAGTATAAAGTTCCATTTAATTCATTTCATACGTCATGGAAGCTGGCTTCTAGTATGAGGACATCATAGCTCATTAGATGATTTCTCATCTCATCATTAGTATTAAGTGTGTTAATCTCAATACTTTCATCAGAGTGTTCATAGAGACTGGTCTCTTCATTATCTTACACTCTCATAGGTGAGTACGTTTTGGTAACATTTACTTAGGCTCATTTGAGATTGCTCTCATCATTTGCATTAGCCTCATATCATGTTGTCACCACATTCATTATCATTAGCACATTTACTCTTCATAATTACTCACCCCATTTTACGTGAATGTTCATTTCATCATATGCCAATATACTTGGCCATTGGTGTATTTCATACTCTTACTTAACCCTTCTAGGGTTTGATCATTTCATTACATACACCTTAGGTTCACTTCTTTAAAATGTATGCTCGACTTATGAGTCTATACACACAAGCCATGAGGCTTCATTCATAATTCGTTAAGTTATTCATGCATTCCTAAGATTATGTAGTACAAGACTTATGTATCTTGTATATTTGTCAAGATCTTGATTTTGATCTAAGTAGGTGGCATTATTTTTGGATATTTTGTTCACGTATGACTTATGTATCAATACGTAAGATTGGGCAAGGAAACCCAAGTTTGAATCACCTGAATATCATTTATATTTTTCATTGATTTTATTTCTATTATTCATAACATTAGAACTCTAAATTAAATCCCAACATTAACATCGTATCATAAATTTTCTACTTAGTTTTTCTCTTAGGTTGGCCGAAGGGTTGTGGGTTCGAACCCCCACAACCCCTTTTTATTTTTCATTAACATCACTTTGCTCATTTTCGCCCAAACCAAGAGGTTGTGGGATCAAACCCCCACAACCTCTTTGATTTTTAGTATTTAATTCGCTGGAATAGGGAGGTTGTAGGTTCGAACCCCCACAGCATCCTTATTTTTAACTTAATTTCGCTAGAGGCTTAGGAGGTTGTGGGTTCGAACCCCCACAGCCTCCTATCTTATTTTTAATTAAATCTTCCTTAACTAGGAGCCTTGGCAGTGAGGTTGTGGGATCGAACCCCCACAGCCTCACTTTGTTTCTTAATTCATTTTTGCCTTCTCCTTTTTCCAGCCTTGAGGTCGTGGGTTCGATTCCCACGCCTCACGTTTTATTTTCTTTGTTTTCTCCCCTTTCACGCGTGCCTGGAGGTCGTGGGTTTGAATCCCACGCCTCCCATTTATTTATTTAATTTAATTTTTCTTTTCTTTCTCCTCAAGTAGCCAGGTTCGATTCCCCCCAGCCCCATTTTCGTTTTCCCTTCTCGCGAAGCCAGTAGCCAGGTTCGATTACCCCCATCCCCATTTTCTTTCCCTTTTTTCGCGAAATCCAGTGGCCAGGTTCGATTCCCCCCAGCCCCATTTTCTTTTCCCTTTTTCGCGAAACCAGTAGCTAAAGGGTGAGGTCACAACTTCAAATCCTGGTGGCCTCACCTCTTTAAAATGCGTTAATTTCCTGATTTCTTTGTTAAGCTTTAGCCTAAATTAATATTGCATAGTTGCTGGAAATTTTAGTCATTCTTCAACTCATTTTCATCAACATTTTCACATGATTCAAAGGGTGCATTCGTAAATCTTTGTAACACATTTTTAGGCGCATCTTTCATAAGTTTATTTGGCTAAAAGATTGTTATTCAATCAACCATATTTCATCACAATGAACATCACTTTGTGCATAACTTCAACACATAAAATACAAGAAATACATGCATTTACACTTCTCCAAAAACAATGGCTAAAACATCACTGTCCAACGCGCACACACACACCTTTTTTTTCTTTTTTGATCACACCTTGATTGTCATCTTTGTGATTTCACGCACATACACATATTCACTTTCAATACAAAAACATCATACATGCCTAAATCTACCAGCACAAAATACCCAACCTACGAAATCATTTGGGAGCTAGTGACAAGGACATGCAATGGGGAACAACCTTAGTTTCGGAGTGAATATCTTGAATCGTAAGGGGCCTCTTGGGAAAGGGACCAAGAGAGAAGAAACCCATACCTTTTCGACGTTGTTCAAACGTGAAGTTGCTGCCCAAATTTTTCTCCAAAGCCACGCCCAATTCACCTAAGGTTTCACCACCAACTCGACGGAAATCCCCCTAGCCTTAACAGTTTTGATTAACTTGCTTTCTTAGACTTTTTTCGTGAGTTCTTCAAGTGTGAAGAACTTTTGTTATATTTTCAGTTCTTCAACAATATTTGGCAGAGAGCAAAACGTGAGAGAGAGTTTTTAAGCGTGAAGAGGTGATGAACGTGAGAGAGTGAAACGTGTGTGTAGTTGTTTAGGATTAGAGGATGACTTAGTCAATGTAGGACTCTCCTTAACAACCAAAAGTCTGATTTATTTCAACTAATACGTGAAAGGACCATTTTTCCCTTAATGAATAAGATTTTAATGGGATAATTGTATATAATAGCAAATTAATAACCTAAAATAAATGGAGTAGCTAGGGTTTGATTTAATTGTGCTCCATAGCAAACGTTTGCAAAAAATTGCCAGGCGCCTCTCTCCCAAATATCTCGCTCGCCACTCTCCTCCAATTTCTCGCTCGCTTCCTCACTTTTTATACAAACACAAGTGTATAAAAATTGTTTCTAATTGTATAAAATAGAGGAAATTGTATAAATACATATATTTTTGTTCCCCTCTCTCCCCTCTTCCAGATCTCGCTCGCCACTCTCCCAAATCTCGCTCGCCATCCTTGCCTTTCTCACTTATACAAACAGAAGCGAATTGTATAAGTTGCATTTCTGTTTGTATAAAGCGTGAGAAAATTATATATACACATGCAAATACATATGTTTTCGTCCTATACACTTATAATTATACAATTAAAATACTCCCCTGCCCAATTTCTTTTGCCTTTCTCTCTTTCTCGCTTTATTCAAATTTCAAATTGTATCTAATTTCTCTCTTTCTCGTTTTATACAATTCAATTTAATTGTATATTCCCTGCCAAGTCTTTTTTGTCTTTCTCTCTTTCTCATTTTATACAAATTCAAATTGTATATAATCGTTCTATACACTTATAATCATACAATTCGTTTTATACACTTCGTTTTTATACAGTTCTCTGCCCAAGTGTATTTCTCTTTCTCGTTTTATACACTTCGTTTTATACAATTTGCTTCAACTGTATATGTATAGCGAATTATACAGTTTCGTTGTTTGCTATGGAGCGCAATTATGCAAACTTTGCTATAGCATACAAATATGAACTTTTTATTTGCTATATGTGAAAGTTGCCCAATTTTAATTGATGATTAAATCATCAATTCATCGCTTCAAGTGGGGCTCAAACCCGAGTGACACCCCATTTGCAAAAATGGGTCACTTCAGGTCGCCCCAACCCAAATTGGTTTTTCTAATTAAATTAAATAATTAATTAATTAATTCCTCAGGGTAATTACCATATTAACCTTGGCCTGAAAAAGTCCATTTTACCCCTGAACCCTCAAAACTTAAAATTTCTTCTTTTAAGTCCGGTAAAGACTCTTTCGATTAAATCTTCATTTTCGTGAGCCTCACATGGTTGGTTCAAACCTTTCCAAGCTCAATTAACTCCCCAAGTTAGTTGTCTTGGTCGTAGTAAGGGTTACGAGGTCTGGTTCTAAGCGTATCAATCCGTGTGAACCTTGATCTAATCGCAAGCATTCTTGACACCTTAAGCATTTATCTTATTCATTTTTTAGGGTTGTTATAGCAAGCCTGTGAACATCCTTCACTAGCTCCTTCCTTTCTTCCTCAACATGGGATCCACTACCCATAGATAGTCTACTAAGAGCATCTGCTACTACATTCGCCTTACCAGGATGGTAATGCACACTCATATCATAATCCTTAAGGAACTCAAGCCATCTCCTCTGGCGAAGATTTAACTCTTTCTGGGTGAACACATACTGAAGGCTCTTATGGTCAATGAACACATCTACATGAACACCATACAAGTAGTGTCTCCATATCTTGAGTGCAAACACCACTGCCGCAAGATCGAGGTCATGAGTTGGATAGTTCTTCTCATGAACCTTAAGTTGTCTAGATGCATAAGCTATAACCTTATCTCGCTGCATCAACACAAAACCTAGGCAAACTCTGAATGCATCACAATAGATGACATAACCATCTGAACCCTCTGGTAGAGTCAAGACAGGAGTTGTAGTCAATCTAGTTTTCAATTCTGCAAAGCTTTTCTCACAATCATCTCACCTTTGAAACTTGACCATCTTCTGAGTCAACCTAGTCAATGGTGAGGCTATGGATGAAAATCCTTCCACGAACCTTCTGTAATAACCCTCTAGACCTAAGAAACTTCTGATATCTATAGCGGAGGTAGGTCTGGGCCATTGTTTCACTGCTTCTATCTTCTGTGAATCCACTCGGATCCCTTCGCTAGATACAATGTGACCAAAGAAAGTAACAGATTGCAACCATAATTCACATTTGCTAAACTTAGCAAATAACTGACGATCTTTGAGAGTCTGCAGAACAACTCTCAAATGACTTGCATGTTCTTCCTCATTCCTAGAGTAGATGAGGATATCATCAATAAAGACGATAACGAACAAGTTCAAGTACTGTTTGAACACTCTGTTCATCAAATCCATGAAAGTTGCAGGAGCATTGGTTAGTACAAATGACATAACTACGAATTCATAATGAACATACCGAGTTCTGAATGTTGTTTTCGGAATGCACTATCTCTGACTCTGAGCTGATGATAACCCAATCTGAGTTCTATCTTTGAGAAATGGCTAGCACCCTGAATTTGGTCAAACAAGTCATCAATCCTTGGTATGGGATACTTATTCTTGATTGTGACCTTGTTCAACTGTCTATAGTCAATGCACATTCTGAGAGAACCATCTTTCTTCTTTACGAACAACACTGGTGCACCCCATGGAGAAATACTAGGTTTGATGAAACCCTTATCTAGAAGGTCCTTCAACTGCTCTTTCAATTCCTTGAGCTCTGCTGGAGTCATTCTATAAGGAGGAATAGAAATAGGCTGGGTATCTAGAAGGAGATCAACTCCAAAGTCGATTTCCCTTTCGGGAGGAACTCTGGGAAGATCTTCTGGAAATACTTCTGGAAACTCAATGAATACTGGAACTGACTCAAGAGATAGGGTTTCAGAGCTAGAATCTTTAACCCGAACTAGATGATAGATATAACACTTAAAGATCATCTTTCTGGACTTAAGGTAAGAAATGAATCGACCCATAGGCGCTAAGCTACTACCCTTCCATTCTAAGATTGGTTCATCTAGAAACTGAAAACGAATAATCCTAGTTCTACAATTGACTGAGGCATAACATGAATGTAACCAATCCATTTCTAGAATGACATCGAAGTCTACCATTTATAACTCTACAAGATCTGATGAGGTGACTTTCTGAGAGACTGTGATAGGGCAATTTCTGTATACCCGTCTAGCTATAACTCGGTCACCGACTGGAGTAGAGACTGAGAAAGGTTCTGAGTGAGTTTCTGGACTGACACTGAATTGGACTGCTATGTAAGGAGTTACAAAAGAAAAAGTATCCCCTGGATCTAACAATGCATAAACATCAAGGTCAAAGACTCGTAACGTACCAATGACTACATCAGGAGAACCTTCCTGATCCTGGCGAGCCTGAAGAGCATAAAGTCTATTCTGGCGCTGACAGCTACCTGTACCTGATGAGTTAACCTGCTGAGTCGGGCGACTAGGTGGTGCTGCTGAAGTTGTAGACTGAGCTCTACCATTACCACCTACTTGACCCTATCTAGAAGGACAATCCCTCAAACTGTGACAAGACTGACTGCACCCAAAACATCCTTATTTTCCTGCAAGACACTCTCCCGGATAGTTCTTACCACACTTAGGGTAAGTGGAGTAAGTCTTGGTGCCTGAAACACTTACCTTAGACTTAGAGCCTGGTGCTCTAACCTTCTATTAATACCTGTTCTTGGAGGATGGAATACTAGCTGACGAAGGGACTGGAGCTGAAAACTTTTGCTGACTCTGCGAGCGATTTCCACCACCTGATTTCTGCTGAGTATAGTCATAGTTCCCAGTCCTAGCCTTCTTATTCTCCTTGTCCTGTTACCTAAGATTATCACCCTCAACCTGCTGAGCATGAGTCATAAGCCTAGAGATGTTCATATCTCCCAGCAACATAGCATTTATGCACTCTGTCTTCACCAAATCTGACACTCCATACAAGAACTTATTCATCTGAGCCCTGGAGTCAGCAACCATGTGAGGAGCATACTTGGAGAGTTGGTTAAACTTCAGCCCATACTCTTGGACCGTCATGTTTCCCTGCCTCAATTCATGAATTCTTGAGCCTTTGCTTCCCTCAACTCTATTGGGAAAAACCTGTCGAGAAAAGTCTCACTAAAACAATCCCAAGTAATAGGAGCTGCATTTGCGCCCCTATTCTCCTTCCACTGAGTGTACCAGATATGAGCAACATCCTTCAACTGGAATGATGCCAACTCAACCCGATCATTCCCAGTGACTTGCATTACCTCAAAGATCTTCTTGATCTCATCCAAGAAATTCTGAGGATCCTCATTAGTCTGTGATCCTAAGAACTCAGGAGGATTCATCCTAACAAAGTCACGGACCCTTGCCGCTTCTGATCCACCATTTTCATTAACAGGAGCATGAACTCGATTGTTTTGGTTGGTCATACTCTGAGCCAACATCTGTATGGCATTCCTGAACTCAGCATTGGAGACTTCTTGATCTGGGACTGGAGGAGATGCGGTTGTATTCCTAGCGTTAGCTCTACGAGGAGGCATGATCTGAACGTAGAATGTCAAGTTAGAATGGAATTAGATCATACCTTACGCACGATAAGAGTAACAACAAAGTGAAGTTTTCCTAAAACACTCCATAGCCTCCTTCTCATTAGATGTGGTGTGATGTACTGTGGTTTTACGGTACTTTCAATGCTTTTTCCTTAAGTTTAGTGTGTGTCTAAGGCCTTTTTTTTAGTAGTTTTAATGTATTTTTCTTTGTGTTTGCAGGAAAAACTGTCCAGAATGAAAACGCTGAAGATGTGCAAAAAATTGCAGAAAAGATGACCTACGGAGCCATCGACGGTCCGTAGGTGGCAACCGTCGCCATGAAGATGTTATGCTTCCAAGGAAATATCGGGGAATTCTGACTAAGTGTGGGGCTACATAAGGGATGATGGTCCATCGTCTCATCGACGAACCGTCTTGGTGATCCGTTGGTGTTAACAGAATGTAGACCTAGTACCCGATTTAAAAAGATTCCAAGTGTGGAGCAACAAAGGCCATCGATGGACCGTCCTCCTGTCAACGGACCATCGTCTTGGTTCGTCGATGGTAACAGGGAGTTGTAGAAGAAAGTAGCTGAAAATAGAGTTGAAGTATGGACCGACGGAGGCGTCGACGATCCGTCGTTGCCTCGACGGTCCATCGGTCAGGTCATCGATGCGAGACGCATTTTTGGAAAGATTTACCTTATTTAGGTTTCCCTTTATGTTTAGGATTCTTTTATTATAAATAGGACCAAAAACCTCGTTTTTGGGGTTAAACTCTTTGGTAATTTTCAGATTTGTATTGTTCGTCGTTGAATTTTGGGTTTTGGAAAATACTTCACTTTTCCGGAATTGATTCTTACAATATTTTGATTAATTCAAGTGATTTTCTGGATTTTCTTCAAACTTTTTAAAGTCCGTACATGAATTCTTGTCTAATCAATATGAATTGTGTAATTCTTAACATGGGTAACTAAATCCACAACTAGGGTTGTGGGAACCATAGGTAATTAACAAAGTAAAACTAGCTAAAATAACAATTCTAGAATAGTTTCTTGTATGTATTGATAATTCTTTCGTTTAGAAGTCTTTTTAACGGTGGCCAACGATAGAACTCACCTTATTGCTACTTGCCAGACAAAGGAGGTAGATAATAAGAAAAGAATTATCAACGTAGATTTAGTATACACTATCTAATAGGCTAGTGTCGATTGGTGCGAAGTAATAACTAAGCCATACATCGATTATGATGCTTAATATGAGGTAAAAGGTAAGGTTTAATAAAGTACACACACGTAGCCGGACCAAGGTGCGGAGTGAAATTCACTAGTTGTCGGACCAAGGAAATAGGGACACATAACTTATCACTTTGCATGTAAGACACTAGGAAAGAGTTGTTATAGTTAGGGTTACTGCGTTATGAACCTATGGGGAACACTTACACCCTAGTTTCTCTCATCACTTGATAAACATCAAATATTTTAACTTTATACTTGATTACTTAGACTTAATTAATTACTTTTGTTACACAAAACCCCCCTTCTAATTATTTGTTTTCGGAAAAAACTTGACTAAATAGAAGTAATCGTAGATTAAAGTTAAGTCTAAACCATTTTCCTCGTGGGATCGACCCCAACCTAACATTTGGGTTCTTTACTTGATACGAGCGCTTATAGTTCTATAGAAAAGTATAATTTGAGCGTATCAAAGTTTTGTGCCGCTGCCGGGGATAGTGGCTTTTAGATTAACTTTAAGCACATTACCGAATATAGTCAATAATTTCCTGATTCTATTTTTTTTTCTCTCGCAGGTCTAGCTTTAGTGTATGCCAAGTACACGGAGTCGAAGAGAACCAATACTTTCACTTGATCCAGAACTAAACCGTACACTTCGCAGAATGAATATTCAAAACAATCCTGCTTATATCGAGGATGAGATCAATCCTCAACCTCCCCCGCCAGTTGATGCACATAATCAAGTGATGGTTGATAACCCTGGTGAAGGTAATCCGAGTAGGCAACCTCCTGCCCCACGCCCTCAAGAGTACTATAGGGGAAATGTTAACATCACTGACTCTGATGGGCCACTTGTACTACCTCCTCTACTACACGGTCATACTTTCGTGCTAACTAGTAGCTTGATGCAGATACTGATCGCTAGAGGTCTGTTCTCAAGCCTACCATCTGAGGATCCACATGCTCACATCGCCAAATTGAGGTCGGTGTGTAAGATTCTGTAGGGAGTCCTCACTTGGACATGGACGTCATTGGGTTAAGAGTGTTCCCTCTCTTACTGATGGGAGAGGCTGCTATATGGTATATTGAGCTTCCCAATAACTCAATCTATACATGGAACCAATTGAGGGATGTGTTCTTAGCTCGTTACTATCCGGTTTCAAAGAAGCTCAACCACAAAGATAGGGTGAACAACTTTGTGGCACAACCAGGGGAGTCATTAAGCAGTTCTTGGGATAGGTTCACCTAGTTTTTGATCCGTGTCCCAAATCACCGTATTGATGATGAGTCGATGAAAGAGTATTTCTATGAGGGGCAAGATGATAATAATAAAGCGGTGTTGGATATGATTGCGGGTGGTTCTTATGGGGAGTGTACTTATAGAGAGATCGCTGAGAAGTTAGAGAAAATCTCCCAAAATAATAAAGCTTGGAGCACTAGGAAGTCGTATACTTGGAGAAACACTTTTGCGGTGCAATCTACACACAACCCAACCGCAAATGAGATTCGTGAAGAAATGGATCAAATGAGAAATGAGCTTGGGTTAGTGTTGAAACATGTCACTAGAGGTGCAGATAAGGTAAATGTGGTGAACTATTTCGCTAAACCACCACCGCCGGTTGATGACTACTACTATGAAAAAATTTCTTATGCAGCGAATGAGCAGACGGGGGGTTTCCGACCGAACACCCAAGGCTCCAATCAGGAGAATTGGCGCCAAGGTCAAGGAAATCAAGGTCGGAACTATGAGAATTACAACCGAGAGGGTCACTATGTTCGAGATGTAAACTACAACCGCGATAAAAACTTCAACTGGGGTAACTATGGTAACAAAAATGATCGGAGTGGGCCCTAAGTTCCACCTTAAAATCGTGAAGTTGCTCCTAGAGATGGTGGAGGTAGTATGGCGCGAGTTTAAGATATGTTGCAGAAAAGGATGAAGAGGTTTGATGCTAGTGATGAGCACACCAAAGAGTTGAGAAGTGATTTAGCGAATATTGGGCAAAAGGTGGATGCACACGCAAACTCAATCAAGCATCAGGAGTCGCAAATGGCCCAATTGTCATCGACTGTGAACCCATGCCAACCGGGTACTCTTCCTAGCAATACCGTCCAAAATCCAAAAAATGATGGACATTGCATGGCCGTCACTACTCGAGGTGGTAAACAAACCATAGATCCACCTATGCCGTCTGGCGTAGAAAATAAGATGAGAAGAGAGCGTGAGATAGTTGAAGCTAGTGGTGAGTTGATAGATGAAGGGTGGAAAGAAGCAGAAAAGCCCCAAAAGGTGACTCCCATTCCAAGACCACCACCACCATTCCTGCAAAGGTTGGTGAAAAAGACCGAATATGGTAAATACCGGTGTTTTATCACAATGTTAAAACAACTTTCCATTAATTTTCCTTTGATAGAAGCTATTGAACAAATGCCCGGTTACGCCAAGTTCATGAAAGATATGTCCACCAAGAAGAGATCGGTTAGTTTTGAGGATGATGATAGAATGCAACATTGTAGTGCTATTGCTACAAGGTCTCTAGTGCAAAAGAAAGAAGATCCGGGTGCTTTCACTATTCCATGTACAATCGGGCTGTTACACTTTGCCAAAGCATTATGTGATCTTGGGGCAAGCATAAATCTCATGCCTCTATCCATCTACAAAAAGTTGGGTTTGGGTGATCCAAAGCCCACTACGATGCGGCTACTGATGGCCGATCGAACAATGAAGAGGCCTATTGGGATACTCCATGATATGTTAGTGAAGGTGGAGTCATTCATATTTCCGGCCGATTTTGTGATTCTTGATTGTGAGGTCGACTTTGAGGTGCCTATTATTCGTGGAATGCCATTTTTTGCTACTGGTCGCGCCTTGGTTGATATGGAGAAAGGGCAAATGAAGTTTCGATTGAACAATGAAGAAGTGACTTTCAACATTTGTAGGTCCATGAGGCAGAGTGGTGAGCTCCAATCGGTATCTGCCATATCTTATAGGGTTGAGAGTTCGTTTGAGGTACAAATAAAAGAGTGTCTAGGTGTTGAGGCACTTGCAGCAGTGATTATGAACTTCGAGAGTGATGGTATTGAAGAGTATGGGTCATTGGTTGCGGCACTTGATCGAGGTGATGTTCGTTTCAAACCCCAAAAAATGGAGTTAGACATGATGCATCGCGAGTGTCCACCGCAAAACCATCTATCGAGGAGGCTCCAAAATTAGAGCTTAAGGCTGTACCACCTCATCTGAGGTATGTATTCTAGGGAAAAGGTGACACTTTGCCGGTTATTATTGCTTCAGATTTAAATGTGCACCAAGTTGAGTGTTTAGTGGAAGTGTTAAAGAGGTTCAATAGAGTTATTGGTTGGACTATTGTGGATATTATTGGGATCCCTCCTGGTATTTGTTCACATAAAATCCAACTCATGCCCGATCATAAGCCAAGTATTGAGCACCAGAGACGCCTAAATCCACCTATGCAAGAGGTAGTGAAGAAGAAAATTATTAAGTGGTTGGATGCCGGAGTCATATATCCGATCGCTGATAGTAGTTGGGTATGCCCTATTTAGTGTGTGCCCAAGAAAGGGGGAATGACTGTGGTCCCCAATGAGAAAAATGAGCTTGTTCCGATGAGGCCGGTGACCGGATGGAGAGTGTGTACGGATTACCGAAAACTAAATGCATGGGCTGAGAAAAACCATTTTCCTATGCCCTTCATGGATCAGATGTTGGATAGACTTGCAGGTAAATGGTGGTATTGTTTTGTTGATGGCTATTCAGGTTACAATCAAATCTCTATTGCACCCGAAGATCAAGAGAAAACCACTTTACTTGCCCTTATGGAACATTCGCGTTCAAGAGGATGCTCTTTGGGTTGTGTAATGCACCAGCTACCTTTCAGAGATGTATGATGTACATATTTTCCGATATGGTGGAGGACACCATTGCGGTATTCATGGATGATTTTTCTATTGTTGGTGATTCGTTTGATCATTGTTTGAGTCACTTGTCTGAAGTTCTCAAAAGATGTGAAGAGTGCAACCTTGTGCTAAACTGGAAAAAATGTCACTTTATGGTTAAAGAGGGTATTGTATTGGGCCACCGCATCTCAGAGAAGGGTATAGAGGTTGATCGAGCTAAAGTCGAGGTTATAGATAGACTTCCTCCACCCATCTCTGTAAAAGGTGTGAGGAGTTTTCTTGGGCATGCAAGTTTCTACCGGAGGTTTATCAAAGATTTCTCAAAAATTGCACATCCTCTGTGCAAGCTGCTTGAGAAAGAGTGTAAATTTATTTTGATGAATCCTGTCTGAAGACATTTGGAGAGTTGAAAGAGAAGTTGGTATCTCCGCCGATCATTATTTCTCCAGATTGGAGCAAGCCATTTGAGGTGATGTGATGCTAGTGGGGTTGCGCTTGGCGTGGTATTGGACAAAGAAGGGATTAAATCCTTCACCCCATGTATTATGCTATTAAAGCCCTTAATGAAGCCCAAAAGAACTACACCGTGACTGAACAAGAGCTCCTTGCGGTGGTCGTTGCTTTCAAAAAATTTCTCTCCTATTTGCTTGGAACTAGAGTTATAGTGCATACTGATCATTCTGCCTTGAGATATTTGATGGCGAAGAAGGATGCGAAACCGAGGTTGATTCGTTGGGTTTTACTATTGCAAGAATTTGACTTCGAAGTGAAAGATAGAAAAGAGACCGAAAATCAAGTGGCCGATCATTTGTCCCAATTAGAAGATGAAGCAATGCGAGAGTTAGGTGAAAAAGCTGAAATTGATGATACTTTCCCTGATGAGCATGTATTGGCTGCTTCTCAAGACTTCATTCCATGGTTCGTAGATTTTGCGAATTACTTGGCTAGTGATATCGTCCCATCGGACTTGTCCTTTCATCAAAGGAAAAAGTTCATGAATGATGTGAAAAATTTCTTTTGGGATGAGAAATATCTTTATAGGAGTTGTGCCGATGGGCTTATTCGACGTTGTGTACCGGAAGTTGAGATGTTGAGAGTTTTGGAGGCATGCCACTCCTTGCCTGTGGGTGGGCATCATAGTGGTATCCGGACAGCCCATAAAATCCTGCAATGTGGCTACTATTGGCCAACCATCCACCAAGATGCACATGAGTTCGCCAAGGCATGTTATAGGTGACAAAGAGATGGCGGTATTTCTAGAAGGCAAGAGCTCCCTTTAAATCCCATTCTTGTGATCGAATTGTTTGATGTGTGGGGCATTGAATTTATGGGCCCTTTTGTGAGTTCTCATGGGATGAAGTACATTCTTGTGGCGGTTGATTATGTGTCGAAATGGGTGGAAGCCATAGCACTTGCAAATAATGAAGGGAAGAGTGTCACTGCGTTCTTGAAAAAGAACATATTTTCCAGATTTGGCACCCCAAGGGCCATTATTAGTGATGGGGTATCCCACTTTTGCAACAAGTTGTTCAAAGGATTGTTGGAGAAATATGGGGTTCGCCACAATGTGGCCACGCCATACCATCCTTAGAATAGTGGGAAAGTTGAGGTGTCAAACAGAGAAATCAAGCAGATTCTGGCAAAAACGGTTAATGCGAATAGAACGGATTGGTCAAGGAGGCTTGATGATGCTCTTTGGGCCTACCGGACTGCATACAAGACTCCCATAGGCATGTCCCTATACCAACTTGTATATGGGAAAGCTTGTCACTTGCCGGTTGAGTTAGAGTATAAGGCCATGTGGGCAATGAAGAAACTGAAAATGGATTGGAATGAGGCTGTGGAACAGAGGTTAAATGGGTTGAATGAGCTTGATGAATTTTGCTTAAAGACATATGAAAGTTCAGCCCTCTATAAAGAAAAGATGAAGAAGTACCATGACCAAAAGATTGAGAAGCGCGATTTTGTGGTTGGGGATTTGGTGCTTTTATTCAACTCTAGGTTGCGCTTGTTTCCGGGCAAACTCAAGTCCAAATGGACTAGTCCATTCTTGATAACCCAAGTTTTCCCACATGGAGCGGTTGAGTTGGAGAATAAGGAGGGTGTAAGGTTCAAGGTGAACGGGCAATGAATCAAAATCTACCTTGGGCATGCTGAAAAGACGAATGAAGTGATCGATGCATACCATCTTGATGAAGTCTGAGTAATCAAGAGTCCTGCGTCGTGCCGCGATGTTAAATCAAGCGCTGATTGGGAGGGAACCCAATAGGTATCCTCTAGCCAACAATAGGTTTTTCGTGATTTTATAAGCGTAGTTGCATTATTTCTGTTTTTCTAACTTAATGTCACGTATTAATTTTCTTTTATTTCTTTTAGAAGTGTTGGCTAGAGAGTAAACTAGGGTCCGTGTCTAAAAAGTGTCCAGAAAATACAAAAAGATTAGCTTATTGGGTGTTCAATGTGCAGGGACCAAATCCCTAGAAATCTGCAGAAAATTGGTCTGGTGCACTGATCGACGGACCAATCGATGGACCATCGTCTTGTCAACGGACCGTCGTCTTGTCGACGGACCGTCGTCTTGTCGACGGACCGTCGGTAGGGTCCGTAGATCCCAGGTTTTTTTCTTTACTTTTTCTAAGTTAGGGCACATTCGATGGAGCAGTCGACAGACCGTCGACTGACTTACGGTCCGTCGATGGGGAATCGTCGGTTTCTCCGACCCACTAACCCGACCCGACCCGACCGACTATATATTAAAATTTCAAACTTTTCAGTTTACCACCCTTTCAAATACATTCCCCAAACCGTTTCCCTCCCCATTTCCCTTAAACTTCCCCACTTCCTCACCCATTAACTCCCATTTCTGTCAGTCAGATTCTCCTCTTCCCCAAATCTCCATAAGTTTCCCAAATCCCTTTTCTTCCCCAATCTTCCATCTTCATCTGTCTTCTGCCCGGTCAGTGTTCGAGGTCGTTCTTTGGTGTTTCGTACTTGCAAGAATTCATCCCCTCATTCCCTACACTACAATATACAGGTATGTCTTTCTGATCTGATCTATTTACTCTCGTTCCTTTACATGCTAAATTGCTGGAATACGATAGTGGGTCTTGAATTTGGGTCACCCTTGCATGCTTAAAATCTTCAAACTGAAAACCTAGTCCCTTAGAACAATAAAAGTGAATGGGATGGGGGTGTATTGTCTAATAATTGCTATGTTTTGAGTGTTGTTGTTTCCGACTTAGAGTCTGATAGTCTGTGAGAATCTATGTTTAAAACTACGATAATTCATGCCCTAGGAATGATGAAATGCTTTGTTAAATGCTGGAGGACCTTAATGTTTCTTAGATTGCTCTGAAATTGTTCTTTGGGGGTAACAATGGCTGCAAAAATTCTGTCCCTGAAAGACAGAACGAGACACCGTCGATGGACCGTCGGTGAATTGACGAACCGTCGTTGGGGTCCGTCAAAAACATCTCCCCTGATTTGTCTAAGTGTCTACCCACGGGGGTAGACGACGGTCCGTCGACCCATCGACGGACCATCGTGCATGACCTTCGTCGGTAACAGAACCCTGTTCTCTGAGGGTTTCTTGAAATTTGTCTAAGTGTCTACCCACGGGGGTAGACGACGGTCCGTCAACTGATCGACGGACCATCCTGCACGACCGTAGACTCTATCAGAACCCTTATTTCTGAAGTTCCTAAAAATTTTCGAAGGGTCCAACGACAGACACCCACCGACAGACCGTCGTTCAGTCGACGGTCCGTCCTACAGTTCCGTCGTCCTTAACAGAAACTATGTTTTTTTTAAGAATCCAAAAAAGTTTCTAAGGGTCCATCGACGGACCCCCACTGATGGACCGTCGTTCAGTCGATGGTCCGTCCTGCAGGTCTGTCGTGTCTATTAGAACCTTTGTTCTGAAACTTTTCAAAATAAATTTTCTAAGTGTCCACCGAAGGACCCCCACTGACGGACCGTCGTTCCATCAACAGACCGTCGATGGTGTCCGTTAGTCAGTTCTGTAGTTCTGCACCACCACTCTGTTTGTGTTTCCCCTTCTGTGTTTTATTCTTTTGAGTGTGTTGCATGCTTCTACTAGTACTAATAACCCCTCCTTGCAGGTACACATGGAACCCAAGCAAGACTTAGTCTACTCTCGAGGACGTTCCAAGTCTGTTGCCCCTTCCCGCCGGTTGGTGATTCGGTCGTCCGACGATGAACGCGACCCCAAATACGTTCCCCCAGGCACTCAGACACCGTCACGTGCTTCTAGGACCTCTTGGGGCACGCCCAAGAGGGTGGCATCCGGCGTAGTCACTGCCTCCCAGTCTGATGAGGAGCGCACCCTGATCGGCACACTGTCTAGGTCTACTGTAGTTTCTGAGGGAGCGTCTCGCTCTGCGGAGGCTTCCGGGTCTGAGGACGCATCATCTTCACATGGGTCCACTGCTCCAGCTACATCGGTCCATTCTGCCTTGTCTGAGGAGGCTGACAGTGCGGATTCTACTCCAGCATCCCTGACCGACGTCCCCGCACCGGTTGCTGATCAGCCCAACCGGTGGTGAGTCGAGGGCCAATATCAGATATACAGGGATGCGAAGCTTCTCAACGACAAGGGGGTCATGAATCGTACTCTGACAGTTGAGCGGCGAGTTCTAACCGGGAGTCTTCCCACGATGCCAGCCATACATGACCTTTTCACCCGCCATCGGCTAGAGTGGACGGCTAGGAGTTCGGGCCGTTACAGTGAGGAGATGGTGCGAGAGTTCTACGCCGCTTATATGTCGAATCTTAAGGCTAGTTTGGACAAGCGGGCTAACCCCGCCAAACACGTACCACTTAAGCATGTTCGTGTCCGTGGCAAGCGGGTGGATATCTCTTTGCCCGCCATTCACAGATTTTTATATGGTGCTGACACTGATGCCACCAGGGCCCCTCTCACTCCGAGTTTGACTATCGGTGTAAGCTGATCAAGGACGGCCGTTTACAGCATGAGAGAGTGCTGAGAGAGACCACCAAGAGGTGGATAGCCCAGAACATCTCCATGGATGGAGAGGGTGCTGATTGGGTGCTGGAGCCCAAAAGAGGAATAAAGAAGGCCAACCTCACATTCACGGACAAATTCTTATGACTCTTGGTCCGTCATTGCCTCTCCCCCACTGCTGTTGATAATATTGTTACACGGGATAGAGCAGTACTGATAGCTCCTATGGTTGCTGGGTTCGAGGTGGATTTCGTGTGGCTGTTACAGGCGGTCATTCATGAGAGGGCCTTTAAGGCCACCACTACTTACCCCTTCCCTTGCATGATTTTTGAGTTGTACAGGTCTGCTGGAGTGCCCGTGTGGCACATCGATGTGCTCAAGACCCCGAATAGCATAGTGGATATCGGTCTCATTCGGGACGAGGCTAATAAGCTGGCTCCCAACAGAGGGCCCCGTGCAGAGGTGTAGTCGCCAGGTGAGAACCTGGAATCCACGGTAGAGTAAGCCCAAGGGGCTGATAAGGCTACATCATAGCCTACCGACACCACCCCGATTGAGTCTATCTCGATACTAGCACCACTCTGAGCCCCTACTGTAGATTTGACGACTCTCCAGGCTGCTATGGCAAGTTTGAGAGCAGATATGGATGCCATACTGGAGGCTCGGGTGCCCAAGTCTGAGGCCCCAGCTGCGGAGCCTGTTGAGGATACGGTGATGGCTGCACTGTTCTCCACCACTGCTGCGCCATCGCCTCAGCCACGTGAGTAGACCAAGAGGCACCAATCTAGAGGGGATGATGAGACTCGAGCTAGGAAGAGAGAGCGTCTTGAGTTGGAGGCTGCGAGGAGAGACTCGCTGATTGATGAGGAGGCCCGGCAGATGAGGGCTCAGGCGGTGGTTGCTGGGGCATCTAGCTCCAGGATTGCTGATGTTGAGAGGAGCACTAGTGAGGGTGCTGTTATTGCTGCGGACACTACTGATGGTGTCCCTACTACAGAGGGAGCGGGTTCCGGGAAACCGGACCTGCCATTTTGTTGATCATCGGTGCTATGCGCCTCAGGTTTGTTTTACCTACCACCCTATTTTATAATTTTTTTTATGCATTGGGGACAATTACATGATCTTTTGTTGGGGGTGGGGTAAATGGAAAGTGAGTGCTAGGGTGAAGTCTAAACAGCCCAACTCACGATCCTCTCTTAGGGTTTTCTTGCCTGTGTTCTTTTTCCCCAAGAGACTGGTTATTTTAATGTTGAACCGGCACGTTAGTATCTCTTGTACATAGTATATATATGACATCTTAAGCTTGATGGCTAAATAAAATGATATCCTGATTTAGAGAAAATGCTTGCATGATTAGGCATAGTGAATGATGAATGTGTGGCTCTAAGCATGACATAGAGGTACACCACTGCATGACCCTCAATCTAAAGCTCGAACTAGGTGAGTGATAATCTGGTAGGGTAATGAGGTGTTACGTGAGTGTGAGGAAAGTTGGATATTCCACCGTTGGTACTGAGCTAGAACTTGCCCAGTTAGCCCTGCTAAAAGTAATCTGTGATATACAATTAGGAAAGGATCATAGGCCCTTGTTCAAAGATAGCAAATCTTTAGCCTAGATAAAAAAAAAACAAATGAAATTAATCCCGTCTTGATCCAAATTATTTGAGCTTAAAATGCTCTTTTCCTTTCTACCCAAATTTCTCTTTTCTGGGAACAATGTGTTGGCCCTGGTCTCTCCTTGGACATGTGCACCTTATCTTATGCCAAAAGCATAAGTTGAGGGTGGCTAATGCAGAAAACAACCTCGTCTTTGACCTAACCCAACCTTGGGTATTGTGTACCTTGACTCATGGCAAAGCCATGAGTTGAGGGTGGCTGTTATGAGGAATGCTCTGAAAAGTGGGGTTGAAAGAATAAAGAGAGAAAAAGAAGAAAAGAAAAGTGACTCAAGCAAAGTTGAAATCAAGTGAAAATTCTGAAGAAAAAAATAAAATAAAAAAATAATAAAAAGAAGAGTCATTTACACAAAAGGAAAAATAAAGGAGAAAATCAAGGCAAAAGAATATAAGAAAATCAAGAATAGGGCGGAATAAACGATGAAAAGGTAGGACGCTTAGCCGTTATGTCAAGGAGGGCAACCAGTCACTAAAATGCATCCAAATGTACCCTACCTAACCCTGAGCCTACGTTACAAGCTAAGAAAGTCCTATCGTGATCCTAAGAGTCTAATATGGTGAACTTAAAGCAGTGAAAATAAGGGCAAGCCTATGGCGACAAGTATCAATGAGGTGATAAGTTGTTCTGAGAGTGAGTGTTGAAAAATAATCCTTATACTCAAACTAAAATCATTTTGTGAAAAAAGAGAATATTGTTTTTGAAGTAAGTACACTAGTTGCAATACAGGAAAGTTGGCACCTTGGTGAGAGATAAAAGAGGAGAGGTGTCGGTGCGTGGTGAGTCTGTGTCATGGTCTGATCCACATGAGCGAGCCTAATAGTGATATCATGCATGAACATAATGAAAATAATCGGGATTGATAGCCAGATGATTGCGAAAGCTTAAATGAAGATACTTGTGTACAAAGGTGTTGTGGTGAGTCATAGTGCGTCGCTTCAGGACAAACAACGAATTTAAGTTGAGGGTATTGATGTACCATGATTTTACAGTACTTTCAATGCTTTTTACTTAAGTTTAGTGTGTGTCTAAGGCCTTTTTTGTTGTAGTTTTAATGTATTTTTCTTTCTGTTTACAGGAAAAACTGTTCAGAATGAAAATGCTGAAAATGTGTTGGAAATTGCAGAAAAGATGACCTACAAAGCCATCGACGATCCGTCGACCCATCGCTGGTCCGTAGGTGGCAACCGTCTTCATAAATATGTTATGCTGCCAAGCAAACATCGGGGAATTCTGACTAAGTGTGGGGCTATGGAAGGGATGACGGTCCTGGTGATCCGTTGGTGTTAACAGAATGTAGTCCCAGTACCAGATTTGAAAAGATTCCAAGTGTGGAGCAACGAAGGCCATCGACGGACCGTCGTCCTATCAACGAACCGTCGTCTTGGTCTGTCGATGGTAACAGAGAGTTGGAGAATAAAGCAGTTGAAAATAGAGTTGAAGTATGGACCGACGGAGGTGTCGACGATCCGTCGTTGCCTTGACGGTCCGTCGATCAGGTCGTCGACGCGAGACGCGTTTTTGGACAGATTTTCCTTATTTAGGTTTCCCTTTATGTTTAGTATTCTTTTATTATAAATCGGACCAAAAACCTCATTTTTGGGGTTAGACTCTTTGGTAATTTTCAGATTTGTATTGTTGGTCGTTGAATTTTGGGTTTTGGAAAATACTTCACTTTTCCATAATCGTTTCTTACAATATTTTGATTAATTCAAGTGATTTTTTGGATTTTCTTCAAACTTGTTAAAGTCAGTACATGAATTCTTGTCTAATCAATATGAATTGTGTAATTCTTAAAATGGGTAACTAAATCCACAACTAGGGTTGTGGGAACCATGGGTAATTACAAAGTCAAACTAGCTAAAATAACAATTCTAGAATAGTTTCTTGCATGTATTGATAATTCTTTCATTTAGAAATCTTTTTAATGGTGGCCAACGTTAGAACTCGCCTTGTTGCTACTTGCCAGACCAATGAGGTAGATAATAAGAAAAGAATTATCAACGTAGATTTAGCATACACTATCTAATAGGCTAGTGTCGATTGGTGCGAAGTAATAACTAAGCCATACATCGATTATGATGCTTAATATGAGGTAAAAGTTAAGGTTTAGTAAAGTACACACACGTAGCTGGACCAAGGTGCGGAGTGAAATTCACTAGTTGCCGGACCAAGGAATTAGGGATACATAACTTATCAACTTAGCAGGCAAGACACTAGGAAAGAGTTGTTATAGTTAGGGTTAATGCGTTATGAACCTATGGCGAACACTTACACCCTAGTTTCTCTCATCACTTGATAAACATCAAATATTTGAACTTGCTACTTGATTACTTAGACTTAGTTAATTACTTTTGTTACACAAAACCTCCCCTTTAATTGTTTGTTTTCGGAAAGAACTTGACTAAATAGAAGTAATCGTAGATTAAAGTTAAGTGTAAATCATTTTCCTCGTGGGATCGACCCCAACCTAACATTTGGGTTCTTTACTTGATACAAGCACTTATACTTCTTTAGGGAAGTATAATTTTAGCGTATGAAATTTTGGCGCCGCTGCCGGGCATAATGGCTTTTAGATTAACTTTAAGCACTTTATTTAGTCAATAATTTCCTGATTTTACTTTTTGTTTTTGTTTTTGTCTCTCGCAGGTCTAGCTTTAGTGTATGCCAAGTACACGGAGTCGAGGAGAACCAATACTTTTACTTGATCCAGAACTATACCATACACTTCGCCGAATGAACATTCAAAACAATCCTGCTTATATCGAGGATGAGATTAATCCTCAACCTCCCACGCCAGTTGATGCGCATAATCAAGTGATGGTTGATAACCCTGGTGAAGGTAATCCGAGGAGGCAACCTCCTGCCCCATGCCCTCAAGAGTACTATAGGGGAAATGTTAACATCACTGACTGTGATGGTGCACTTGTACTACCTCCTCTACCACACGGTCATACTTTCGTGGTAACTAGTAGCTTGATGCAGATGCTCACTGCTAGAGGCCTGTTCTCAGGGCTACCATCTGAGGATCCACATGCTCACATCACCAAATTGAGGTCGGTGTGTAAGAGTTGTGTAGGGAAGCCTGACTTGGACATGGACGTCATTGGGTTAAGAGTGTTCCCTCTCTCACTGATTGGAGAGGCTGCTATATGGTTTACTGAGCTTCCCTATAACTCAATATATACATGGAACCAATTGAGGCATGTGTTCTTAGCTCGTTAATATCCGGTTTCAAAGAAGCTCAATCACAAAGATAGGGTGAACAACTTTGTGGCACAACCAGAGGAGTCAGTAAGCAGTTCTTGGGAAAGGTTCACCTAGTTTTTGAGAAGTGTCCCAAATTACCGTATTGATGATGAGTCGGTGAAAGAGTATTTCTATCTGGGGCAAGATGATAATAATAAAGTGGTGTTGGATACGATTGCGGGTGGTTCTTATGAGGAGTGTACTTATGCAGAGATCGCTGAGAAGTTAGAGAAAATCTCCCAAAATAATAAAGCTTGGAGCACTAGGAAGTCGAATACTCGGAGAAACACTTTTGCGGTGCAATATACACACAACCCAGCCGCAGATGAGATTCTTGAAGAAATGGCTCAAATGAGAACTGAGCTTGGGTTAGTGTTGAAACATGTCATTGGAGGTGCAGAGAAGGTATTGCAGTGAACTATTTGGCTAAACCACCACCGCCGGTTGATGGCTACTACTATGAAGAAGATTCTTATGCAGTGAATGAGCAGACGGGGGGTTTTCGACCGAACGCCCAAGGCTCCAATCAGGAGAATTGGCGCCAAGGTCAAGGAAATCAAGGTCGGAACTATGGGAATTACAACCGAGAGGGTCACTATGTTCGAGATGTAAACTATAACTGCGACAACAACTTCAACCGGGGTACTATGGTAACATAAATGATCGGAGTGGGCCCTATGTTCCACCTTAAAATCGTGAAGTTGCTCCTAGAGATGGTGGAGGTAGTATGGCGTGAGTTGATAATATATTGCAGAAAAGGATGAGGAGGTTTGATGCTAGTGATGAGCACACCAAAGAGTTGAGAAGTGATTTAGTGAATATTGGGCAAAAGTTGGATGCACACGCAATCTCAATCAAGCATCTGGATTCGCAAATGGCCCAATTATCTTCGACTGTGAACCCATGCTAACCGGGTACTCTTCCTAGCAATACCGTCCAAAATCTGAAAAATGATGGACATTGCATGGCAATCACTACTCGAGGTGGTAAACAAACCATAGATCCACCTATGCCGTCTGGCGTAGAAAATAAGATAAGAAGAGAGCGTGAGATAGTTGAAGCTAGTGGTGAGTTGATAGATGAAGGGGAAAAAGAAGCAGAGAAGCCCCAAAATGTGACTCCCATTCCAAGACCACCACCACCATTCCCGCAAAGGTTGGTGAAAAAGACCAAAGATGGTAAATACCGGCGTTTTATCACTCTGTTGAAATAGCTTTCCATCAATGTTCCCTTGATAGAAGCTCTTGAACAAATGCCCGGTTACACCAAGTTCATGAAAGATATGGTCACCAAGAAGAGATCGGTTAGTTTTGAGGATGATGATAGAATGCAACATTGTAGTGGTATTGCTACCCCTGAGACGCGGACACGGAACCTAGGACCACAAGTGATGCCAAACTAACCCTGCTGGCATGATCATGAGCATACTAAAGATAATAAACTAAATGCGGAAGCTAAATCATATTTAATATGAAAAGATGGGGAATACCCATATTCTATAACTGAGTTATTTGAAAACAATGAGTTTAATACAAAGGAAATATTACTCAATACTAAGCTGAAACTAACTATGTCTGATAATAGCCTCTAAATTGGACTAGAAATACTGGGACAAGCCCCAACTAAATCTAGCAAAAACTAAAAATAAATGACTAAAAGACTGTAATGAAACTCATGATTGTTGTCCTCAGAGAATGAGGACTCACCACTGAATCTGCTGAGTTGGAGATCAAAAATTGACCTATGCGTGATCTGGATGATGAGAACCTGAACCTACATCACGAGAAGATGTAGCGCACGTATGTTTCAGTACTTGAAGGTACTGAGCATGTAGGATAGAGTAAAGCTGAAATAAAACATAACTGAACAAGCACAAAAGCAAGTATAATAATCTAAACATGATATACTGAATTCTGAGCTAACTGAATACAATGACCAATTTATAACATGCTGAAACTGAATACTGAATATACTGATAAATGGTCAATGTAGAGAGTCTGACCGAACTATGGGAGAAAACTAATAACCGATAATAAAACCACATGATCTAAATATGGAGTCAATATACCCAGCCAAAGGTATAAAGGCATGCTGACGTGATCACTAAACTGATTGCCCGTCGAGGACACTTACAACCTACTTGGCTAGTAGTTATGGGACTATTTGGGTACGCTGAACCCTAGTCCAAATCGGTATTATGCTATTCCCATTGATTTCTGTAGTTAACTGATCACGTCTAAATTTTCTATAAATATTGGATAGCTCAAAACTGAACATGCAAACTGATAATGCAACATTTAATCTGATAATGATGCATTAAAAACTAAGCATGTATAACTGCATAACTCGAATATCTGACCTAGCATGTGTAATTCAAGAACTAAAGAACTACAAAGCTAGGGTTCTGAAATTCATGCGATAATCTGAGTAATAACATGATAATCTGATTTGGAACGTATACTTTAACTAAATCATGAAGTTCTGCAGTAATTCTAGGAACACTAGGTTTAATCATGATAAGAGAATCAAGAACTAACTGAAAACTAGGGACGCAATGGGTGAAAGCAACCCACTAGTGAGATCCCACATGCCTAGTGATGAAATTCATGGAAAAATACTTAGATTTCGTGGCTGGAACTGCTGGAAACTTGTTGCGTTCTTGAATTTGGGTTCTTGAGATTTTTCCCCTTTCTTGCTTCTAATTTTCTAACTTTTGATTAATGATTTGACTTAGGTAAGTTTTAGTTATATTTCTAGGCTTACACTGACTAAAATCTGATGATTTAGGGTCAAAACGACGTATCTTAGAGTTTAAACGAAGTAGAAAAAGACCAAAAGACCCCTGGGTAAGTTGCCGTCGGACCAAACGACGACCTGGACAGACGGTCCGTCTTTTGATCGACTATCCATCGTTGGGTCTGTAGGTTGGGCCTGTTCGACATACCTTTACTAAGACATGCATAACTTTTTACTCAAATCTCTGATTTTAAAAAAGGTCGGTGGATATGGAAGGATAATTCAATTATCTATCTTTTGGTATGTCATGGGACATCTAATTCATTTTTTTCTAAGAGTTATGATCATTTGAAGTTGACCCAACTGCATTCCCCCCCTAACTGTCTGCTAGTCCCCACCTACGGTCAGACCTACGAATCGTGGGTCCACTTATGGACCGTGCTGGTGACCCGTGGTCTTTGTCAGAGAGTGGATGAATGGGGTATCAATTGACTATCATGGACTACAGACCGTCGTCTGGCCTACGGACCGTAGGTCCTTCCGTCGATCAAGACTTAGCCAATTTTCCCCGGCTGAGTTTTTGGGAGTCTCTGATCCCATCGACGGTTGTGCAGGACGGACCGTGGGTCATGCTACGGTCCGTCGATGGTCATGTCGGTTGCACCTGCAGATTTTTCTGAAAAACTGATTTTTTGGTCTGTTTGGCTACGGGGTGTTACATCGTCGTCCTCTGAGAGGACTCAGACAAGCCCTTAGCATTCGTCAAAATATATGATCAGTAAAAATTGTGGAAAATTTAAAACTTTTACATTCTATTTGAAGTGTACTTAGACTTCATACTTAGCATTCATAATGACTTACGCTATTCTAAAAACTTGTCTCACATATATAAAACCATCTAAAGAGTACGAATTTGGACTTAGACGATAAATAGTAAATATACCATATAGACCTTAGTACAAAAGAATTGAAATAACATAAATGGAAATAGAGTATTCTTAAAACTACTAAGTCTTCATAAGCTGGAATATGAAAGATAGCATCCCCGAACATGAGGACCTACCAAGACTTGGAGAAGGAGCTCCAAGCTTCTTGAAATCGACCTCCTTAAACTTCAATGGCCGGAACCTATAGTTGTAGTAATATAAAGTAATGGGGTTAGTACGCCACATGTACTAAGTATGGGTATATGCACATAACATATAAGGACATGCATGAAAATGATGATTTATCATTTCTTTGGAAAACATGCTAAGTCATGTGAATGTCTTTAATGCATCTACCATAGAATATATACAAGTTAAAGATTCCATCAACATAAGGGATGATCATAAGCAAATACATATTATCATGGAGTTTAACATTTCATATTCAAAGGATCATAGAACATAACATACAAAACACTTACCAATGATCTCATCCCAAATCTACAAGTGCAATGATATTGTGAAGCCCCATAACCCCACACAACCAAGCTTTGCATCATATAACTTGTAACATAAGTAGTCATCACTTCATATAGAAATATAAACCAATAAAATATTCATCATAATAACCAACATCATATAAGAGTAAAGTCATGTATCATAGACATATATATTTCATGTTATCATATTATATAAGAACAATCTCCTAGGACTTCCCTTAGAGTCAACTTGTGCAATGTCTAGGTAGAGTCCCATACCCCTACCTATTCACCCTAGTCAATGTCCATTTGATTGACTTTCATTTTATATGAGGGAACATTCACCTCTACCGACATAGACCATGTGAGCTAAAAATGAAATCCAGTGTCATAAAACCCCACACCGAAAGAAGGTGGTTTACCGGCCAAAGTAGAACCAAACATGAAATAGCTTTCTAGGTGGATCCACTAGCTAGTATCCTATGGTGGCAACATAGTTCAAGAACTAGGATACGTATTAGAGACCCATAGTTCCACATTACATGGCAGCCTCAATCTCATGAGAGTCATTGTGACCTTTCTTCCAACTAGTGCAGGGACACCTCTCATAACTAGTCCATCAGTGCTTAGCTTAAGTCCCTTTCTTGAATAACCTTTAAGTTGTCTTTTATCATAAACTTATCATAAGTCATAGGAGATTAACCTTGTATAAATATGATCATGATCTCTTTATGATTAGATGAGAGTTTCCTTTCATCATAACCCTTCATCTGAGAGTTTTCTTTCATCATAACCCTTCATATGTGAGATTGACATAACATAATCACCTCGTGTAAAGCATACAAAAGGATATCATAAACTTGCATTTTCGTATTCTTATCATCATGTCACAATTAATATGGTTGTAGAACAACATATATATATATATATATATATATATATATATATATATATATATATACACACACATACATATATAGCAACATCATACATATTTCCATAGCATAGCATCATCATTTATAGGCTAACATATCCATCATAGAGTAATCACAACTTTAGAAGACTTACCTCTCACTTCCAAGTTCCTTATTCAAGAATTTACGTTCAACTTACAACATTCATAACTATAACATAGTGAAATACTCAATAGCATAACCAAGAACAGGTCTTCGAATCATATACAAGACCAATTGTAACACCCCGTATCCAAACAGACCAAAAACCAGATTTTCAGAAAACATGCAGGTCCAAACAACGTGGCCATCGATGGACCGTAGCTTGACCCACGGTCGGTCCTGCACATCCGTCAATGGGGTCAGAAACCCCTAAAATCTCAGCCCAGGAAAATTTGGTTAAGTCCTGATCGACGAACGGACCTACGGTCCGTAGTCTGTGACCGTCGATCGACACCACATTCACACACTCTCTGACAAGAACCACGGTTGACCAGAACGATCCGTAGGTGGACCCACGGACTGTAGGTGGGAACTAGCAGACAGTTAGGGGAAAAAATGCAGTTGGGTCAAATTCAAATGATAAAGTCAACTTCAAATGATAATAACTCTTAGCTCAAAATGAATTAGGTGTCCCATGACATACCAAAATATTGATAATTGAATCTTTCCATAGCCACCAACCTTGCTAAAATCAGAGCTCTGAGTAAAAAGTTATGCCCGTTTTAGAAAAGGTCTGTCGAACAGACCCAACCTACGGACCAAACGACATACCGTCGATTGACCAACGGACCGTCTGTCCAGGTCGTCGTTTGGTCCGACAGCAATTAACCCAGGGGTCTTTTGATCTTTTCCCACTTCGTTTAAACTCTAAGATACATCGTTTTGACCCTAAATTATTAGATTTTAGTTAGTTTAAGCCTAGAAACATAACTAAAACTTACCTAAGTCAAATCATTAATCAAAACTTAGAAAAATTAAAAGCAAGAAAGGAGAAAAAGGTCAAGATCCCTATATCAAGAACACAACAAGGTTCCAGCAGTTCCAGCCCCGAAACCTAAGTGTTTTTTCGTGAATTTCATCACCAGGTATGTGGGATTTCACTAGTGGGTTCCTTTCACCCATTGGGTCCCTAGTTTTCAGTTAGTTCTTGATTCTCTTATTATGATTAAACCTAGGGTTTTCTAGAACTTTGATAGAACTTCATGAATTTATTAAATATATGTTCCAAATAAGATTGTAAAGTTATTATTCAGATTATCGCATGAATTTCAGAACCCTAGCTTTGTATTTCTTTAGTTCTTGAATTGCACATGCTAGATCAGATATTTCAGTTATACAGTTATACATGCTTCAGTTTTTAATGCATCATTATCAGATTAAATGTTGCATTCCCAGTTTGAATGTTCAGTTTTGAGCTATCCAGTATTTACAGAAAATTCAGACATAATCAGTTAACTATATAAATCAATGGGAGAAGCATAATACCGAGTTGGACTAGGGTTCAGCGTACCCAATAGTCCCAGAACTACTAGCCAAGTAGGTTGTAAGTTCCCTCTGTGGGACTCAGTTTAGTGATCACGCCAGCATTCCTTTATACCTTTTGAAAGGTATATTGGGTACTCTCGATGGGGCGTATACATCGAACTCCACATTTAGCTCATGTGGTTTTATTATCGGTTATTAGTAGCTCCCACAGTTCAGTCAGACTCTATTGCATTGACCATTTATCAGTGTATTTAGTATTCAGCTTCAGCTTGTTATAAATTGGTCATTGCATTCAATTAGCTCAGAATTCTCTATATCATGTTCAGATTATTATACTTGCTTTTGTGCTTGTTCAGTTATGTTTTGTTTCAGCTTTATTCAATCCTACATGCTCAGTACCTTTCAGGTACTGACGCATACGTGCACTACATCTTCTCGTGATGTAGGTTCAGGTTCTCAGCATCCAGATTATGCATAGATCAATTTACTATCTCCAGTTTAGAGGATTCAGTGGTGAGTCCTCATTATCCGAGGACAACAGTCATGAGTTTCATTTTAGTCTTTTAGTCATTTAGTTTCAATTTTTGTTAGATTTAGCTGGGGCTTGTCCTAGTATTTCTAGTCTAGTTTAGAGGCTATTTTTAGACATAGTTAGTTTCAACTTAGCGTTGAGTTAATATTCCTTTGTATTAAACTCATCAGATTTCATATATCTCAATTTTAATATATGGGCATTCCCTATCTTTTTCA
The DNA here is from genome assembly GCA_022817965.1 of Solanum lycopersicoides. NCBI lineage: Eukaryota > Viridiplantae > Streptophyta > Magnoliopsida > Solanales > Solanaceae > Solanum > Solanum lycopersicoides. The sequence continues at coordinate 12,250,650 of CM040628.1, read as the reverse complement.
TTTTAAGTATGATTTAGCTTCCGCAACCGTTTATTTTCTTTAGTATGCTCATGATCATGCCAGCATGGTTAGCTTGGGATCACTTGTGGTCCTAGGTTGCATGTCCGCGTCTCGGGGGTAGCTCGAGGTGTGACAAACTTGGTATCAGAGCACTAGGTTCAATAGTCCTAGGATGTCTGAAAAGCCGCACTAAGTAGAGTCCTTTTCATGGGTATAAAGTGCACCACATCTAATGAGAGGGATGATATGAAGTGTTTTAGGAAAACTTCACTTTGTTGTTACTCTTATCGTGCGTAAGGTATGATATAATTCCATTCTAACTTGACGTTCTATATTTCAGATCATGCCTCCTCGTAGAGATAAAGCTAGGAATGTGAATGCCAGGAACGCAAACGCAGCTCGTCCAGTCCCACATCAAGAAGTCTTCAATGGTGAGTTCAGGAATGCCATACAGATGTTGGCTCAGAGTATGACCAACCAAAATAATCGGGTTCATGCTGCTGTGAATGAAAATAGGGGATCAGCTGCAGCAAGGGTCTGTGACTTTGTTAGGATGAATCCGCCTGAGTTCTTAGGATCACAGACTAATGAGGATCCTCAGAATTTCTCAGATGAGATCAAGAATATCTTTGAGGTAATGCAAGTCACTGGAAATGATCGGGTTGAGTTGGCATCATACCAGTTGAAGGATGTTGCTCATATCTGGTACACTCAGTGGAAGGAGAATAGGGGTGCAAATGCAACTCCTATCACTTGGGATTTTTTTAGTGAGACTTTTCTCGACAGGTTTTTCCCAATAGAGTTGAGAGAAGCAAAGGCCCAGGAATTCATGAACTTGAGGTATGGAAACATGACGGTCCAATAGTATGGACTGAATTTTAACCAACTCTCCATGTATGCTCCTCACATGGTTGCTTACTCCAGGACTCAGATGAATAAGTTCTTGTATGGAGTGTCGGATTTGGTGAAAACAGAGTGCAGAAATGCTATGTTACTTGGAGATATGAACATCTCTAGGCTTATGACTGATGCTCAGCAGGTTGAGGATGATAATCTTAGGGAACAAGACAAGGAATATAAGATGGCTAGGACTGGGAACTATGACTATTCTCAGCAGAAATTGGGTGGTGAAAATCGCTCGCAGAGTTAGCAGAAGTTTTCAGCTCCAGCCCCTTCATCAGCTAGTGTTCCATCCTCCAAGAACAGTATGAACAGAAGGGTAGAGCACCAAGATCTAAGTCTCAGGGAAGTGTTTCAGGCACCAAGACTTACCCCACTTGCCCTAAGTGTGGTGAGAACCATCTGGCTAGTGTCTTGCAGCAAAAAGAAGGATGTTTTGGGTGCGGTCAGTCTGGTCACAGGTTGAGGGATTGTCCTTCTAGACAGGGTCAAGGAGGTGGTAATGGTAGAGCTCAGTCTACAACTTCAGCAGCACCAGCAAGTCGACCGACTCAACAGGGTAACTCATCTGGTACAGGTGGCGGTCAGCGCCAAAACATACTGTACACTCTTCAGGCTCTCCAGGATCAGGAGGTTCTCCTGATGTAGTCACTGGTACGTTACGAGTCTTTGACCTTGAAGTTTTGCATTGTTAGATCCAGGGGCTACTCTTTCTTTTGTAACTCCTTACATAGCAGTCCAATTCAGTGTCAGTCCAGAAACTCTCTCAGAACATTTCTCAGTGTCTACCCCAGTCGGTGTGTCATGACTCGAATCTAGACCCCAGACGAGACCTGCGTCATTGACCTCTTAGAGGTCGCAGACAAGCCTACTTACGTCATTCTTACTGCATCTAGGTTAATTTTAGCAGAAAATTTGAAACTTTTTGTTTCTTATAATACATAAAGGTCATTCTTCTTACATTCATAATGTTCACCATCAACCATATAACATTAAGATTATCAACTGAAAGATATAGTTCAATACTGCATTAAATGTATAATTGCCAAAATGACACCAATACAATATCTAAAATAAAAATGGAAAGAAACACTAGTGGAACATACTCCACTAGATAAAGCCTACATCTAAGCTAGATAGTAACGGTAGACATCCCCGAAAGCATGAGGGCCTACCAAGTCCGGATAGCTGCAACGTCAACCTGTAAGCTCTAGCGTCCACCTGTGCCTGCACCTAAAATTATAGAGTTGTATGGGATTAGTACACACTTGTACTAAGTATTGGTATATGCAAGCACACACCAAGGACATGCATGAGTAAGAATAGCTCTTTCCTAACAACATGATTATGGAAAGTCAAGTCAGTGGACTTGCCAAATTGGGATTAGGAAAGTTAGTGAGCTTTCCAAATTTGGATTAGGAAAGTCATTGAGCTTTCCGAATTTGGATTAGGAAAGTCGGTGAGCTTTCCAAATTTGGATTAGGAAAGTCATGCCATGAAAGTAGCATGCATCATTATACTTATCATATTGCACACATCACATAACATCTTGCACATAGCACATATCATATTGCATATAGCACATAACATCTTTCATATGCCATGAGACATTGGAATCATGAACTTGACATTAAGACTTTCCAAAATGAGGGCTCAACATATGGGACCTCAACTAGGGAGTCTTTATTAGCAAACACAGAGTCTGCTTCATTCATTCATACGTACTTCATTTCATTTCATTCATAGGCTAGTGTGAACACCAGCTATACCTAGGATGTAGTTTAAGACTTTCATTGGGTTTGTTGTGCAATGATCAAGAATAACCTAGTGTCATTAATTGAGTCTAGCTCACCTCTTGATTATCCTATCCTAACACCTTTGGTATCGTTCATTTCATTATGTGCATCATTTGAGGCTGGCCTCATTCATTCATAGGGAACTTTAACTTTAACCGACATAGATCATGTGAGCATCATGAAATCTAATGTCATGAAACCCCACACCAAAAAGAGGTGGAATCACCGGCCAAAGTGACCCAAAACATGCTAGCGTACATGGGAATTGAACCCTGCCAGATCCCTATATTCGCAGTATAGGTTCGAAGACTAGGAGATATAAGGAGACCCATACCCGGCATGCCAGACAGTCTCATCTCATGAGAGTTATGTGAACCTCCGCCCTTCTCGAAAGAAGGCATCACCGCTCATAGCTAGTCTATCGGTGCTCAGTATAAAGTTCCATTACATTCAACTCATACGTCATGGAAGCTGGCTTCTAGTATGAGGACATCATAGATCAATAGATGATTTCTCATCTCCTCATTAGTATTAAGTGTGTTAATCTCAATACTTTCATTAGAGTGTTCATAGAGACTGGTCTCTTCATTAACTTTACACTCTCATAGGTGAGTACGTTTTGGTAACATTTACTTAGGCTCATTGGAGATTGCTCTCATCTTTTACATTAGCCTCATATCATGTTGTCACCACATTCATTAACATTAGCACACTTGCTCTTCATAATTACTCACCCCTTTTTACGTGAATGTTCATTTCATCATATGCCAATGCACTTGGCCATTTCTGTGTTTGATTCTTACTTAACCCTTCTAGGGTTTCATCATTTCATTAAATAATATTCATTTCATCGTATGCCAATGCAGTTGGCCATTTAGTGTGTTTTACACTCGTACTTAACCCTTCTAGGGTTACATCATTTCATTACATACATCTTAGGTTCACTTATTTTTAAACGTATGTTAGACTTATGGGTCTATACATACAAGCCATGAGGCTTCATTCATAGTTCGTTTAAGTGATTCATATCTTCCTAAGATTATGTGGTATAAGACTTATGCATCTTGTATGTATGCCAAGATCTCGATTTCGATCTAAGTAGGTGGCATTATTCTTGAACATTTAATTCACGTATGACTTATGTATCAATACGGAATTTGGGCAAGGGAACCCAAGTTCGAATCCCTTGGACAATACTTACATTTTCCCTTGATTTTATTCTTAGTCCACATGACATTGGGAACCCAAGATCGAGACCCAACACCTTCATTTTATTTTTCCCTTAGTTTTTCTCTTCATTTTTTGCTCAATAGGGTTGAGAGGATGTGGGATCGAACCCCCACAACCTCATTTTCTTTTAATTTCTTTTTCTTTAAACTCTCTCCTTTTGGCCGAGGGGTTCTGAATTCGAACCTCCACAACCCTTTTTTTTTTTTTTAATTTCTCCTTGACTATTTCGCATTGACCATGAGGTTGTGGGATCAAACCCCCACAACCTCACTTTATTTTTCTTGTAATTCTCCTCTACTGCCTAGAGGTCGTGGGTTCGATTCCCACGCCTCACATTTCTTTTATTTGCATTTTTAATTCTGCTTAAATCTGCCTAAGAGGTCGTGGGTTCGAATCCCACGCCTCACATTTCTTTTCTTTTCATTTTTTTTCCTTTCTCCTTTACTGCCTGAGAGGTTGTGGGTTCGAATCCCACTCATCTCATTTCTTTTCTTTTCCTTTTTTTTCCTTTCTCCTTTACTGTCTGAGAGGTTGTGGGTTCGAATCCCACTCCTCTCATTTCTTTTCTTTTCATTTTTCATTTTCCAGCCAAGGTCATAGGTTCGAGTCCCACATGCCACATTCCCTTTTTCTCACCTTATTTCATTGATTTTCAACATGGTGAGGTCACGGGTTCAATCCACAGTGATATCACATATTTTAATTCATTTTTTCATAGTATGAAATTCTCCTTAGGTTGGCCGAAACTCATTAACAAGCTGCTGGAAATTTTTGCAGCCTATTTTCTCACTTCTTTCACATTAAATGTTTAGACGTTTTAAGTAGTTTTTTAGTGAGTTCTTTAGGTGCATTTTCAAGATTTCATTCGATAAAGAATTGCACTAAAATCAGCATTTTTACATCACTTATGAACATCGCGATTTATATAAGTTTGTGCACGTAAGAATACAACCATAACATGTTATTTTTTAACCTCAAACCAAAGGTAATAGTCACGGCTACATTGTACACACATACACATCTTTTCGGAAAACATAGGTTGTCATTCATATGATTTCAAACACACATTCATGAACATATTCAACACGAAAACACATTACATGCCTAATATCTACCATCAAACATACCCAACCTACGAATCAATGGGAGCTAGTGACAGAGATATGCAACGGGAACAATCCTAGTTTTTGGATTAGAATTGACTGAATCTTAAGGGGTCTCTTGGGTAAGGGACCAAGAGAGAAGAGAACCCATATCTTTTTGACGTTCAAACCTCGACTTGCTGCCCAAAGAACTACTCCAAACACACGTCTAACACCAAAAGTTCAACACCAAACTCGACGGAGAAACCTTCTCTTTGCCTACGTGATTGATTAACGTTTGTTTATAATTTTCGTTGTGAGTTCTTCAAGTGTGAAGAACATTGGTTTACCTACTGTTTTTGTACGTTATTTGGCAGAGGAAAACGTGAATGAGAGTGAAAGAGACGTGAGAGAGAGAGAGAGATGAGCGTGAGAGAGGAGAGTTACCTTAGGCTTAGGAGTCTAGTTTAGGACTTAGTCAAATAAGGTTTAGTTAATTATTATAAAATCTGATTTCCTTTTATTTAAAATCATATAATAAATAATAAATATAAATTAATTACATTAATTTAACAGCTTAAATAAAAACCACTTTAATTCATTACTTCCACCTAGGTTTGAACCCGGGTGGAGCAAGACTTCACTTCAAGAGCCCAATTTCGTCCCTCTCTCCCCAAAATGCCCCTCCACCTTATTAATTAAATAATTAATTATATATTTAGGATAATTACGATACTACCCTTAGCCTAGAAAAAGACCATTTTACCCCTAGACCCTCCAAACCTAAGATTTCCCCTTTTTAAGTCTGATAAAGACTCCTTCGAGTAAATTTTCATATTTTAGAGCCCTACATGGTTGGACCCAACCTTTCTAAGGTCAACTAACTCCCTAAGTTAGTTGGCTTGGCTTTAGCAAGGGTTTCGAGGTCTGGTTCTACGCGCATCAATCCGTGTGAACCCAGTCTAATCGTAGGCATTCTAGACACATTAAGCATTACTTAGCATCTCCATTTTTAGGGTTGTTACACGGTGACCCAGTTATAGCTAAACGGGTATACAGAAATTGCCCTATCACAGTCTCTCAGAAAGTCACCTCAGCAGATCTTGTAGAGTTAGAAATGGTAGACTTTAATGTCATTCTAGGCATGGATTGGTTAAATTCATTTTATGCCTCAGTCGATTGTAGAACTAGGATTGTTCGTTTTCAGTTTCCAGACAAACCAATCTTCGAATGGAAGGGTAGTAGTTTAGCGCCTATGGGTCGATTTATTTCTTACCTTAAGGCCAGAAAGATGATCTCTAAGGTTTATCTCTATCATCTAGTTCGGGTTAAGGATTTTAGCTCTCAAATGCCAACTCTTGAGTCAGTTCCAGTAGTCTGTGAGTTTCTCGAAGTATTTCGAGAAGATCTTCTCGGAGTCCCTCGCGAAAAGGAAATCTACTTTGGAATTGATCTCTTTCCAGATACCCAGCCTAATTCTATTCCTCCTTACAGAATGGCTCCAGCAGAGCTTAAGGAATTGAAGGAGCAGTTGAAAGACCTTATAGATAATGGTTTCATCCGACCTAGTATTTCTCTATGGGGTGCACCAGTGTTGTTCGTAAAGAAGAAAGATGGTTGTCTCAGAATGTTCATTGACTGTAGACAGTTGAACAAGGTCACAATCAAGAATAAATATCCCATCCCCAGGATTGATGACTTGTTTGACCAACTTCAGGGTGCTAGCCATTTCTCAAAGATAGACCTCAAATCAGGTTATCATCAGCTCAGAGTTAGCGATAGTGACATTCCAAACACAGTGTTCAGAACTCGGTATGGTCATTATGAATTTGAAGTTATGTCATTTGGACTAACCAATGCTCCTGCAACTTTCATGGATTTGATGAACAGAGTGTTCAAACAGTACTTAGACTTGTTCGTTATCGTCTTCATCGATGATATCCTTATTTATTCTAGGAATGAGGAAGAACATACGATTCATTTGAGAATTGTCCTACAGACTCTCAAAGATCGCCAGTTATTCGCTAAGTTTAGCAAATGTTAGTTCTGGTTGCAATCTGTTGCTTTTCTTGGTCACATTGTATCTAGCGAAGGAATCCGAGTGGATTCACAGAAGATAAAAGCAGTGAAACAATGGCCCAGACCTACCTCTGCTATAGATATCATATGTTTCTTAGGTCTAGCGGGTTATTACAGAAGGTTCGTGGAAGGATTTTAATCCATAGCCTCACCATTGACTAGGCTGATGCAAAAGATGGTCAAGTTTCAATGGTCAGATGATTGTGAGAAAAGTTTTGCAGAATTGAAAACTAGATTAACTACAGCTCCTGTTTTGACTCTACCAGAGGGTTCAGATGGTTATGTGATCTATTGCGACGCATCCAAAGTTGTCCTTGGTTGTGTGTTGATGCAACGAGATAAGGTTATAGCTTATGCTTCTAGACAACTTAAGGTGCATGAGAAGAACTATCCAACTCATGACCTCAAGCTTTCAACAGTGGTATTTGCACTCAAGATCTGGAGACACTACTTGTAAGATGTTCATGTAGATGTGTTTACTGACCATAAGAGACTTCAGTATGTGTTCACCTAGAAAGAGTTGAATCTTCGCCAGAGGAGATGTCTTGAGTTCCTTAAGGATTATGATATGAGTGTACATTACCATCATGGTAAGGCGAATGTAGTAGCAGATGCTCTTAGTAGATTATATATGGGTAGTGTAGCCCATGTTGAGGAAGAAAGAAAGGAGCTAGTGAATGATGTTCAGAGGCTTGCTCGCTTGGGAGTTCGCCTTATGAGCATATCAAATAATGGTGTAACAGTTCAGAATGGGGAAGAATCTTCATTGATAGTTGAGGTTAAGTAAAAGCAAGACAGTGATCCAATCTTGCTTGAACTTAAAGGTGCAGTCCACAATCATAGAGTGGAGGTTTTCTCCCAAGGGGGAGATGGTGTGCTTCGCTACCAGGGTAGCTTGTGTGTTCCTGATGTGGGCGAGTTGTGACAGCATATTCTTTCAGAAGCCCATAACTCCAGGTATTCTATTCATCCAGTTTCCACTAAGATGTACCGCGATCTGCGGGAAGTCTATTGGTGGAATGGCATGAAGAGGGATATAGCAGATTTTGTGAGTAAGTGCCCCAACTGCCAGCAAGTCAAGGTAGAACATCACAAACTAGGGGTATGACTCAAGAGATCGACATTCCTACTTGGAAGTGGGAAGTGATCAATATGGATTTCATCACAGGGTTACCGCGTACTCGCATACAATATGACTCCATTTGGGTGATAGTTGATAGGATGATTAAGTCTTTTCGCTTTTTGGCGGTCAAGACTACAGATTCGGCAGAGGACTATTCCAAGCTTTACATTAATGAAGTTGTGAGGTTGCATGGGGTTCCTTTGTCTATCATCTCTGATAGAGGTCCTCAGTTTACCTCTCATTTTTGGAAGTCATTTCAGAAGGGTCTTGGTACTCAAGTTAACCTTAGCATAGCATTTCATCCACAGACGGATGGACAGGTAGAGCGTACCATTCAGACCCTAGAGGATATGTTGAGAGCTTGTGTGATCAATTTCAAGGGTAGTTGAGATGATCACCTTTCTCTCATTGAGTTTGCCTACAACAATAGCTACCATTCCAGCATTCATATGGCCCCTTATGAGGCTTTGCATGGGCGTAGATGTACGTCTCCTGTTTGTAGGTTTGAAGTAGGTGAGGCAGCTTTGATAGGGCCAGATTCAGTTCTTGATGCTATGGAGAAAGTGCAACTCATTAGAGATAGACTTAAGACAGCCCAGAGTCGTCAGAAATCTTACGCAGATGTAAGGAGGAGGGAACTAGAGTTCCAAGTTGATGATTGGGTTTTTCTGAAAGTGTTACCTATGAAAGGGGTGATGAGATTTGGCAAGAAATGGAAGCTCAGTCCTAGATATATAGGCCCTTACAAAATCCTGAAAAGGATTGGCAAGGTCGTATATGAGTAAGAATTGCTAGCAGAATTAGCGGCAGTGCATCCAGTCTTCCACGTCTCACTCTTGAAGAAGTGTGTGGGTGATCCAGCCTCTGTAGTGCCATTAGAGAGTGTGGCGGTGAAAGATAGTATTTCTTATGAGGATGTACCAATTGAGATTCTTGACCGTCAGGTTACAAGGTTGAGAAATAAAGAAGTCGCTTCAGTCAAGGTTTTGTGGAGGAGTCATTCCATAGAGGGAGCTACTTGGGAAGCAAAAGCAGCCATGAAAGCCAAGTATCCTCACCTCTTTCCTTCCGATTTCACTCCAGCTTGAGGTAATAGTTCCTCTTCAGTTTTCGAGTCATTCATGCGTGTATTCATTCTTAGAATCATGTTTCCTCAGTTTGTACTTGCATTTTCAGTGTATTTGCATGTTCTCAGAAACTCAGTTCTGAGTGTTTAGTAGTAGGGTTTGCATATCTCTTCCAATATTTCAGCTAGTTTAGTCTTCATTCGAGGACGAATGTTCCCAAGGGGGAGATAATGTAACACCCCGTATCCAAAATAGACCAAAAACCAGCTTTCAAAAAACCTGCAGGTGCAACAAATGTGGCCATCGATGGACTGTATCCTGACCCAAGGTCCATCCTGCACATCCGTCAATGGGGTCAGAAACCCCAAAAATCTCAGCCTAGGAAAATTTGGTTAAGTCCTGATCGACGGACGGACCTACGATCCGTAGTTTGTGACAGGCCATCAAGACCCCATTCACCCACTCTCTGACAAGAACCATGGTTGACCAGCATGGTCCGTAGGTGGACCCACGGACCGTAGGTGGGAACTAGCAGACAGTTAGGGCGGAAAATACAGTTAGGTCAACTTCAAATGATCATAACTCTTAGATCAAAATAAATTAGGTGTCCCATGACATACCAAAATATCGATAATTGAATTAGATTTCCATAGACACCAACCTTGCTAAAATCAGAGCTCTGAGTAAAAAGTTATGCTCGTTTTAGAAAAGTTATGTCAAATAAACCCAACCTACGGACCAAACGACGGACCGTCGATTGACCAACGGACCGTCTGTCCAGGTCGTCATTTGGTCCGCCAGCAATTAACCCTTTGGTCTTTTGGTATTTTCCCACTTTATTTAAACTCTAAGATACGCCATTTTGACCTTAAATCATCATATTTTAGTTAGTTTAAGCCTAGAAACATAACTGAAACTTACCTAAGTCAAATCATTAATCAAAACTTAGAAAAATTAGAAGCAAGAAAGGAGAAAAAGGTCAAGATCCCTAGTTCAAGAACGCAGCAATGTTCCAGAAGTTCCAGCCCCGAAACCTAAGTGTTTTTCCGTGAATTTCATCACCAGGTATGTAAGATTTCACTAGTGGGTTCCTTTCACCCATTGGGTCCCTAGTTTTCAGTCAGTTCTTGATTCTCTTATTATGATTAAACCTAGGGTTTCTAGAACTTTGATAGAGCTTCATGAATTTATTAAATATATGTTCCAAATCAGATTGTAAAGTTATTATTCAGATTATCGCATGAATTTCAGAACTCTAGCTTTGTATTTCTTTAGTTCTTGAATTACACATGCTAGGTCAGATATTTCAGTTATGCAGTTATACATTCTTCAGTTTTTAATGCATCATTATCAGATTAAATGTTGCATTCTCAGTTTGCATGTTCAGTTTTAAGCTATCCAGTATTTACAGAAAATTTAGACATAATCAGTTAACTACATAAATCAATGGGAGTAGCATAATATCGAGTTGAACTAGGGTTTAGCGTACCCAATAGTACAGAACTACTAGCCAAGTAGGTTGTAAGTCCCCTCTATGGGACTCAGTTTAGTGATCGCGCCAACATGTCTTTATACCTTTGGTAGGGTATATTGGGTCCTCTAAATGGGGCATATACATCAAACTCTACATTTAGCTCATGTGGTTTTATTATCGGTTATTAGTAGCTCCCACAGTTCAGTCAGGCTCTATTGCATTGACCATTTATCAGTATTTTTAGTATTCAGTTTCAGCATGTTATAAATTGGTCATTGCATTCAGTTAGCTTAGAATTCTCTATATCATGTTCAAATTATTATACTTGCTTTTGTGCTTGTTTAGTTATGTTTTGTTTCACCTTTATTCTATCCTACATGCTCAGTACCTTTCAAGTACTGACGCATACGTGCACTACATCTTCTCGTGATGTAGGTTCAAGTTCTCAGTATCCAGATCACGCATAGATCGATTTTCGATCTCCAGTTTAGCAGATTCAGTGGTGGGTCCTCATTCTCCGAGGACAACAGTCATGAGTTTCATTTCAGTCTTTTAGTCATTTAGTTTCAGTTTTTGCTAGATTTAGCTGGGGCTTGTCCTAGTATTTCTAGTTTAGTTTAGAGGCTATTTTTAGACATAGTTAGTTTCAGCTTAGCGTTGAGTTAATATTCCTTTGTATTAAACTCATCAGATTACATATATCTCAGTTTTAGTATATGGTTATTCCTCATCTTTTTCATTGTAAGTATGATTTAGCTTCCGCAACACTTTATTTTCTTTAGTATGCTCATGATCATGCCAGCACGGTTAGCTTGGGATCACTTGTGGTCCTAGGTTCTGTGTCCGCGTCTCGGGGGTAGCTCCGGGCATGACACCAATCCATAATGTAGGATAAGGGAAGGGGTCACTTAAGATTTCATTCAAGTCTTAGTTCCCATCTCATCGTTTTCATATTATCAAGTAGTAGGTATAACCCATTCGAAACCATCAAATTGATAATAAACATGCTTCACATAAAAATCTATCATTACGAGTCAAACACTCAACAATACATGCATAATTAACCATAGAAAACAATTGCTTTTCATTGAGGATCATAAATCTAGAGATAGGAAGAAAATCCGTATTGTAGAGTTAAAACCTTAGTATTGAATTTCTTGAAAACTTATCTTTGAAAGGACCTCTTGGGGAAAGGAATCCAAAGAGTGAAAAACCCATACCTTATAGATGAAGAATCCACGAAAATTTAGATTAAAACCTTGAAGTCTTCGTCTTCTTCCTTAAGCTCTTCTTATTCTTCAATGGGGTTTGGAAAAGAGAGCGTTTCTTGAGAGATGAAAGAATTTTTGTTTGAATCGGATTGGACGTGTAAAAGTGGTCTAAAACTGACCTAATATCCATATATAGTCGTCCTATGAATTACCCAAAATACCTCCACTTAAATGGGTCTTTTTATGAAGTTAAATTACCAAAAATATGACTTTAACGATTCTGGGAAGTGGTTGCGCGTCGCGGGGATAAATCCCATCATTTTTTTGAAATTTTGGGTTGAGGCAGTGAGGTGCGTGTCAGCCTCGCGTCGCGAGGCTTCCTATAAAATCTTGAGGCAGAACCCTGCGTGTAGGCTGTGCGTCGCACACCTCAAGTCCCAATCTCGTTCGCGCAGGCTGCCAAAGCAGCCTGCGTACCCATGTTGGGGTCCTCCCCAAGGACCATTAATTGGTCCTTGGGGTGTCGTTACCGGACGTTTGGACCCTTTGTACTACATACTACCTATCCAAAGTCTCTTTACAAGTTTTGGACTTCATTTGACACCTCGAAACCTTCACAAAACATAGGGACGTCAACTAGTTCAAATTAGCTAGTTTCCGGACGTCAAGGTCTTTCTTTGTCGTTTTTGGATTTAACCTTTTTTAAATGAGTTTATTACATTAATATAGGTCTGCAAACATCATTTTAAAAATTATTTAATATATTAAGCTCTAGTCTATGTCATGGCATTTCCGGAGTGTTACATTATCCCCCTTTAGGAACATTCGTCCCCAAATGATACTAAAATCTTTTGGAGGGTAAGAATAGACTCAATACTAGCAGCCCCACCAGCACATAACATAACATTACACTTAGAACTCAATTCATGATGCACAAACATATAAGAGCTCTATATTCATAACACATCGTGAGAAATTTCCTTCTCAACCTTATCATAAGCTCAAAATGCATCAAAGGGTTATCATGCTATCATTTTTCTCAAGACAACAACAAAAATAGCAAAATCTCAAGAAGACACATGCATACATATTCCACATAAGTGTAAGAATAAATTATGAAGGCATTTTCTTAAAACTCTAGTTGTTACTATCTTTTACCAAAACATGCACCTATTTAGAAAGCAAGTCAATTTCATGATTATGCATTACTTTCTCTATTAAGAGGAATGTCTAACCTCAAGGAATAAATAGATGAGGGTAGAGGGACTTCATGTTGGATTCAGGCTCCCATGTTGCTCCCTCAACAAGATGGTTCCTCCATAGAACTTTTACATAGGCGACCTCCTTGGTTCTCAACTTATTGACTTGACGATCTAGGATATCAATCGGAACCTCTTCATAGGAGAGTTTCTCATCCACCCCTAAGCCTTCTATAGGTAGAATAGACACTGGGTCGCCTATGCATTTCTTGAGCATAGAAACATGAAACACCAGATGAATTGAAGCTAGTTCACTAGGTAGTTTCAACTCATAGGCAACCTTTCCAACCCGTTGTAAAACCTCATAAGGACCAACATACCGGGGATTTAACTTCCCCTTTCTACCGAATCTCACCACCCCTTTCATAGGTGAAATCTTCAAGTAGACATGATCACCTATTTCAAACTCAAGATCTCTTCTTCTATTGTCGGCATAAGACGTTTGCCTATTATAGGTTGTATTCAATCTGTCTCTTATGATTTGAACCTTCTCTACAACCTCATAGATAATCTCTGGACCAAGGAGTGAGGACTCACTAACCTCAAACCGTCCAACTAGAGATCTACACCTTCTACCATAAAGATCTTCAAAAGGTGCAATGGAGATGCTCGAATGATAGCTATTGTTGTACGAGAACTCCATCAATGGTAAGTGATCATCCCAGTTTTCTTTGAAATCAATAACACAAGCTCTTAACACGTCATCAAGGTTCTGAATGGTATGTTCCTCTTGACCATCCGTATGAGGATGAAAAGCGGTACTAAGTTTCACTTGAGTACCTAATCCCTTTTGAAAAGACTTCAAAAAATGAGAAGTGAATTGGGAACCTCTATCCGAAATGATGGACAAAGACATCCCATGAAGACTCACAGTCTCATTAATGTAGATTCTTGCATAATCTTTGGCAATATATGTAGACTTAACAGGAAAACAAATGGGTAGATTTCATCAACCTATCCACAATAACCCATATAGAATTATTTTGCCTCCGGGTTCGAGGCAACCCAACAACAAAATCCATATTGATGGCTTCCCACTTCCATGTAGGAACATCCATGATTTGGGTTAAACAAGCCAGTTTAAGATGCTCAGCTTTAACTTGTTGGCAATTTGGAACTTAGTAACAAACTCTGCTATGTCTCTTTTTAAACCATCCCACCAATAGACTTCCCTATGATCATGATACATTTTGGTGGCACCCGGATGTATAGAATAGCGAGAACCATGGGCTTCTTCTAGAATTTGATTTCTCAAATCCTCAACATCCTGTACACATAATCTCCTCTGGTACCTAAGAACACCCCCCCCCTCCTTGGGAGAATGACTCATTGAGCTTACCAAGTACTGATTCCTTTAACTCCATCAATAGTGGATCAAGATGTTGCTTAGATTTCACTTCCACCACTAATGATGAGTCAGAGGTATGATGGACCATAAATCCACCATTTGTAGACACACTACCCATAGTCATACGACTCAAAGAATCCGCAACCACATTGGCCATGCTAGGGTGGTAAAAGACACTCATGTCGTAATCCTTCAACAATTATAACCATCTTCTGTATCGGAGGTTTAACTCCTTTTGTCTAAACACATATTGAAGACTTTTATCGTCAGTAAACACATAAACATGCACACCATACAAATAATGTCTCCATATTTTCAGGACAAAAACTACAGCGGCTAACTCAAGATCATGAGTTGGGTAATTCTTCTCATGAACTTTGAGTTGCTTAGAAGCATAAGCAATAACCTTGCCATATAGCATTAGGACACATCCCAATCCCATTCGAGAAGCATCATAATACACTACAAAGCCTTCATTACCCTCCAGTAAAGTCAACACCGGAGCAGAGGTAAGCTTATCTTTCAACTCTTGAAAACCTTTGTCACAAAGGAAGTTGCATCACTCAAGGTCCTTTGGAGAAACCAATTGTTGAAGAAGCTACTTAGGAAGCTGGGGATGATATGAATAAGAGATATCCGCATCTCTTTGAATCCGTAGAGAATGCAGATCAAGGTATTAAATTCTATTCTTAGCATCTTATAAGACTATGTGTAAGCATGTTGATATTTGCTTTTGTTTATGAGTGCTGAAATGATGTTACTACCCTAGCTTAGTGAAAGAGTTCTCATTCGAGGAAGAATGTTCCGAAGGGGGAGATATTGTAACATCTTGTAACTTGAAATAACTAAGAATAAGCTAAGAAACCAAGAATAATCATTTTTTGAAATTAATAGGGAAATCTGGAAATATTCGTCAGTTTAAAAAGTGAGTTTTGGTCATTTTTAAATAACCATAACTCCCAACTCAAGAGGATTTAGTGTGAGTTCTTTATATGGATGGAAAGCCCTTGGAAATATCTTTCCAACAGCGCCAAATTTGCGTAAATTTGATGTTGTATAAGGAAGATATACCTTTCGGAAGTTGGACTATTAGACTGAGGAAAGTTCAATCCGGATTTTAGTAAGGGTAAAATAGTCTTTTTACCCTAGTATTTCCTAATTCGTTTTAAGGGTTTATTAGGGGCAAAACCAAGTCCCAATTCAGTTTTAGCAAAGTTGAGAATGCTTAGGGCTTGGGAGAGAAAGAAAAGAAAAGAGGAAGATCATGAATTCTTCAAGAACGCCAAGTATCATTGCGTGGATTTCTTCGGGGGTGATCCCTTTTAGGTATGTGAGATCTTTCTGTGTGGGTTCGTTCATCCACACACCAATATGTTTAATTCAGCAAGTTTTCTATTGATTGAATGATAAATCTTGAAGTTCTTGATGAACAATTGTTGAAATCTTGTTAATGGTATTGTAGTGTACCTTTAGTGGTTTGTGATTCGTGTTTCCGGGCTGTTTTACGAGTTTACACTATTGTGGGTCTCCAAGAATTTTGTGGGTCTAACATAATACAAAAGTATCATTGAATTTCATATCTTTTGCTCCAAAATTAAATTAGAGACTAAGTCTAATTTATTTTTATCAGAAGCAAAGAACCCCCACATTTTTAATGTGATCTCAAAAGTATTTTTCAAGTATTTGAAAATAGTTTTTTCACATATTTTCTTAGACTATCAAAATATCATTGGCAGTATGAAACCTCTTCTGAAAATATTATTCTACGAAAGAATTATAGAGTTTCAATTCTCTTTGACAATCTTTACATAGTATCAAAGTTCATTACATAGAGGCACAAACTCACCAACTCTAAGTCACTGGTCTTTTCATCTATCACAAATAGACATACCACTTACTATTTAGAATGTTTCTATATAACATTGAAATTTATAGAAAATCAAGAGTATAACACAGAATTAGTAGGTGAAGTTTTCATATTCTTCAAATCAATTACATAGTCTAATTTATTTAGAATAGAAAACTACAAAAAAAATTAATCCAGAAAAATCAAACATAATCAAATTCACAAGGAGTAAAGAACTACAAAAGTTTTTTAGTCTCCAAACATAATTAAACATATATTTTATCACACAGAAATGTTTTTCTTTTCAAATAGCCTTCCAACTATCACATTTTGACATACTATTTTATCAAATAAAAATGTTCATCTCTCATTTTGCAAGTTAAAGAATTTGAAAGGCAACACTATTTGCCAAGCAAACTTCATTCCACAACATATAGTTTGCAAGATTTTTTTCAACGATACACATGATAAAAAATCAAAACTTTTAACTCTTAGAAACTATTTTGCTCCATAGATAATTTACTACTGTAATCTTTAACCAAAATACAATAATTGTTTTTGTGTTACATTCTCGCTTCTACCTTGCTAAACAAAACAACGAATTTTGGAGAAGTAATGCATTTATATTCTACTTCCATGATCAGATTCTCTCAATCAATATAATACAAAAAATACTAACATTATAATAATTTCCGTATGATTATTGTCCATCTTGTATTCCTAAATACTTAGAACAAAACGTTGAAGAACTTGATAAGACACAACAAAGTTTAACAACATTTTTGCAACTAGAAAATTAAAACTAGTAGAGAAATTAGAATCAGAAATAGATTAGGAAATATATATATGAAATATTTTCTTAAACAAGAATTATTGTCAATCTATGTTTAAAGAATCTTACCGATTCCAATAAGCTTTACAGAAACACGAAGTTACCAAAGTTTAATGAACTAGTGAAAAATAGAAGAACAAAAATTAATTCACAAATCTAAAATCTGTAACACATACAAGAATCTGAAAAATAAGAAAGAAGATCAAGCCCACTGAATGCATACTGTACCCTTAAGAAAATTATTCCCTCTACTATCTGAGTTTGATTTGGAATTTGTTCTTCCATGTAGAATGATCTCCATCACAGTGTATTGATACTAAAAACGTTGGTGTAAGTGTGCCACTCAACGACAGTAAAGTACACTTAGCATACTAGATTTAGTAGTAGTAGAAGAAGCCCATAATTTTTATTTTTGTTTTTATAATGTGGGAAATCCCTCAATTTATAGAAAACAATGGGTATTGTGAAAAGGTTCTTATTGTGCCTTACCGAAAAGGTCACCAACTTTCGGAAAGGTCGTCACCTTTGATAAAAGTCACAACTTTTCATAAAAGTCACAACTTTTCATAAAAATCGCAACTTCTCATAAAAGTCACAACTTTTCATCAAAGTCACAACTCTTCATAAAAGTCGCAATTTTTTATTTCCATTCTCACCTTTTAATACCCAACATCTATTGGTATGTACTATGTTTTTCATGAGAATTTGTGGATTTGAATCCTAAAACTATTGTGTTGTTGGCACATTATGTGAGGGGGTATAATTACACAGGTTTTCAATTGTAGCCCATTAAATTATATCTTCTAGCTTATAATTATGAATCTAGCCTCTTACTATGATATTGGGGAACCTAGAAACCCCATAAAAATAGGTTCTTTGAGTATATGAACTGCTGAAGAGAGGTTAATGGGGATGAAACTAGATTAATGAAATTGGAATGATCATGAAAACCTCTGGTTTGATGAAATAATCTTTGAATAAATAGTTTGATCTCTAAAAAAGGTAAATTGTCACGACCGGGATCTAGACCCAGACGAGAACGGCATCGTTGACCTCTCAGAGGTCGCAGACAAGCCTACTTATGTCCTTCTTACTTCATATAGGTTAATTTTAGTGGAAAGTTAGAAACTTTTTGTTTCTTAACATACTTGTTAAACATTCTTATCATTTCATAATTGTTCACCATTAACCATCTAACATTAAGAGATAAGCAACTGAAAGAAATAGTTCAATAAGTATTAAGTGTATAATTGCCAAAATGGCACCAATACAAAGATAAAACAGGAAAGAAACGCTAGTGGAACATGCTCCACTAGCTCAACTCTAAAACTAAGCTAAAACATAAAACAGTAGCATCCTCGAAAGCATGAGGACCTATCAACTCCGGATGAATGCTGGGCGTCCGGATAACTGCAACAATGATCCTGTAGCTCTATCGTCCACCTGTGCCTGCACCTAAAATAGTATAGTTGTATAGGGTTAGTACACACTTGTACTAAGTATGGGTATATGCAAGCACACACCAAGGACATGCATGAGAAAGAATAGCTCTTCCCTAACAACATGATTATGGAAAGTCAAGTTAGTGGACTTGCCAAATTTGGATTAGGAAAGTTTGTGAACTTTCCAAATTTGGATTAGGAAAGTCAGTGAGCTTGCCAAATTTGGATTAGGAAAGTTAGTGAACTTTCCAAATTTGGATTAGGGAAGTCAGTGAACTTTCCAAATTTGGATTGGGAAAGTCAATGAGCTTTCCAAATTTGGATTAGGAAAGTCATGCCATGAGAGTAACATGCATCATCATAAATATCATATTGCACAGAGCACATAACATCTTACATATAGCACATATCATAGCACATAACATATAACACATAGCTTCTTTCATGTCATTCATTCATATGCCATGAGACCTTGGAATCATGGACTTGACATTAAGACTTTCCAAAATGAGGGCTCAACATATGGGACCTCAGCTAGGGAGTCTTCATTAGCAAACACAGAGTCTGCTTAATTCATTCATACGTACTTCATTTCATTTCGTTCATAGGCCAGTGTGAACACCAGCTATACCTAGGGTGTAGTTTAAGACTTTCATCGGGTTTGTTGTGAAATGATCAAGAATAACCTAATGTCATTACCTGAGTCTAGCTCACCTCTTGATTATCATATCCTAACAACTTTGGTATCATTCATTTCATTATGTGTTTCATTTGAGGCTGGCCTCATTCATTCGTTGGGAACTTTAACTTTAACCGACATAGATTATGTGAGCATCATGAAATCCAGTGTCTCCCCCACACCGAAAAGAGGTGGAATTACAGGCCAAGGTGATCCAAAAACATGCTAGCGTACATGGGAATTTAACCTCGCCAGATCCCTATATTGGCATTATAGGTTTGAAGACTAGGAGATATAAGGAGACCCATACCCAGCAAGCCGGACAATCTCATCTCATGAGAGTTACGTGAACCTCGGCCCTTCCCGAAAGAAGGCATCACCACTCATAGCTAGCCTATCAGTGCTCAGTATAAAGTTCCATTACATTCAACTCATACGTCATGGAAGCTGGCTTCTAGTATGAGGACATCATAGCTCATTAGATGATTTCTCATCTCATCATTAGTATTAAGTGTGTTAATCTCAATACTTTCATTAGAGTGTTCATAGAGACTGGTCTCTTCATTATCTTACACTCTCATAGGTGAGTACGTTTTGGTAACATTTACTTACGCTCATTCGAGATTGCTCTCATTATTTGCATTAGCCTCATATCACGTTGTCACCACATTCATTATCCTTAGAACATTTACTCTTCATAATTACTCACCCCATTTTACGTGAATGTTCATTTCATCATATGCCATTATACTTGGCCATTGGTGTGTTTCATACCCTTACTTAACCCTTCTAGGGTTTCATCATTTCATTGTTAATTTCATCATTCAGTACATACATCTTAGGTTCACTTACTTTTAAACATATGCTAGATTTATGAGTCTATACACACAAGCCATGAGGCTTCATTCATAATTCATTAAATGATTCATACATTCCTAAGATTATGTAGTACAAGACTTATATATCTTGTATATATGCCAAGATCTTGATTTCGATCTAAGTAGGTGGCATTATTCTTGGATGTTTTGTTCACGTATGACTTATGTATCAATACGGAAGTTTGGGCAAGGAAACCCAAGTTTGAATCACTTGGATATCATTTACATTTTTCGTTGATTTTATTTTTAATATTCATAACATTAGAAATCTAGATTAAATCCCAACATTAACATCGAATCATTAATTTTCTACTTAATTTTCCTCTTAAATTGGCCGAAGGGTTGTGGTTTCGAACCCCCACAACCCCTTTATATTTTTCATTAACATCATATTGCCTATTCTTGCCTAAACCAAGAGGTTGTGGGATCAAACCCCCACATCCTCTTCTATTTTTATTATTTATTCGCTGGAATAAGGAGGTTGTGGGTTCGAACCCCCACACCCTCCTTATTTTAATTTAATTTCTCTAGAGATTGTGAGGTGGTGGGTTCGAACCCACACAGCCTCCTATATTTTGTTTTTTAATTAATTTTCGCTAGGCTAAGTGTATTTGGCAGTGAGGTTGTGGGATCGAGCCCCCACAGCCTCACTTGTTTTATTAATTATTTTCGCTCCTCTCCATTTCCTGCCTTGAGGTCGTGGGTTCGATTCCCACGCCTCACGGTTTCTTTTATTTATTTTCTCCTCTTTCACTCTCTGCCTGGAGGTCGTGGGTTCGAATCCCACGCCTCCTATTTATTTATTTAGTTTATTTTTCTCTTCTTTCTTCTCCAGTAGCCAGGTTCGATTCCCCCCAGCCCCATTTTCTTTTTCCCTTCTCGCGAAACCAGTAGCCAGGTTCGATTCCCTTAAACGCCCTTTACGTTTTTAGCCTCCTTAACATGTGAGGTCTTGGGTTCAATTCCCATTGACCTCACTTGGTTTTATTTTCACTTTAAAAACCCAGATTTTAACCTCCTTGTTGACCGAAACTATAGTACACAAATCTGGAAATTCATTTATAGTTTTTAGCTTCCTTTAATCAACTTTTCATGTTAGTTTCTTAGGGCATTTCACCAAGCACTTAGTATGTAGTTTAGGGGTTACATTAGTTAATCGTTTTCACTCAAAATTTTTAACTTCACACACCATATGAACATCACATTTTGCACAACTTTAACACATAAAATACAAGAAATAACATGCCTTTTTACTTCCCCAAAACAGTGGCTAAAACTCACTGCCAACGTGCACACACACACATTTTTTTTCCGATTACACATTGGTTGTCATTTTCATGATTTCACTCAGATAAACATATTCACATTCAACATAAAATAATCACACATACCTAAATCTACCAGCAAACAAACCCAACCTACGAAATCATTGGGAGCTAGTGACAAGGACATGCAAAGGGGAACAACCTTAGTTTCGGAGTGAATATCTTGAATCGTAAGGGGCCTCTTGGGAAAGGGACCAAGAGAGAATAAACCCATACCTTAATTTGCTTGTTCAAACGTGAATTTGCTGCCCAAAACCTTCTTCAAAATCAGTCCAAACCTCCTCAATGTACACACCACTCGACGAACAACCTCTCTTTGCCTTGACGTGTGATTAACGTTGTTTTTCTTTAAAATTCGTGTGAGTTATTCAAGTGTGAAGAACCTTGGTTAAAATTTTTGTTCTTCACGTTATTTTTTTGGCAGAGATATCTTGGAGAGAGTTTGTTGAACGTGTGAGGGTGATAGACGTGATTAGGATAGTGTTAGCTTAGGTTTAGGAGTCTTAATTCAAGACTTAGTCAAAATAGGGTTTAATTAAATTAATAAAATCTAATTTATTTCAACTAATACGTGAAAGGACCCTTTTGCCCTTAAAAACTCATATTTTAATTGATGATTAAATCATCAATTCGTCGCTTCTAGTGGGGCTCGAACCCGAGTGACACCCTATTTGCGAAAAAGGGTCACTTCGGGTCGCCCCAACCCGAATTGGTCTTTTTAATTGAATTAATTAATTAATTAATTAATTTCCTCAAGGTAATTACAATATTACCCTTGGCCTGGAAAAGACCATTTTACCCCTGGACCCTCAAAACTTAAAATTTCTTTTTTTAAGTCCGGTAAAGACTCTTTCGATTAAATCTTCGTTTTCGAGAGCCTCACATAGTTGGTTCCAACCTTTCGAAGCTCAATTAACTCCCCAAGTTAGTTGGCTTGGTCGTAGTAAGGGTTCTGAGGTCTGGTTCGACGCGTATCAATCCGTGTGGACCTTGGTCTAATCGCAAGCATTCTTGACACCTTAAGTATTTATCTTATTCATTTTTAGGGTTGTTACATTATCCCCCCCTTAGGAACATTCGTCCTCGAATGACACTACCACTACAGGTCGTAATGCCAGTCAGATCATAACAAAATCACTATGCACAGTCAAGCAATAGCAACAAAATACAGAGAGATAAGGAAACATAGACTTAAGAATAGGAAGTCTAACCTCAAGAGCTGAAAAGATGAGGGTAGCGGGATCTCATGTCGGCCTCAGCCACCCACGTAGCACCCCCAACAAGATGATTTCTCCACAATACCTTCACTGTGGCAATCTCCTTGTTCCTCAGCCGCTTGACCTATCTGTCTAAGATCTCAACAGGTACCTCCTCATAAGACAAGTCTTCACCAACCCCCAAACCTTCAACAGGTAGAATCGATGCTGGATCACCTAGGCACTTCTTCAACATAGAGACATGAAAGACTGGATGAACAGAAGCTAGCTCCGCAGGAAATGCTAACTCATAGGCCACCTCACCCACACGCTGCAGGATCTCATATGGCCCAACATACCTCGGACTCAGCTTTCCTTTTCTACCGAATCTCATCACCCCTTTCATAGGTGATATCTTCAAGTAAACCTGGTCACCAACATCAAACTCTAAGGGACGCTTTCTGTTATATGCATATGACTTCTGCCAACTGTAAGCAGTATCCAACCTGTCCCTAATCACTCTGACCTTCTCTAAGGCCTCATGAATGATCTCTGGACCCAAAATGGATGAATCTCCAACCTCGAACCACCCAACAAGAGATCTACACCTCCTACCATACAGTGCCTCAAACAGTGCCATCCCAATGCTGGAGTGATAGCTATTATTATACGAGAACTTTATCAAAGGCAGATGGTCATCCCAGTTACCTCTGAAGTCGATCACACACGCTCTCAACATGTCCTCCAATGTATGAATGGTGCGCTCTGCCTGCCCATCTGTCTGAGGATGAAAGGCAGTGCTAAGCTTTACCTGCGTGCCCAAGCTCTTCTGGAAAGATCTCCAGAAATGTGAAGTAAACTGAGCTCCTCTATCTGAAATGATAGACAAAGGAATCCATTCCATCTCACAATCTCATCAATGTAGAGTCTCGCATAATCCTCGGCTCTGTAAGTAGACTTCACAGGGATAAAGTGGGCAGACTTAGTCAATCTGTCCACAATAACCCATATGGAGTTATGCTGCCTCCTAGTCCTCGGAAGACCGACCACGAAGTCCATATTAACGGCCTCCACTTCCAAGTAGGAACCTCAATAATCTGAGTCAGACCGCCAGGCTTAAGATGCTCTGCCTTGACCTGCTGACAATTAGGACACTTGGCCACATATTTTGCAATGTCCTTCTTCATGCCATCCCACCAATAAATCTGCTTAAGATCATGATACATCTTGGTGGAACCTGGATGTATGGAATATCTGGAACCATGGGCCTCTGCAACAATCTTGGTCCGCAAATCATCCACATCTGGTACACACAGCCTGTCCTGATACCTAAGTATGCCATCACCTCCCAAAGCGAAAGACTCATTCATCTTCATCAGCACTGAGTCCTTCAGCTCCATCAACACAGGATCTACATGCTGACCCTGCTTGACTTCAACTACCAAGGATGATTCAGAACTAGAATGAACTAAAACATCCCTACTAGTAGAGTTAACCAATCGCACACCTTGTTTGGCCAGTCTGTGTACATCTTTCACCAGCTCCTTCTTCTCATCCTCAACGTGGGCTATACTTCCCATCCTCATCCTTCTCAAAGCATCAACTACAACATTAGCCTTACCTGGATGGTAGTGAACATTCATGTCATAATCCTTCAACAGCTCCAACCATCTCCGCTAACATAGATTCAACTCCCTCTGAGTGAACACGTACTGGAGACTCTTGTGGTCTGTGAATACATCCACATGCACTTCATACAAGTAGTGCCTCCACAGCTTCAGTGCAAACACCACAGCTGCCAACTCTAGGTCATGAGTGGGATAATTCTTCTCATGAACCTTGAGCTATCTGGACGCATAGGCTATCACCTTACCAACCTGCATAAGAACACAACCCAAACCAACCCTAGATGCATCACAGTAAACAGTGTAATTCTCACCACACTTAGGCAAAGTAAGCACCGGGGCTGAAGTGAGTCTATCCTTGAGCTCCTAGAAACTCTTCTCATAAGTCTCCGTCCATTCAAACTTGTCTTTCTTCTTAGTCAAAGCTGTAGATGGGGCAGCAATGGAAGAAAAGCCCTCCACAAACCTGCGGTAGTAACAAGCCAATCCCAAAAAGCTACGGATGTCAGTGGGAGTAAGAGGCTTTGGCCAGTTATTCACAACCTCAGTCTTCCTGGGATCCACCTCCACGCCCTGATCGGACACAACATGACCCAGGAAGGTCACTGATCTCTGCCAGAATTCATATTTGCTGAATTTGGCATACAACTGATGCTGTCTAAGTACCTGCAAGGTTAGTCTCAAATATTGTTCATGCTCTTCCTTGGTCTTAGAGTAGATGAGAATGTCATCAATGAATACTATGACAAAAGAGTCAAGGTATTCACGGAAGACCCTGTTCATAAGATCCATAAATGCAGCAGGTGCATTCATGAGACCAAATGACATGACTAGAAACTCATAGTGACCATAGCGGGTACGAAATGCTGTCTTTGGGATATCTCCATCCCTAACCCTAAGCTGATGGTATCCTGAACGAGGATCAATCTTAGAGAAGAAACTAGACCCTTGGAGTTGATCGAACAAATCATCTATTCTGGGAAGTGGATAATTATTCTTTATAGTGACTTTGTTGAGCTGCCGATAATTGATACACATTCTAAGCGTTCCATCTTTGTTTTTCACAAACAACACTGGAGCACACCAAGGGGATATGCTCGGCTGAATGAAACCCTTATCAGCGAGATCTTTTAAATGCAGCTTCAACTCTTTGAGTTCAGCTGGAGCCATTCTGTAAGGAGGAATTGAAATTGTTTTAGTATTGGGTTCTAAGTCGATACCAAAATGAATCTCTCGAGGGGGAGGGACTCCAGGAAAATCATCAAGAAATACATCTAGGAACTCACTCACTACAAGCACTGAGTCTATGGAAGGAATGTCATGATCTAGATCATTAACACTCACAAGATAACACAATAACCCCTTGGACATCATTTTATTGGCCTTAAGGTTCAAAATCAAGAGGTTAGGACGACTCGAGTTGTACCCCTCCCAGACTAGCTCCTCTTCATTAGGGAAACGAAATCTCACCACTCTACTACGACAGTCCGAGAAAGCATAACAACTGTGAAGCCAGTCCATGCCAAGAATAACATCAAAATCATGCATGGGTAATTCAACCAAGTCTGCACACATAGTCTTACCACTTATCACTATTGGGCAACCCTTGTATACTCTATCAGTTCTTACATTTTCTCCTAAAGGTGTACTAACCACTGTAAGATCATGCAGAACTTCAGGCAATATCTCAAAAGTGAGAGCAAGCAAAGGAGTTACAAAGGAAAGCGTAGACCCTGGATCAAGTAAAGCATAAACAGAAGTTGAGAATACTTTCAGCATACCTGTGACCACACATTAGNNNNGCTGTTAGACACAGAGAAGTGGCATACCTGATAATTTCACAAAGCTCAGTACTCCCCTCATTCTTGTTATTAAATACTAAGGAAAATAACATACCTTGATAGCTTAACAAACTTTAGGGAATACTCCCTAACTGTCATAGAGCCTTGTTTAAGGTTGATGAACTCCTCAACCTTGGCCTCCCTCCTATCTCTAGGAAAGAATCTATCCAGAAAGGCTGTCTTAAACAGCTCCCAAGTGACTGGAACTCCGCCCAAAGCTCGGCTATCCTGCCACATCTTGCACCAAGTGTGTGCAACATCCTTGAGCTGATAGGAAGCCAGCTCAGCCTTCTCAGTATCTGTGGCCCCCATAGCCACCAGAATCTTATACACCTCATTCACAAACTCCTGGGGGTCCTCTGAAGTCTTAGACCCTGTGAAAATAGGAGGATTCATCCTTGTGAAATATCTCACCCTGCCAGCCATGCTACGAACCGGTGGGTTCTCCCTCTAAACATCCTGCCGGTTGACCTGGGCAGTCATAGCCTGGGCTTGCATAGTAATGGCCTGTGCCATCTGGGCCAGAGATACCCTCACCTTAGCATCAGTCAACCCAGTTGGGTTAACTGCGTAACCACTCCTTCAGCTGGAGCCTGGAGTGGAACCTGATTGCCCCCAGCAGCTGTACCTCCTCTCCTCTGACCAATAGTCCTCCTAGTATTCATTCTCTGGAAACAACAAAGATTGATGTTAGACACGCTCATAACACCAAGAAATTAAACTTTAGGAGAAGCACGATAAGATCAGAAAAAGGGAAGTTTTCCTACGCATTATGCAGTCTCTAATCCAGGATAGTGGTGCACTTCACCACCATGACTTAGAAGCTACTCAATGTGGTTGATGTGAACTCACTATTCTCGGAATTTAACCTATGGATTTGATACCAACTTTGTCACGATCGGGATCTAGACCCCAGACGAGAACGGCGTCGTTGACCTCTTAGAGGTCGCACACAAGCCTACTTACGTCCTTCTTACTTCATCTAGGTTAATTTTAGTGGAAAATTTGAAACTTTTTGTTTCTTAACATACTTGTTAAACATTCTTATCATTTCATAATTGTTCACCATCAACCATCTAACATTAAGAGATAAGCAACTGAAAGAAATTAGTTCAATAAGTATTAAGTGTATAATTGCCAAAATGGCACCAATACATAGTCTGAATAAAACAGGAAAGAAACGCTAGTGGAACATGCTCCACTAGCTCAACTCTAAAACTAAGCTAGAATATAAAACAGTAGCATCCTCGAAAGCATGAGGACCTACCAACTCCGGATGAATGCTGGGCGTCCGGATAACTGCAACAATAATCCTATAGCTCTATCGTCCACCTGTGCCTGCACCTAAAATAGTATAGTTGTATAGGGTTAGTACAGACTTGTACTAAGTATGGGTATATGCAAGCACACACAAAGGACATGCATGAGAAAAAATAGCTCTTCCCGAACAACATGATTATGGAAAGTCAAGTTAGTGGACTTGCCAAATTTGGATTAGAAAAGTTAGTGAACTTTCCAAATTTGGATTAGGAAAGTCAGTGAGCTTTCCAAATTTGGATTAGAAAAGTCAATGAGCTTTCCAAATTTGGATTAGGAAAGTCATGCCATGAGAGTAACATGCATCATCATAAATATCATATTGCACACAACACATAACATCTTACATATAGCACATATCATAGCACATAACATATAACACATAGCTTCTTTCATATCATTCATTCATATGCCATGAGACATTGGAATCATGGACTTGACATTAAGACTTTCCAAAATGAGGGCTCAACATATGGGACCTCAGCTAGGGAGTCTTCATTAGCAAACACAGAGTCTGCTTAATTCATTCATACGTACTTCATTTCATTTCGTTCATAGGCCAGTTTCAACACCAGCTATACCTAGGGTGTAGTTTAAGACTTTCATCGGTTTGTTGTGCAATGATCAAGAATAACCTAATGTCATTACCTGAGTCTAGATCACCTCGTGATTATCATATCCTAACACCTTTGGTATCATTCATTTCATTATATTCTTCATTTGAGGCTGGCCTCATTCATTCATTGGGAACTTTAACTTTAACCGACATAGATCATGTGAGCATCATGAAATCTAGTGTCTCCCCGACACCGAAAAGAGGTGGAATCACCGGCCAAGGTGACCCAAAAACATGCTAGCGTACATGGGAATTTAACCCTGCCAGATCCCTATATTGGCAGTATAGGTTCGAAGACTAGGAGATATAAGGAGACCCATACCCGGTAAGCCAGACAGTCTCATCTCATGAGAGTTATGTGAACCTCCGCCCTTCCCGAAAGAAGGCATCACCGCTCATAGCTAGCCTATCGGTGCTCAGTATAAAGTTCCATTACATTCAACTCATACGTCATGGAAGCTGGCTTCTAGTATGAGGACATCATAGCTCATTAGATGATTTCTCATCTCATCATTAGTATTATGTGTTAATCTCAATACTTTCATTAGAGTGTTCATAGAGACTGGTCTCTTCATTATCTTACACTCTCATAGGTGAGTAAGTTTTGGTAACATTTACTTAGGCTTACTCGAGATTGCTCTCATCATTTGCATTAGCCTCATATCACGTTGTCACCACATTCATTATCATTAGCACATTTACTCTTCATAATTACTCACCCCATTTTACGTGAATGTTCATTTCATCATATGCCAATATACTTGGCCATTGGTGTGTTTCATACCCTTACTTAACCCTTCTAGGGTTTCATCATTTCATTGTTAATTTCATCATTCAGTACATACATCTTAGGTTCACTTACTTTTAAACGTATGCTAGATTTATGAGTGTATACACACAAGCCATGAGGCTTCATTCATAATTCGTTAAATGATTCATACATTCCTAAGATTATGTAGTACAAGACTTATGTATCTTGTATATATGCCAAGATCGTGATTTCGATCTAAGTAGGTGGCATTATTTTTGGATATTTTGTTCACGTATGACATATTTATCAATACGGAAGTTTGGGCAAGGAAACCCAAGTGTGAATCACTTGGATATCATTTACATTTTTCGTTGATTTTATTTTTAATATTCATAACATTAGAACTCTAGATTAAATCCCAACATTAACATCGAATCATTAATTTTCTACTTAATTTTCCTCTTAAATCGGCCGAAAGGTTGTGGGTTCGAACCCCCACAACACCTTTTTATTTTTCATTAACATCATATTGCCTATTCTCGCCTAAACCAAGAGGTTGTGGGATTAAACCCTCACATCCTCTTCTATTTTTATTATTTATTCGCTGGAATAGGAAGGTTGTGGGTTCGAACCCCCACAACCTCCTTATTTTAATTTAATTTCGCTAGAGGCTGTGAGGTGGTGGGTTCGAACCCCCACAGCCTCCTATATTTATTTTTTTAATTAATATTCGCTAGGCTAAGTGTATTTGGCAGTGAGGTTGTGGGATCGAGCCCCCAGACTCACTTGTTTTATTAATTATTTTCGCTCCTCTCAATTTCCAGCCTTGAGGTCGTGGGTTCGATTCCCACGCCTCACGGTTTCTTTTATTTATTTTATCCTCTTTCACTCGCTGCCTGCAGGTCGTGGGTTCGAATCCCACGCCTCCCATTTATTTATTTAATTTATTTTTCTCTTCTTTCTCCTCCAGTAGCCAGGTTCGATTCCCCCCAGCCCCATTTTCTTTTTCCCTTCTCGCGAAACCAGTAGCCAGGTTCGATTCCCCTTAACCCCCCTTCACGTTTTTAGCCTCCTTAACATGTAAGGTCTTGGGTTCAATTCCCATGGACCTCACTCGGTTTTATTTTTACTTTTAAAACAAAGATTTTAACCTCCTTGTTGACCGAAACTATAGTACACAAATCTGGCAATTCATTCATAGTTTTTAGCTTCCTTTAATCAACTTTTCATGTTAGTTTCTTAGGGCATTTCACCAAGCACTTAGTATGTAGTTTAGGGGTTACATTAGTTAATCGTTTTCACTCAAAAATTTTAACTTCACACACCATATGAACATCACATTATGACAACTTTAACACATAAAATACAAGAAATAACATGCCTTTTTACTTCCCCAAAACAGTGGCTAAAACTCACTGCCAACGTGCACACACACACACATTTTTTTTCCGATTACACATTGGTTGTCATTTTCATGATTTCACTCACATAAAAATATTCACATTCGACATAAAATAATCACACATACCTAAATCTACCAGCAAACAAACCCAACCTACGAAATCATTGGGAGCTAGTGACAAGGACATGCAAAGGGGAACAACCTTAGTTTCGGAGTGAATATCTTGAATCGTAAGGGGCCTTGGGAAAGGGACCAAGATAGAAGAAACCCATACCTTAATTTGCTTTTTCAAACATGAATTTGCTGCCCAAAACCTTCTCCAAAATCAGTCCAAACCTCCTCAATGTACACACCACTCGACGAACAACCTCTCTTTGCCTTGACGTGTGATTAACGTTGTTTTTCTTTAAAATTCGCGTGAGTTCTTCAAGTGTGAAGAACCTTGGTTAAAATTTTTGTTCTTCACGTTATTTTTTTGGCAGAGATATCTTGGAGAGAGTTTGTTGAACGTGTGAGGGTGATAGACGTGATTAGGAGAGTGTTAGCTTAGGTTTAGGAGTCATAATTCAAGACTTAGTCAAAATAGGATTTAATTAAATTAATAAAATCTGATTTATTTCAACTAATACGTGAAAGGACCCTTTTGCCCTTAAAAAATCAGATTTTAATTGATGATTAAATCATCAATTCGTCGCTTCTAGTGGGGCTCGAACCCGAGTTACACCCTATTTGCGAAAATGGGTCACTTCGAGTCGCCCCAACCCGAATTGGTCTTTTTAATTAAATTAATTAATTAATTCATTAATTCCTCAGGGTAATTACAATATTATCCTTGGCCTAGAAAAGACCAATTTACCCCTGGACCCTCAAAACTTAAAATTTCTTCTTTTAAGTCCGGTAAAGACTCTTTCGATTAAATCTTCGTTTTCGAGAGCCTCACATGGTTGGTTTCAACCTTTCCAAGATCAATTAACTCCCCAAGTTAGTTGGCTTGGTCGTAGTAAGGGTTCTGAGGTTTGGTTCGACGCGTATCAATCCGTGTGGACCTTGGTCTAATCGCAAGCATTCTTGACACCTTAAGTATTTATCTTATTCATTTTTAGGGTTGTTACATAAATTTACATTGATTTGAATATGAACGACCTTCATTTGAGGAAATAAATTATTAAAGTGTCATTATATTTGCTTGTCTTTGATTGTTAGCGTTCTAAGGTGATGACAAAAAGGAAGACTCATGCACGACCTAAAAATGGGCGTGATGACACTTGTTTGTTCCCACCAATACAAGTTACCCTTAACCTAATGAAATGAAAAAATGCGAAAAGTAAAAAAAAAATATATGTGGATTCATGAACTTAATGAATAGTGTATTTGGACAATATATTTATATGTTTGTGATTGTGTTTCTCGAGGACAACTTAGTTTACTCGCGGAGTGAGGATGAGAATGCCGATCATTTGAGAATTATGTTGCAAGTCCTCAAGGAGCGATAATTATTTGTAAAGTTTAGTAAATACCGGTTTTGGTTGACATTTGTGGCTTTTCTTGGTCACATAGTTTGGGAATTGAGGTTGATCCTAAAAAGATGAAAGCGGTTAGTAGTTGTCCTAGAAATCTATCCCCTTCATATATTCGATGTTTCTTGACTTAGCCGAATATTATAGAATGTTTATGGAAGGGTTTCTTCGATTTTATTTCTATTGACTACATTTAACCAAAAAAAGGTTGAGTTCTTATGGTCGGAATCATTTGAGAAGAGTTTTCACGAATTGAAAGATAGACTTACCTTCTCTCTGGTGTTGACTTTACCGAAGGGCTCCAATGGGTTTGTTGTTTGTTGTGATGCTTCAACGATTGAATTAGGCTGTGTACTTATGAAAAATAGGAAATTTATTGCCTATGGCTCAAGAAAACTTAATATTCATGAAAATAACTATCCTACCCATGATTTAAACTAGCGGAGATTGTTTTTGCCTCAGAGATTTGGAGGCATTACATATATGATGTCCATGTTGATGTCTTTATCGACCACAAAAGTTTTTAAAACGTGTTCAAGAAAAAGGATATAAATTTTTGCCAACGTAAATGGCTAGAAATCTTGAAGGACTATGACATGAGTGTACTTTATCATCTGAGCAAAGTCAATGTGGTGCCCGATGCCTTAAGTTGGTCGTCGATAAGTAGTGTTGCACATGTTGAGATAACAAGAAAGAATTGGTTCCTGATGTTCATAGACTAGCTCTGCTAGGTTTTTTCTTGGTAGATTCCGATGAGGGAGGTAGTGTTGTTCAAAATGGTTTGATATCATATTTTGTGTCAAATGTGAAAGCCAAGCAAAGTCTTGATCCAATTGTCATTGAGTTGAAGGAAGCGATTCTTAAAAGGTTCATAGATACTTTCTGTTAATAGGGAAATGGTGTGCTTGGATATTAAGGTCGTTTGTGTGTCCCAACATACTCGTTCATTGATACCATTTGACCTGCATCAAGATGCAGATATAAATGTGCAGGATCATCAACAAGCACTTCGCTGAGATCACTTTACACTCTAGTTAGCTTTTGGTGGGCCTCCTTGTATTCCGGAGGACTTCAAATTTACTTTCTATTTGGTAGTTTTGAGATGTCTTGGATGTTGTCTCGACATCCCTCTTTGATTGTATAGGTTTCGTAGATAGATGATTTAAGGAGTCTTTCGGTATTTACTTTTTCTTGAGATATTCTTGCAATCTGTTATACTTATATGCTTGAGTATTTTACAGACAATTGAGTTGAGTATTCACTTTGAGTTTAAATATTCATATAATTATGTTTGAAGCCTTTTATCGCTTGAATGAGTCTTTCACTAAGTGGTAAGTCAGACCAAGGGTTCTGTAACCACCCTCTTAGTCGTTTTATGAATCTTACCCATTTTTCTGATTTAACTCATTTTAATAGTTTTTATAAATAATTTATGACTTGTGAGAATGAGTGATATAATTTTTAAATTTAATAAATGATTATATAATAATAATAATAATAATAATAATAATAATAATAATAATAATAATAATAATAATAATAACAAATAAAAATAAAATAAGGTCAAATCCCTATATGGTTGAAAATCAGAAACCGACGAAGGAACAGAAGAAAAATACGCAGAAGGAAAAAAGAAAGGGAGGAGAGGTAGAAAACTTACTTGTAAAAGAGAGGAGCAACATGTCAAGATCACGTAAAACTACATTCTAAATCTTAATGTTTGTTGGAATATAAATTGTTAAGATAAGAGGTGTATATAGAAAGTATAAATTGTCTATCGGTGGGGAGGCTTCATTATTTAACTAGTAGATTAATGTTAAGTTTTTACGAATATTTTTCTCCTTACTTTGACCATATGGGTGACATCAATTTTTGAGTGGGATATCTAACAAATTGTAATAACTAGGAAGAAGCTTATAATTGGAAATATTCATTTTTGGAAAGAATGAAAAATCTCGAAAATTGATTAAGTAAGGAAAAGTGAGTTTTTAGTCAACTTTAAACGGTTGTAACTCCTAGCTCTGGATGAGTTACAGACGATTCCAGATATGGTTAGAAATCTCTTGGAATTACCTTTCCAAGGCCACCAAGTTTGCGCGATTCTGAGTTCGTATGAGTGAGTTATGCCCTTTTGAAGTTGGGCTGTTGGATTAAGGAAATGTCCAAATCCGAATTTCGAAAGGGTAGTTTGGTCTTTTCCTTACCCAGTTATTTTATTTCATTTTTTGGTAATTAACTGGGGTCTAAACTGATCTTAGTCAGTTTACATTTTTACCAAAAAGGTTAGTGTTTTGAGAGAAAAGAAAAAAAAGAGGAGAAAAGAGGAGAAGAAGCAAGATTCGCCAAGATCGTTCTAGTTTGATCGTGGATTTCGTCGAGGGTGATCCCTACCAGGTATGTGAGGCTTCCGTAATTATGGGATCATTCTACCACGTTCTAAGCATATTTATATCAGTTTTGATTATTCCTAAAGGATTTTGAATATTGATTAATTTGATATCTTTTCTTGAATTCTATGTTGTTCTTGAATTTGACTGAGTTGAGAAGTTTCTGAGTTCGTTACATCGTGTTTTAGAGTCTTTTCAAGTTAGTTTCTTAAGTAAATTTGGTGGGTATCAATATCTAAAGGTGAATTAAGAAAGAGAACCGAGATTAGGTGGATTGGGGAAGAAAAACGAAGAAGAAATTTTGACGGGCGAAATCTGAGCATAAGAGCGTGTCGCGCGACCTGTTTCCAGAATTGAAAAATTCTGCTCCACGTCGTGGAACTGACTCGAGGTGTTCTTCCTCAAAAGATATTTTCGGAACCAAAATTTAAATATGCCTCCGCGTCGCGGACCTACGTTCAAATCTTGATTTTTTGGTCCTTTCTCATGTTTAGCTATCTAAAATCATTCCATACAATTTTTAATTCAATTCAAGAATCAGTTAAGAGTCAAGTCAAGATTAGATAAGAGTCAAGTTAAGATTAGTTAATAGTCAAGAGCAGTTAAGATCAAATTCAAGAGAGAGTTAAGTCATGATAAGTTCTTAAAGTTTTTTCAAAAGTCTTTCACAAACTTTTAAACTTGTTTTAAGACTTCACTTTCAAAGTTAAGGAAAAAGTTTAGATTTGAAGTTCTTTTCTTCAAGAAACTATATGGGGAATATGTATACCTAAAGAGAGTTAAAATGTTTTCACATTTAAATAAGAATGAAAATTAAGATTTCCAAAGAGCCTTCAGACTAGTTTTCATAAAGGAGTAATTTCTTTCTAAATGAACTAAGAGAGGAAACTGTAGATTTCTAAGATAGCCTTCAAGCTATGTTTTTGAACACTAATCTCAAACCACAGAAGAAGTTGTTTTTAAAAGATATGAGCTAAGTATATTTCTAGGAGTAGTATTGAGCATCGATATGGGGATGCAAGTTCATATTAACTCAAGTCTCCATAAACCATGTAGCCGTCATGGGTAAAAAAGGGTCATACTTTTTAGATGAGTCTTTTTTGCATAGACTGGTGGGTTCACTTAGTGTGTTAACATTTCTATACCCCCGGCAAGGTATATGATGGTCTTTGGCAGCGTAAAATAAAATGTTGTATCATCACTATAGCTCTTAAGTGATGGTTTTCGGTTACAGAAACTCTCACATAATAATTGCATGGTTCCTTAAGGGTTTCTTCTTAATATGAATGGAGGTATGAGACTTCATTCATGCATTGCACAAGTAGACTTTGAGAGGAAACATGGTATGTCTTTATGATATTATGATTATGAGTTGACATCATGTTTTAAAAAAAATCCTTTTCTTTATATTGCACTTTTTTTAAACTGATTTATAATTAAATGAGTTCAGTTGAGTATTCATGAGTTGAGAAAAGACAAGGTAAGTGTTTCTTTCATAATCTATTTCAAGCCTATGTTGTTTTAGCATTCCAACATGCATTCTCCTACATTCAATGTACTGATGCCTGTTGGCCTGCATCATATCATGATGCCGACGCAGGTAATGAGGATCGGCATCCAGCGCAACGTTTATCCAGTGAGCAGTTCAGAGTCGTTGGTGAGCCTCCTTGATTTTCGGAGGATCCATTTTTATTGCTTTCAATATTAGTTGTAGTTCATTAGTGGGGTTGGTCCCAACATCCATACCACTTTGAAGGCATCATAGATAGTTAGATATTAGTTCATTCGTCGTTATTTTGTTATTGGATTATATTCAGATTTAAGTTTCCACATTGGCTAAGTTAAGATGTTTATTTTTAAAACATTATGAGTTCAGTTTGAGGAAATAAGTTTTTCACATTTGAAGTATTTTCTTAATGCTTTAAGTCTTCCGTTGAGTAAGTAAGACATGTCAAGGGTTCGCTTGGGGCCATCAATGGTCTCCGAGTGCCGACCACATCCAGGGTGTAGGCTGAGGGAGTGACAGTAAAATCATAAATCATAAATTTGTAATTATGGACAAGTAAGGTTCTGCATAATTTTTTTACGCAACTTAAGTATGGGTCACGTGTGATTTAGGAAGACTTTGATTTATTTTCTTTAGTTATCGCCTTAAAATTCAAGGTGTTCACATATTAAGATAAGTAATCAAATAGTAGGTGAATTGTATTCCATGAATGCCAATTGACATTTATATCTAGAGGAATTGGAACCTAATCTTAGGCTTGAAACTTGGAAAATAAGATAATTGAAATGTTAATTGGCATCAACAGTTAGAAACTTGATTATAAATTTGGGTGAATTTTTGGGTCAAGGCTAAACACATAGTAATATGAGTGTTGGTAGTTTATAAATATTATTGTGGTCATGTATTTAATAGATTGCTTTGAGTTGGAAGTTCAACGAAAGGGGAAGACTCATGTTTGGGAAAGAATTCTTGATTGATTAGCAAGTCGATTTCTAAACCCTTGTTAAGTGTATGAAATTCGTTTATTTGCTTTTAATATATTTTAGGGTTAATGATACTTGGTGATGGGTTAAATTTTCCACATTGATTAATTCTAATGTTGAAAAGGGATAATAAAAGGCAATGTGATTGACTTGATTTATTATGTGTGATTGTGTTCTTTATTGAACCCGTACACTTGTGATAGTTGAGGTGGTTACATATCATATTGATATTTGATTGAGATGTATCATACATTTTATTGAAATCATATTGTGCACATGCACTAAGATGAGATTGAGTATAAATTGGGCACGTGGAGATCGTCCGTGCTAGGGATAGTGAGATGTTACGATTATAATTTAGACACGTGGATATCGTCCATGCAGAACTTGTTTGATTTATGATAGTGGATTGAGATCGTTCGCACAGATACGTCGAGATCATCCGTCTCGGCATATGGAGCTCACGAGTCCCCCATGGGTCATGAACTCTCGATGTATTTTCCAAGAGTATCATGTATATACTATTGACAGAGTACTTTGTATTCTGAGGTATATCAATTCCTGGTGACATATTGCAGTACATCCCATGACATCCTTCATTCTTGATGATTTTGTGTTTTATTTGTTGTTGGAAAGTACATGATATTTGGTTACCTCTAGGGGTGTCAAATTGAACCCAAACATAGGTAACCAGCCCAGAATTTTAAGGGTTGGGCTTAAGATAATTTGAATTGAGTTCAATTTCAACCCATTCAAGCATAACTCATTTGAAGAGAATCCTTAATTGAGCCCAATCCAATCTCCAATTTCAACCTATTTTAAAATATTTTATTAAGATATGTTCGTATATTTAAGGTATGAATTATTCTCTATTAAACGTCTTTTAGGGTTTATCTATTCATTTTTTAATTTTTTTTCAAAAAAATTGTGATTATAAAAGTTAAATATCAATATGTTAAATTATTGAGATTAATCGGGTCAAATTGGGCAGGTCAAGATCCAACCCATTTTTTAGCCCATTTGAGCACAAAGTATACTGGAGCGGGTCAAAACCCAACCCAGCTTCTATTTCAACCCAATTTGATATCCCCAATTTCAACCCAACCCTCCCATTTGACACCCCTAACTACCTCTATTTGATGAATTTGATCTTCTGTGTTGCTGGCATTGTTAGTGCTTTGTTTGTGGAAGTTGTGATTGATGAATAAAGTTATTGTTGTTGAGCGAGGTGCCATGTAAACTATGAACTATTATGTTGGTTGGTTTTATGCAGGTTGTAGTTGTGGAGGTTCGGTTGGTGTGCAAGGAGTATCCGTATTTCATTCTCTTAGCTTGTGTTTAGAGGTTTACTTTGAGTATTGTGATTTTGTACTCACCACTTGCTTCTACAATTTTTTGAAGGTTACGAGCCTGCATTTTGTGATACTTTCGATTCTCTTATTTTCTGAGGTTTCTTGGAGAATTGTGAGGTAGTTGTTTTTCATCTCAACAGACCTTCTTACTTTTATTTATGATCTTATTCTATTCTAGAAACAAGGTCATTTATGCTTTTCTTTTGAATCAATTTAATATTTTAGAGGCTTGTACACGTGACAACCAGATTTTGGGGGTATTTTTTGAGTTGATTATGAAGTTTCCGTATTTTATTGTAATGGTCATGTTTTATGCTGACTTGTCATGGTGGGATAAGATGAGTGTCAGCACGTCCATTTTGGACCCTGAAAAATTGTCATGACCCAAAAATGGATGTGATGGCACTCGTCTTATCCCACCAAGAGTTAGCCCACAACTTAATCATGTCAATAAAATGTGGAAATCTTATTATAAACTCAAAAATACCCCCAGAATCTGGTTGTCACGTGTATAAGTCTCTAATGTGTTATAATAAAATTGAAAGAAAAAAACAAGTCTCTAATGACCTTGTTTCTAGAATAGAACAAAATCATAAATAAGGATAAAGGAGGTCTATTGAGATGACAAGCAACTACCTCACAAATCTCCAAGAAGCCTTGGAAAATAAGAGAATGGCAAGTACCACAAAATCCAGGCTCGTAACCTAAAGAAAATTGTAGAAGCAAGGGGTGAGTACCAAACCACACGCTACTCATCATGTAAACCTCTAAACACAAGCTAAGAGGATAAAATACGGGTACCCCTTACACCCCAACCGAACCTCCACAACTACAACCTGCATAAAACCAGCCCACCTAACAGTTCACCACTTACAAGTACATATCTCAACAACAACATTCTAACAATTCCATATTCTTATCAACAAGCTCAATATTCGTCAATTACAGTCTCCACAAAAAGGCACTCACAATATCACCAACACACAAGCTCAAGGTCATCAAATAGAGGTAACCAAATATCAAGTACTTTCTAATCACCAATAAAATACATAATCATAAAGAATGAAGGATGTCATGGGCTGCAATGCAATATGACACCATGAAATGATATTTCTCAAAATACCAAGTACTCTCTCAACGGTATATACATGATACTCCTCGGAAATAAATCGAGAGTTCATGACCCATGGGGAACTCGCGAGGTCCATATACCGACACGAGTGATCTCCACCTGTCTGTGCGGACGATCTCAACGCACTATGATAAAATCAAACAATTTCAGCACGAACGATCTCCACGTGCCTAACTTATAATCATAATCAATTCATCGCACGGACGATCTCCACGTACCCAAATTATAATCTTACTCGATCTCAACACGGACGATCTCCATGTGTTAGACCTTTACTCATACCTAATCTCATGTCGATGCATGTGCACAATATTATATCAAATAAAGGGGATGATGCAATGTCTCAATAAATCAAATGTCGCTATGACATATAATCACCTCAATCATCACAATTATACGAGTTCGGTAAAGAACACAATAACACATAATAAATCAAGTCAATAATATATCAGCTAATGCCCATATGCTTTGGCGTTCTCGGATTACAATCCACAATCTATAGTAATAAACTTTGTCTTTATAACACCGGTACTCGTACCATTCTCAGCGCATCACACACAAACAATTAATCACATTACCTTTTATTACCCCTTTATCATTAGAATAAATCAAGGTGGACAAGTCAACCCTTCACAAAGTCCCATTACTCCCAAACATATACCACAAGGAAATACATGAATTTTATACACTTAACAAGGGTTAGAAATCCACTTGCCTCAATTAATCAACAATTCACTCTGGAACTTGAGCATTCCTCTTTCGTTGAGCTTCCAAATCAATGCAATCTATTCACAAAATTAATCGAGATAAGATTTCTAACTTAACAACACCCATATTATTGTAATCCAGTTCCTAATTCTTGATGTCAACCAATACGTTACATATCCTCCTCCTAAATTTTAAGCCTAGTGTTAAATCTAATTTCCTCCAAAAATTATAAATTTAACAATATTCATATCAATTAATATACCTAACAATTAATTTCACATCTCCATATAGAAAAACTGGAATTATAAAGAAACTATAACAAAAGTAAAAAGAAAACCCCTAAATTTTCATGTAAGTGACAAAACAGTAGCTTGCATCGCTAACAAAACAACCACCCATTCAAATCCCTAACAAAAATATCCTATGATTCCTAATCATCATCATTCATGAGTATACAATCATTATTCCATCATTATCCAATCATTGACCATTAACAATCTTTTATATATATATTTTTTTTTCGTCCTTAAAGAGCTACACGTACAGAGGTATTCAATGTAACTTTGCAAATTGAATTGTCTCCTTTCTCTTCCACAAATAATATTAATAATAATAATAATAATAATAATAATAATAATAATAATAATAATAATAATAATAATATAATATAATAATAATAATAATAATAATAATAATAATAATAATAATAATAATAATAATAATAATAATAATAATAATAATGTGACATCTACTAATACTTTCAAATATATAGGTTGTGATATTTACTTGATGCATTCGGCACTTGTTGAGGTTGCGCAGGTATAAGCTTCTATTACTCTCTTTCTCTCTTTTCTCTTCTAAATTAATAATGTATCAAAAGTGACAAACCTTATTAACTTATTTTAATACATGGTCATTAACTTAAATTATAGTATATATGGACTTGGTCCATTAACCACTAATTTAATTAAAAGATATTATTTAATAAATACATTTCAATTAAGTAACTATAGTTATTAAATAGTTCAAAATTCCCAAAACAACTTCACCGATTAATTATAAATGACTCGGGGCGACTATCAAGAGGGGTAAAATAGTAATTTTATAAACGTTTCCTAAAATGACCTTGTTGGTCATTACATTATCCACAACTAAAAATCATGTTCGTCCTCGGACATAAGGAAGAAGAAGAAGGAAGGATAATCAACATTACAGAAAGCTTGAGTTATTACCTACTCGTCGGTGTTTATCTCTCCAAATGAGCTCCTCCTTAAGATCATTCTCTCAAGATATATTGCTAAGAACTGAAATTTTGAACCTAACTTTGAAAGATCTATAAATCAAGAGTTATTACCTGACCACATACCAACACATGAACTTAATCTAAGTTGAAATTTATTGGGCCTTAACACAACCATCACGACGAATCTTTTCTCACATAA
Organism: Solanum lycopersicoides; assembly: GCA_022817965.1. Lineage (NCBI taxonomy): Eukaryota > Viridiplantae > Streptophyta > Magnoliopsida > Solanales > Solanaceae > Solanum > Solanum lycopersicoides. The sequence goes on along the minus strand of CM040628.1, from coordinate 12,209,303 downwards.
CCAAGATAACCTTCTGAATCAATTCTGACTACGACTAGAAGTGAGCGTGAATCAACCACCAGACACTCATACTGTACATGCTATCACATATCTTATCAGGATTCCCTTTTCACAAGACAATCTTTTCACGATCTTAAGTTATCAAAATACGATCTTTAAACATTGGGTACCCATCAAAGGAGAATCTAACTTATCTAACCGAAAGAGGGAAATGATCAACCAACCACCTAGAGAGAGTAATACATCTAAGCATGTTAAATCTCTAACAACACAGTCAAAATGATAGATCAGTAGCTATTATTGTAGACAACATTTGAGAATGGTAGAGATAGACCCAATGATCCCTTCGTTTAATCACACATATTAAAAACGTAACCTCGCTGACGAGATGAATATTAAGACTATCAGACAACTTTAAGTATCATGGTAGCACTTATGAATTCTCTTAAGCAAGGTTGTGCGTGTAGAATCACTAGTACACTTCAACTATCCCAAACAACACCAAATCTATAATAACTAAAATAACCAACCTTGCCAAGGATCCCATTTTATAAAAAGGACATAAGAGGATCGGTACATCCGTCCACCACTAGGAAATCACCCATACATGTAGAAACACACATGATCATATGCAGCGAATCATACTCCAAACCATATCTAAAACGAAGTATATGGTCATATGAGAATATACAGAACCAAGGTTGAATAACACTAGATACTTCTTTCATAGTGAACATATCAACTAATTATATTTATATTACTCCATATCTCAATTTTTATCCACTCACAATCAACTAGCCTGATCTCATTACACACATACTCGATCTATCAAACCTCATATACTTCTCACAGTACTCCATTGAAGTCAACACTTTTAATTTCAACAAACATAATAACCACACCATCCGTTTACCTTACTCTCAAACCATCACTAATATCAAAGTCTTCTTAGAAAACACGTTGTAGCCTATAAAATTTTTGAACTATGGATCCCTCTCTTTCCATTTAAGCATTTCATGACTGATAAAAGTCACACCCAAGATTGATAGCACTAATTTCAAATCTAAAAGTACTTTACCATCGAGATACAACAATTATATCACACTCAATGTCAACTCCGCATAATTTTTCAGATACCGAATTTCAGCTAATATTCAAAATCATCATATACCTCATACAAACACTTAAGAGATCTTTATCACTCCAATAATTCGATATACTATAACCTCATAACCTCTACTCACCATAAAATGCCTATGTAACACATCCTAATAGTTTATATCGCCACAAAACAAAATAGTTTCAATCCCCTCAAAATCCTATCAACCATAAGTTACACATCATATTTTGAACAATCTAGCTTAACATAACCACATAGAATCTTCCACTCATCACTGTTTGTCACTCAAACAAAAATCCAATATTCATAAAGTTATTGATAAACTCTAAGTAAGTCGGTGTCAAACCAATTTACATCTCATATTCAAATTTGAACACAAGGGTAAAAATTCTACAACCTTAAACTCCTAACCAAAAATCTATACGAGAGATCTCATTCCTTCACATCTATTTAATTCTTTTCGTGACGCAAATTTGAAATACCTTGAATTCTTTAATACAACATACCTTTTTTTCTTTTCGCTCACTTTCTTACCAATATTATTATTTGAACAAAAACCCATGATATTTAAACTTATACTTTACACAAAATCTTAACTGAAACCCTTTCTTGGATCCATTGAAAATCGAAATAACACACTTTATCACTCGGAACATGTACAAGTAGTTTCAAATGCTCAATATTCAAGGCGATCGATCATCTCTTACCTTACCTCTATCTACACCTTGACGAAACATACTATCACAAACATAAACTAATCATGAGAACTTGAAAAAAATATTCCAACAATGTAACACAATACCCTTATCTATCAACATTAGCTTTACCTTGATTTTTTTTAATTCACGTATCTTAGCTTATCATTGATCCCCTCTCCATCGACCTTATCATATCTTTCGCTGAAAGTTCAACCATTCTCATTACAAAATTCAAAACCAAAAAAATTATCATCACACTCGAGCTGAACGCCTATACACTCCTTTCTCAAATTTTATCTAATAGTTTTTTTTTACCAATATGATGAACCCGTGACACAATTACCATAAGTAGAGCAAAATATATGAAATCACACGTCTCTTAACTCAATTTTCTACTATCTAAAAATACATATATTTTCCTTGCACTCAAAGTAAATATCTTTGTTCTCTATCGCCTCTTTCAAAAGACTAAACTACATTACACTGATTCTTTAAATATATGACTCTAGTTATGCCCATTAGTTTAAAGATGAAAGGCAGTACTCAAGTTGACCTTCAAACCCAAACCTTTCTGAAAAGATTTCCAGAATTGTGCAGTAATTGTCCACCTCTATATGAAATGATGGAGACTGGAACCCATGAAGTCTTACCACCTCCTGAATATATGACCTGGCATAATCTTCTGCTGAATGAATCATCTTTACCGGCAAAAAGTGGGTTGATTTTGTTATTTTGTCGACAATCACCCAAATAGAGTCATGCTGCCTCTGAGACCTTGGTAAACTTGTGATGAAATCCATATTAATCATCTCCAACTTCTATTATGGAAGTTCTATATTCTGAGACAAACCACTGGGCATTTGGTGCTCTACTTCGACTTGTTGGCAATTTGGATACTTAGCAACAAATTCTGTAATATCGTTCTTCATGCTACTCCACCAATACACCTCTCTCAAATTTTGATACATCTTTGTGAAACCCGAATGAATGGAATATCTGGAGCTATGAGCTTCCTCCATGATCCTCTCTTGAAGTCCATCCACCATTGGTACACACAACCTACCTTGATACCTCAATACACAATCTCCCCCTCGTTCAAAAGCTAATACTCTTTGCTTATGAACATTTTCCTTCAATTCAAGAAAAATAGGATCTTGTTCTTGCTTTTCTTTCACTTCTGAGACTAATAATGACTCAGCTCCATTCGTCACCACTATACCTCCTTTTGTGGAATCCATAAGACTGACCCTCATGCGTGCAAGTCTGTGCACATCTTTTGCTAACTCTCTCTTTCCTTCCTCAACATGAGCAGTGTTGCCCATAGACTACCTGCTTAAAGCATCAGCACCCACATTAGCCTTACCTAGGTGGTAAAGAATACTCATGTTATAATCCGTGATTATTTCTAACCACCACCTCTGCCTGAGATTAAGCTCCCTATGAGTGAACACATGCTGCAGGCTTTTATGATCAGTGAATATATCAACATGAACACCATACAAATAATGACGTCATATCTTCAAAGCAAATACTACAACAGCTAACTCTAAGTCATGGGCTGGGTAATTTTTCTCATGAACTTTCAACTGTCTAGAGGCATAAGATATAACTTTGTCATTATTCATCAACACACAACCCATACCAACTCTAGATGCATCACAATACACCACAAAACCTTAAATACCTTGTGGTAAGGTCAAAATTGGGCAGTAGCAACCGTTTCTTCAATTCCTGAAAGCATTTCTCACAAGCTTCGGACCATTTAAACTTCATTGTTTTTTGAGTCACCTTCATCAAAGCGGATAAAATGGATGAGAAACCCTCAACGAACCTTCTATAACAGCCACCTAAGCCTAATAAACTCCTAATATCAGTTGGAAAGGTGGGTCTAGTCCAATTTTACACTACCTCAATTTTTTGAGTATCAACTCTAATACCATCACCAAAAACTATGTGGCCTAAGAACGCCATACACTCAAGACAAAACTCACTCTTAGATAACTTGGCATACAACTCTCTATCTTTCAAAGTCTGAAGAACTATTCTGAGATGACTAGCATGATCTTCTTCATTCCTTGAATAGATTAGTATGTCATTAATGAAGATGATAACAACCATATATAAATAAGTTTTGAAGACTCTATTCATAAGGTCCATGAATGTTGCTGGCGCATTAGTCAAACCAAAAGACATGACAAAATACTCATAATGACCATATCTAGTTATGAAAGATGTCTTTGAAAAATCACATTCCCTTGTGCTTAACTGATGATAGCCTGATGTGAGTTTAGTTTTCGAGAAACAGGAAACTCCTTGAAGGTGATCGAAAAGATCATTAATCCTTGGAAGAGGATATTTATTCTTGATGTTAACCTTGTGCAACTGATGGTAATCTATACACATCCTAAGGGAACCATCTTTCTTTCTCAAAAACAAGACCGGAGCACCCAAGGTGAGACACTCAGTCAAATGAAGACCTTATCTAAGAGAACTTATTATTGATCTTTCAACTCTTTCAGTTTTGTTAGTGTCATTCTGTATAGCGAAATAGATATAGGATAAGTATCTGGAATGATGTCGATGACGATGTCTATTTCTCTCTCAGAAGGGACTACGAGTAGGTTATCAGAAAAAAACTTTTGGAAACTCTTTTACTATAGGAATTGACTGAATATGAGTACCTTAGCACTTGAGTCATTAACTCGGACTAAGTGATAGATACAACCCTTTGAGACTAACTTTCTCATCTTAAGGTACAAAATGAAACGACCCTTAGGCACCGCTGAACTTCTACTCCATGCTACAACTGGATCATTAGGAATATGAAAATTGACAACTCGAGTTCTACAATCTATTGATGCATAACAGGCATGAAGCCACTCCATGCCTAAAATGACACCGAAGTCTACCATGTCTAACTCCACTAGATCATACAAGGTGTCTTTGTGATTGATGGAAATGACAAAATCATGATAAACTCACTCAGTTATAATAGACTCCCCAAAAGGTGTGGAAACAAAGAAGTGTTCACAAAGTTTCTCAGGAATAACATCAAACTTATTTGCAACATAAGGGGTTACAAAAGATAAACTTGCTCCTGGGTTTAGAAAAGCATAAACATCAAAATCAAAGACTTTAATAATACCAGTGACAACATCTGGAGATTTCTCTTGCTCTTGGCGACTAGTGATTGCATAGAGGTGATTTGCTCCTCCACCAGTACCGGAAGTAGCTCCTCTATGTGCAGCCCTGTCTGGTGGACCAACTGATGAAAATTGGGCTCTATTGCTCGGATTTTTACCCCCTTGCTTATTCTTAAGACACTCTTTCATGAAGTGACCCTCTTTACCGCACTTGTAGCAACCTGTCAGCCAATGACGACACTAACCTGAGTGGTGTTTACAACACCTAGCACATAAAGGAGCCCAACTACCTTCTTGTGCCACACTACCTTGAGACGGTGCTGCTCTAGCTCTAAAGTTCTGCGAATTTTGGCCATGATGCTCACCTATGTTTCTTGGTGCAGGTGCACTAGCAGATGATGGTGCAGGCCCCTTTTGCTTCTATTGGAACGATGGATGGTTGGCATTATTCTTCTGCTTCTCGGACTCATTCCCTGTCTTAGACCTCTCGTTCTTGAACTCCTCTTTAACTCTCAGCTTCTCTTTCTCTATCCGCTACACATAGACCATCAACCTCAAAATGTCCATGTCTTCAATAAGCATTGTTGCCCGGACCTTTTTGCTTGATAGACGGCCTAACCCAGCAACAAATAAACTCATCCTACTCCTCATTTCCTTAACCATTTCTTGAGCTTAACGCAATAGTTGGGTGAACTTCAACATATACCAATGCACACTTAAAGAATTTTTCTTAAGTGTGAGGAACTCACATACCTTGGCCTCTTTCAGTTCTCGGGGAAAGAAACGCCCCAAGAAAGCCTCCTCAAAACAGGCCCAACTCATAGGTAGTGCATCCTCATCTCTACCCTCTTTCCACTAATCAAACAACGTTGTAGCAACACCTTTCATCTGATATGCATCTAGCTCAACTCTTGCAGTGTCAGCAATTTGCAGCACATCAACACCTTTTTCAGTTCCTCAATGAAGTTCTCTGGGTCCTCTATACTGCTCGAACCAGTGACACTTGGGGGATTCATCCTCAAGAACTCATGAATCCTTGAAGTGCTAGCCTTCTATTGTTGAGCTCCTCTTTGTTGCCCAACGTGGTCGGTCACAACTTGACTGAGCATCCTTAAAGCCTCACGGAACTCAATATTGGTAACTGGCAGCCCAATTCTTTAACATAGGAGATGAAAATGAAAAGACTCATAGGACTAACATTTTACTGTCCATGAAGCCTCTAAACAATTGAGATGGATGTTGGGATAGACTGCACGACATCCTAATAACTAAAATAGAAAGCGAAATAAAAGAGTCCTCCGGGATGCAATGAGGTTCACCAAAAGACTCTCAATGCTCAAGATTGATCAATGGGGCCTTGGATGTTGATCCTGGTTATCTGTGTCTACATCATAATATGATGCAGTCCAACTGGCATTAGTACATTAAATGTATGAGAATGTGAGTCGAAATGCTGACAAACAAAGGGTTGAAAGAGATTCTGAAGGAAACACTTACCTGGCTCTTCACAACTCATGAGTACTTAACTAAACTCATTTCATTATAAAGCAGTTTAAAACAATTGCAATATAAAGAAAAGCTTGTTTAAATACATGATGTCAACTCTGTGTATATAAAGGGATACAACATAACTTTGAATGTATATAAAAATATAATAAACTGATGTTATAAAAATACAATAACTTATGTGGGAGATTCTCTAACCGCCAACCATCAGTATGAGCCTAAGTGATGGTAAAACGTTTACCCTACGTTGCCAAGGACCATCATATACCTTTCCATCGGTATAGGACCTGAACTCACTAAGTGGATCCACTAGTCTATGCTAAAACGCACTAAGGAATTATCTAAAAAGTATGATCCTTTCTCTACATATGAACTCGCGTCCCCATATCGGTTCTCAATATTACTACCAAAATATACTTAGCTCATATATGTTTAAAACAACTTCTTCTATGGTTTTAGATAATTTCTCAAACTTAGCTTAAAATCTCTCTTCGATATCATGGTTTCCACTTTACTGAAAAACTAGCTCAATGACTCTTTTGTAAATCTCAGTTTCCTTTCTTGCTTCATTTTGAAAACATTTACAAACTTCTTAGGGAATACATAGTTCCCTTATAAACTTTTGACAATTGAATTCAACTCTTTACTCTTTACTTAACTTGAAACTTAAGTCTTAAAAACAAAGTTAAAACATGTGTAAAAGACCCTTGAAAATTTTGATGGACTTCACTTGACTTGACTCTTAACTTTAATTGGATTGATTCTTAGTTTTACGTAATTTGAATCTTAAATTCGCTTGAATTCACACTTAACTTTCCTTGAATTTGAATTATGGATTCAAGTATTATGATTTGTGATAGTAAAGGTCTCTCAATGTTTAGGAATGATTTGGAATAGCTAAAATTAAGAAAAGTAACAAAATCACCATATTGGAACAAGTATGTGATGAAGAGATGCTCTTAAATAATTATTTGCGAAATTTAATTTTGAGACAGTGGAGTCCGCGTCCTCTCCGCGACGCGAAGGAAAAAAATTTCACTTGGGGAACAAGTCCGCCACACAGACTCGTTTCATGGACCCTGCTCAACTTTTTCCTTCTTTGTTTTTCAGCCCCAATCCACCTAAATTAGATTATCTTCCTCTAATTTGTTTTAAATCCGAGTGCCCAACATGTATACTCAACAAACTAACTCAAATCAACCCTAAAGCTCAACTTAAGGATCTCATAAACTTCTCAATTAATCCTAATTTAATAACAACATGCGAATTCAAGAATACATGTCAAGAACATCAATTTTCCAACTCTTTTAGGACGAATTTCATTAAATTAAACATGTTTGACGCGTGGGTGAATGAACCCAACGCTATGAGAAACTCACATACCTTGTGGGATCAAACACTTGAAGAATTCCTCATTCAAATTCTTTCGAAATGATGAATCTTGCTTTTTCTCTTCTCTTTTCTCTTGAATTCTTTCTACTAAAACCCTAACTTTATTTTTCAAAAGCGTAAACTGAACCCAGTCAGTTTAGCCCCTATAAAAATTACCAAAAATGAAGGAAAACTTACATAAATATACTATAATTAAAAAGTATTTACCATTTATAACAATAACATTTTTTTTACTTGATCACATTTAATTCATTTATAATACCAGTTTAATACATATTATAAAGAACAATTTATTATTCACATATAATACAAGTTTTATTCATGGATTATACATTTATCACACATTTTAATACACTTATAATACATTGTGTCAAATTCTTACCAAACAAACATAATCTATTTAAACAAAAACAATTATAATATGTATAGATTGCATACATAATTCTCTTTTAGTACATATAGCAATTTTAACATAGTATTATTAGTAATGCTATAAATGGTAATAAATAACAAGTATCGCTAAAATCAGTAATATTTATTAAAAGGTTTTCATTCAAGTAATATTTCCAAAAAGGAATTAATTAATTTGGGTAAGGAATAGACCAAACCACTCTTTAAAATTACGGATTGGACTTTCCTTATTCCAACAGCCTGACTTCCAAATAGCATAACTTACTCATCTGAACTTTAAATTGTGCAAACCCAGCGACATTAAAAAGATTGTTCCAACGGATTTCCAACCATATCGGGAAGCATATCTAACTCATCCTGAGCTAGAAGTTATGGTTGTTTGAAATTGACCAAAAAACTCACTTTCCCGAACTGAACTAAATCTCCAGAATTTTAATTCTTTCCAAAATTAATTTTTCCTAATTCAAGCTTCTTTCTTAGTCATTTAAATTTGTGATATGTTACATCATGTATTTGAATAGATTGATTTGAGTTGGAAGCTCAACGAAAAGGGAAGACTCAAGTTTCAGAGTGAATTTTTTATTGAATGAGGCAAGTGGATTTCTAAACCCTTGTTAAGTGTATGAAATTCGTGTATTTCCTTGTAATATGTGTTTTGGGGTAATGAGACTTGGTGATGCGTTAACTTGTCAACATTGATTAATTCTAATTATAAAAAATGAATAAGAAAAGGCAATGTGATTGACTTGATTTATTATGTGTGATTGTGTTCTTTATTGAACCCGTATACTTGTGATAGCTAAGGTGGTTACATATCATATTGATATTTGAATGAAATGCATCATCCATTTTATTGAAATCATATTTTGTACATGCACTAAGATGACATTGAGTATAAGTTGGGCATGTGGAGATCGTCCGTGTTGGGAATGATGAGATGTTAATATTATAATTTGGGCACGTGGAGATCGTCCATGCAAAACTTGTTTGATTTATGATAGTGTGTTGAGATCGTCCCCACAAACACGTGGAGATCATCCGTGTCGGTATATGGACCTCGCGAGTCCCCTATGGATCATCAACTCTCGATGTATTTTCCAAGGAATATCATGTATATACGGTTGAGAGAGTACTTGGTATTTTAAGGCATATCATTTCATGGTGACATATTGCATTACATCCCATGACATCCTTCATTCTTGATGATTTTGTGTTTTATTGGTGGTTGTAAGTACTGGATATTTGATTACCTCTATTAGATGAATATGATCTTGTGTGTTGCTGGCATTGTGAGTCCTTCATTTGTGGAAGTTATGATTGATGAATAAAATGATTGTTGTTGGGAGGGTGCCATGTAAACTGTTAACTATTAGGTATGGCTGGTTTTATGTAGGTTATAGTTGTTGAGGTTCGGTTGGTGTGTAAGGAGTACCCGTATTTCATTTCCTTAGCTTGTGTTTAGAGGTTTACTTTATTAGTACCATGTGTTATGGTATTGTAACGACTGGAATCTCGATCCCAGACGAGGCCGGCGTCGTTGACCTCTCAGAGGTCGCAGACAAGCCTACTTACGTCATTCTTACTTCATCTAGGTTAATTTTAGCGGAAAATTTGAAACTTTTTGTTTCTTAACATACTTATAAAAAGATTCTCATTAATACGTAACTGTTCACCATCAACCATCTAACATTAAGAGATAAGCAACTGAAAGAAATAGTTCGATTCTTATTAAGTGTATAATTGCCAAAATGGCACCAATACATAGTCTGAATAAAATAGGAAAGAAACGCTAGTGGAACATGCTCCACTAGCTCAACTCTAAAACTAATCTAGAACATAAAACAGTAGCATCCTCGAAAGCATGAGGACCTACCAACTCCGGATGAATTATGGACGTCCGGATAACTGCAACGATGATTCTGTAGCTTTATCGTCCACCTGTGCCTGCACCTAAAATAGTAGAGTTTGTATAGGGTTAGTACACACTTGTACTAAGTATGGGTATATGCGAGCACACACCAAGGACATGCATGAGAAAGAATAGCTCTTTCCTAACAACATGATTTTTGGAAGTCAAGTCAGTGGACTTGCCAAATTGAGATTAGGAAAGTTTCCAAATTTGGATTAGGAAAGTCAATGAGCTTTCCAAATTTGGATTAGGAAATTTAGTAAGCTTTCCAGATTTGGAATAGAAAAGTTATGCCATGAGAGTAACATGCATCATTATAATTATCGTATTGCACACAGCACATAACATCTCCATATAGCATATATCATAGCACATAACACATAACACATAGCTTCTTTCATATCATTCATTCATATGCCATGAGACCTTGGAATCATGGACTTGACATTAAGACTTTCCAAAATGAGGGCTCAACATATGGGACCTCAACTAGGGAGTCTTCATTAGCAAACACAGAGTCTGCTTCGTTCATTCATACGTACTCCAGTTCATTTCATTCATAGACCAGTGTAAACACCAGTTATACCTAGGATGTAGTTTAAGACTTTCATTAGGTTCGTTGTGCAATGACCAAGAATGACCTAATGTCATTACTTAAATCTAACTCACCTTTTGATTATCCTATCCTAACACCTTTGGTATCATTCATTTCATTATGTGCATCATTTGAGGATGGCCTCATTCATTCATTGGGAACTTTAACTTTAATCGACATAGATCATGTGAGCATCATGAAATCCAGTGTCTCCCCCACACCGAAAAGAGGTGGAATCACCGGCCAAAGTGACCCAAAAACATGCTAGCGTACATGGGAATTTAACCCCGCCAGATCCCTATATTGGCAGTATAGGTTCGAAGACTAGGAGATATAAGGAGACCCATACCCTGCAAGCCGGACAGTCTCATCTCATGAGAGTTACGTGAACCTCCGCCCTTCCCGAAAGAAGGCATCACCGCTCATAGCTAGTCTATCGGTGCTTAGTATAAAGTTCCATTACATTCATCTCATACGTCATGGAAGCTGGCTTCTAGTATGAGGACATCATAGCTCGTTAGATGATTTCTCATCTCATCATTCGTATTGAGTGTGTTAAGCTCAATACTCTCATTAGAGTGTTCATAGAGACTGGTCTCTTCATTATCTTACACTCTCATAGGTGAGTACGTATTGGTAATATTTACTTAGGCTCATTTGAGATTGCTCTCATCATTTACATTAGCCTCATATCATGTTGTCACCACATTCATCATCATTAGCACCTTTGCTTTTCATACTTATTCACCTCTTATTACGTAAATGTTCATTTCATCATATGCCAATGCACTTGGCCATTTGGTGTGTTTCACACCCTTACTCAACCCTTATAGGGTGTCATCATTTCATTTCTCATTTCAGCATTTCATTGTTCATTTCATCATTTCATTGTTCATTTCGTCATTTCATTGTTCATTTCATCATATCATTGTTCATTTCATCATATCATTGTTCATTTCATCATTTCATTGTTCATTTCATCATTTCATTGTTCATTTCATCATATCATTGTTCATTTCATCATTTCATTATTCATTTCATCATATGCCAATGCACTTGGCCATTTAGTGTATTTACACTCATACTTAACCCTTCTAGGGTTTCATCATTTCATTACATACATCTTAGGATCACTTACTTTTAAACGTATGTTAGACTTAAGTGTCCATACATACAAGCCATGAGGCTTCATTCATATACGTCTTAGTGATTCATATCTTCCTAAGATTATGTCATACAAGACTTATGCATCTTGTATGTATGCCAAGATCTCGATTTCGATCTAAGTAGGTGGCATTATACTTGAACATTTAATTCACGTATGACTTATGTATCAATACGGAATTTGGGCAAGGGAATCCTATTTCGAATCCTGTGGACAACACTTAATCTTATTTTAAACTTGATAATTACATTTTTCAGATTTGGGAGACCCTAGTTCGATTCCCATCAACCCCATAATATATCCTTTCTTTTTCTCCTCTCTTTTTTCGTTTAAGTTAAGGAGGTTGTGGGTTCAATCCCCCACAAGCTCATTATTTTTATTTTAATTTATCTCTTAACTTTCTCACCTATCCAAGAGGTTGTGGGTTCAATCCCCACTCTCCACATTTATTTTCTCCTTTATTTTTCTCCTAACTCTCTCATCCATTCAAAGGTTGGGGGTTCAATCCCCACTCTCCTCATTTATTTTTCTCCTTTATTTTTCTCCTAACTTTCTCATCCATTCAAGAGGTTGGGGGTTCAATCCCCACTCTCCTCATTTATTTTTCTCCTTTATTTTTCTCCTAACTTTCTCATCCATTCAAGAGGTTGGGGGTTCAATCCCCACTCTCCTCATTTATTTTTCTCCTAACTTTCTCATCCATTCAAGAGGTTGGGGGTTCAATCCCCACTCTCCACATTTAATTTTCTCCTTTATTTCACTGATTTTTAACATGGTGAGGTCACGGGTTCGATCCTCAATTACCTCACTTATTTTTCTTCATTTTTCATAGCTTATTAAAGAACTGAACTTGGATGAAATTAACCAACAATGTGCTGGAAATTTGAGATACATTTTTCAGCTTCTTTTCATCAACATTTAGAGTTAATTCTTAGGGCATTTCGTGAATCATTTAGCTAATAGTTTTTCACTCAAATAAGCCACTTTATACTTCATATGAACATCACGATTAATACAAGTTTGTGCACGTGAAATACAACCATAAAACAAGTCATTTTCATACTTCAATCCGTGTTCAAAGTCACAACTACACATTGCACACACATAAACACATATTTCGGAAAGCATAGGTTATCATTTGTACGATTCCAAATACACATTCATGAACATATTCATCACGAAAAAACACATTACATACCTAATATCTACCAGCAGACATACCAACCTACAACCATCAATAGGAGCTAGTGACAGGGACATGAAACGGGGAAACAATCCTAGTTTTCGGATTAGAATCGACTGAATCCTAGGGGTCTCTTGGGAAAGGGACCAAGAGTAAGAAAACCCATACCTGTTCTTGGTGTTGTTCAACACACAAAGTTGCTGCCCAGAATCACCACCAACCCAACGTCCAACACAGAAATTCCCACCTTACCCGTCGAGAATGTCACGTTTTGCTTTACTTTTATGGATTGTTTTTGTCGTTTGAATTCTTATGAGTTCTTCAAGTGTTTTGTTGTTATTTCTAATTTTTTGTTGCTGCTTTGTTAACAGAAAAACGTGGAAAAAAACAAAATGGGAGAAGTGGATGAAACGTGAAAGAGAGAGAGAGGTTCCTTAGGATTAGGACTCTAGTTGAGACTTAGTCAAAATAAGACATGTTAATTAATAAATAATATAATAAAAATCTGATTTTCCTTTTTCTTAAATCAGCTAATAATTATTAATTAATTAAATTAATTTATCAATTTAAATAAAAATAAGTTAAATCATTGCTTCCACCTAGGTTCGAACCCGGGTGGAGCAAGACTCCACTCCTAGAGCTCAAATTCGGCTCTCTCTCCCAAAATTGCCCCTCCATATTATTAAATAATTAAATATATATATATTTAGGGTAATTATGATATTACCCTTAGCCTGGTAAAAGACCATTTTACCCCTAGACCCTCAAAACTTAAAATTCCTTCTTTTTAAGTCCGGTAAAAACTCCTTCGAGTAAATCTTTGTATTCGAGAGCCCTACATGGTTGGTCCCAACCTTTCCTAGCTCAACTAACTCCCAAAGTTAGTTGGCTTGGCTATACCAAGGGTTCCGAGGTCTGGTTCTACGCGCATCAATCTGTGTGAACCCTGGTCTAATCGTAGGCATTCTTGGCACATTAAGCATTACTTAGCATATCTATTTTTTTAGGGTTGTTACATTATCCCCCCTTAGGAACATTCCCCCGAATGACACTACACATCATTTTAAATAAAGAGGGCGATTTTCGAAGATATCTAAACATACTTGAGACTTTACTCTTTGTGAATTTGTGTTTCACACTTACTCTGGATAATGCATATTACACAATCTTATCTGAAGCTTCATATTTGAGATTGAGGAACTTCCTTCTCAATCGCACTTAACTTGATGCACCTCACAACTCATGCAACACAAAAATCATGTCCACGCTATACAAAACATCAACATGACATGCAAGCATGAATTCATTTTTCTAACTTATTTGGAAAGTTAACCTTACTACCCTGTTTCGATAGACTATGGTAGTCTAGCATTTCTGAAGTAATCCATACCTGAACCATCTTCTTGAGCTAGTAAGCAGCAAACTTATCCTTCTCCTCTTCATCAATACTCATAGCAGGCTTTAGAACCTACCATGCACTCACCTTCATGCGAACAACCACTCTTATCAAACGTCTTTCGTTCACGCAGGCATTTCTATCACTGCCCCTTCTTGGGAAGGCCAGATCTTGAGTCTAGCACCTTAGACCACTTGGTCATCCTAATTCTTTGTGTATTCTTCTAAGCGCGCACACAAGAACGAAGTTAGATATTTAAAATGACACAAAGTGTCAAGGCTCTAGATAGCACGATAAAGAGTAGAAGAAGGGAAATTTTCCTACGCATCATGCAGTCTCTAATCCAGGATAGTGGTGCACTTCACTACCATGACTTAGAAAACTACTCAATGTGGTTGATGTGAACTGATTATTTTCGTAATTTAACCTAGTGCTCTGATACCAACTTTGTCACGACTGGAATCTAGACCCCAGACGAGACCGGCGTCGTTGACCTCTCAGAGGTCGCAGACAAGCCTACTTACGTCATTCTTACTTCATCTAGGTTAATTTTAGCGGAAAATTTGAAACTTTTTGTTTCTTAACATACTTAAAAAAGATTCTCATTAATACGTAACTGTTCACCATCAACCATCTAACATTAAGAGATAAGCAACTGAAAGAAATAGTTCGATTCTTATTAAGTGTATAATTGCCAAAATGGCACCAATACATAGTCTGAATAAAATAGGAAAGAAACGCTAGTGGAACATGCTCCACTAGCTCAACTCTAAAACTAAGCTAGAACATAAAACAGTAGCATCCTCGAAAGCATGAGAGGACCTACCAACCGGAACAATGAATGCTGGACGTCCGGATAACTGCACGATGATCTGTAGCTTTATCGTCCACCTGTGCCTGCACCTAAAATAGTAGAGTTTGTATAGTTGGTTTAGTACACCTTGTACTAAGTATGGGTATATGCAAGCACACACCAAGGACATGCATGAGAAAGAATAGCTCTTTCCTAACAACATGATTTTTGGAAGTCAAGTCAGTGGACTTGCCAAATTGNTACCAACCTACAACCATCAATAGGAGCTAGTGACAGGGACATGAAACGGGGAAACAATCCTAGTTTTCGGATTAGAATCGACTATCCTAGGGTCTCTTGGGAAAGGGACCAAGAGTAAAAACCCATACCTCTTGGTGTTGTTCAACACACAAAGTTGCTGCCCAGAATCACCACCAACCCAACGTCCAACACAGAAATTCCCACCTTACCCGTCGAGAATGTCACGTTTTGCTTTACTTTTATGGATTGTTTTTGTCGTTTGAATTCTTATGAGTTCTTCCAAGTGTTTTGTTGTTATTTCTAATTTTTTGTTGCTGCTTTGTTAACAGAAAAACGTGAAAAAAAACAAAAGGGAGAAGTGGATGAAACGTGAAAGAGAGAGAGAGGTTCCTTAGGATTAGGACTCTAGTTGAGACTTAGTCAAAATAAGACATGTTAATTAATAAATAATTATAATAAAAATCTGATTTTCCTTTTTCTTAAATCAGCTAATAATTATTAATTAATTAAATTAATTTATCAATTTAAATAAAAATAAGTTAAATCATTGCTTCCACCTAGGTTCGAACCCGGGTGGAGCAAGACTCCACTCCTAGAGCTCAAATTCGGCTCTCTCCCAAAATTGCCCCTCCATATTATTAAATAATTAAATATATATATATTTAGGGTAATTATGATATTACCCTTAGCCTGGTAAAATACCATTTTACCCCTCGACCATCAAAACCTAAAATTCCTTCTTTTTAAGTCCGGTAAAAACTCCTTCGAGTAAATCTTTGTATTCGAGAGCCCTTTATGGTTGGTCCCAACCTTTCCTAGCTCAACTAACTCCCAAAGTTAGTTGCTTGGCTATACCAAGGGTTCCGAGGTCTGGTTCTACGCGCATCAATCTGTGTGAACCCTGGTCTAATCGTAGGCATTCTTGGCACATTAAGCATTACTTAGCATATCTATTTTTTTTAGGGTTGTTACATTATCCCCCCCTTAGGAACATTCGTCCCCGAATGACACTACACATCATTTTAAATAAAGAGGGCGATTTTCGAAGATATCTAAACATACTTGAGACTTTACTCTTTGTGAATTTGTGTTTCACACTTACTCTGGATAATGCATATTACACAATCTTATCTGAAGCTTCATATTTGAGATTGAGGAACTTCCTTCTCAATCGCACTTAACTTGATGCACCTCACAACTCATGCAACACAAAAATCATGTCCACGCTATACAAAACATCAACATGACATGCAAGCATGAATTCATTTTAACTTTAACTTATTTGGAAAGTTAACCTTACTACCCTGTTTCGATAGACTATGGTAGTCTAGCATTTCTGAAGTAATCCATACCTGAACCATCTTCTTGAGCTAGTAAGCAGCAAACTTATCCTTCTCCTCTTCATCAATACTCATAGCAGGCTTTAGAACCTACCATGCACTCACCTTCGTGCGAACAACCACTCTTATCAAACGTCTTTCGTTCACGCAGGCATTTCTATCACTGCCCCTTCTTGGGAAGGCCAGATCTTGAGTCTAGCACCTTAGACCACTTGGTCATCCTAATTCTTATGTGAATTCTTCTAAGCGCGCACACAAGAACGAAGTTAGATATTTAAAATGACACAAAGTGTCAAGGCTCTAGATAGCACGATAAAGAGTAGAAGAAGGGAAATTTTCCTACGCATCATGCAGTCTCTAATCCAGGATAGTGGTGCACTTCACTACCATGACTTAGAAACTACTCAATGTGGTTTATGTGAACTGATTATTTTCGTAATTTAACCTAGTGCTCTGATACCAACTTTGTCACGACTGGAATCTCGACCCCAGACGAGACCGACGTCGTTGACCTCTC
The DNA here is from genome assembly GCA_022817965.1 of Solanum lycopersicoides. Taxonomy (NCBI): domain Eukaryota; kingdom Viridiplantae; phylum Streptophyta; class Magnoliopsida; order Solanales; family Solanaceae; genus Solanum; species Solanum lycopersicoides. Next base: position 12,191,874 of record CM040628.1, on the reverse strand, counting down.
AGAGGTCGCAGACAAGCCTACTTACGTCATTCTTACTTCATCTAGGTTAATTTTAGCGGAAAATTTGAAACTTTTTGTTTCTTAACATACTTACAAAAAGATTCTCATTAATACGTAACTGTTCACCATCAACCATCTAACATTAAGAGATAAGCAACTGAAAGAAATAGTTCGATTCTTATTAAGTGTATAATTGCCAAAATGGCACCAATACATAGTCTGAATAAAATAGGAAAGAAACGCTAGTGGAACATGCTCCACTAGCTCAACTCTAAAACTAAGCTAGAACATAAAACAGTAGCATTCTCGAAAGCATGAGGACCTACCAACTCCGGATGAATGCTGGACGTCCGGATAACTGCAACGATGATTCTGTAGCTTTATCGTCCACCTGTGCCTGCACCTAAAATAGTAGAGTTTGTATAGGGTTAGTACACACTTGTACTAAGTATGGGTATATGCAAGCACACACCAAGGACATGCATGAGAAAGAATAGCTCTTTCCTAACAACATGATTTTTGGAAGTCAAGTCAGTGGACTTGCCAAATTGAGATTAGGAAAGTTTCCAAATTTGGATTAGGATAGTCAATGAGCTTTCCAAATTTGGATTAGGAAAGTCAGTAAGCTTTCCAGATTTGGAATAGAAAAGTTATGCCATGAGAGTAACATGCATCATTATAATTATCGTATTGCACACAGCACATAACATCTCCATATAGCATATATCATAGCACATAACACATAACACATAGCTTCTTTCATATCATTCATTCATATGCCATGAGACCTTGGAATCATGGACTTGACATTAAGACTTTCCAAAATGAGGGCTCAACATATGGGACCTCAACAAGGGAGTCTTCATTAGCAAACACAGAGTCTGCTTCATTCATTCATACGTACTCCAGTTCATTTCATTCATAGACCAGTGTAAACACCAGTTATACCTAGGATGTAGTTTAAGACTTTCATTAGGTTCGTTGTGCAATGACCAAGAATGACCTAATGTCATTACTTAAATCTAACTCACCTTTTGATCCTATTCTAACACCTTTGGTATCATTCATTTCATTATGTGCATCATTTGAGGATGTCCTCATTCATTCATTGGGAACTTTAACTTTAACCGACATAGATCATGTGAGCAACATGAAATCCAGTGTCTCCCCCACACCGAAAAGAGGTGGAATCACCGGCCAAAGTGACCCAAAAACATGCTAGCGTACATGGGAATTTAACCCCGCCAGATCCCTATATTGGCAGTATAGGTTCGAAGACTAGGAGATATAAGGAGACCCATACCCTGCAAGCCGGACAGTCTCATCTCATGAGAGTTACGTGAACCTCCGCCCTTCCCGAAAGAAGGCATCACCGCTCATAGCTAGTCTATTGGTGCTTAGTATAAAGTTCCATTACATTCATCTCATACGTCATGGAAGTTGGCTTCTAGTATGAGGACATCATAGCTCGTTAGATGATTTCTCATCTCATCATTCGTATCGAGTGTGTTAAGCTCAATACTCTCATTAGAGTGTTCATAGAGACTGGTCTCTTCATTATCTTACACTTTCATAGGTGAGTACGTATTGGTAATATTTACTTAGGCTCATTTGAGTTTGCTCTCATCATTTACATTAGCCTCATATCATGTTGTCACCACATCCATCATCATTAGCACCTTTGCTTTTCATACTTATTCACCTCTTATTACGTAAATGTTCATTTCATCATATGCCAATGCACTTGGCCATTTGGTGTGTTTCACACCCTTACTTAACCCTTATAGGGTGTCATCATTTCATTTCTCATTTCATCATTTCATTGTTCATTTCATCATTTCATTGTTCATTTCGTCATTTCATTGTTCATTTCATCATATCATTGTTCATTTCATCATATCATTGTTCATTTCATCATTTCATTGTTCATTTCATCATTTCATTGTTCATTTCATCATATCATTGTTCATTTCATCATATCATTGTTCATTTCATCATTTCATTGTTCATTTCATCATATGCCAATGCACTTGGCCATTTAGTGTATTTACACTCATACTTAACCTTCTAGGGTTTCATCATTTCATTACATACATCTTAGGATCACTTACTTTTAAACGTATGTTAGACTTATGTGTCCATACATACAAGCCATGAGGCTTCATTCATATACGTCTAAGTGATTCATATCTTCCTAAGATTATGTCATACAAGACTTATGCATCTTGTATGTATGCCAAGATCTCGATTTCGATCTAAGTAGGTGGCATTATTCTTGAACATTTAATTCACGTATGACTTATGTATCAATACGGAATTTGGGCAAGGGAATCCTATTTCGAATCCTGTGGACAACACTTAATCTTATTTTAAACTTGATAATTACATTTTTCAGATTTGGGAGACCCTAGTTCGATTCCCATCAACCCCATAATATATCCTTTCTTTTTCTCCTCTCTTTTTTCGTTTAAGTTAAGGAGGTTGTGGGTTCAATCCCCCACAAGCTCATTATTTTTATTTTAATTTATCTCTTAACTTTCTCACCTATCCAAGAGGTTGTGGGTTCAATCCCCACTCTCCACATTTATTTTCTCCTTTATTTTTCTCCTAACTCTCTCATCCATTCAAGAGGTTGGGGGTTCAATCCCCACTCTCCTCATTTATTTTTCTCCTTTATTTTTCTCCTAACTTTCTCATCCATTCAAGAGGTTAGGGGTTCAATCCCCACTCTCCTCATTTATTTTTCTCCTTTATTTTTCTCCTAACTTTCTCATCCATTCAAGAGGTTGGGGGTTCAATCCCCACTCTCCTCATTTATTTTTCTCCTAACTTTCTCATCCATTCAAGATGTTGGGGGTTCAATCCCCACTCTCCACATTTAATTTTCTCCTTTATTTCACTGATTTTTAACATGGTGAGGTCACGGGTTCGATCCTCAATTACCTCACTTATTTTTCTTCATTTTTCATAGCTTATTAAAGAACTTTACTTGGATGAAATTAACCAACAATGTGCTGGAAATTTGAGATACATTTTTCAGCTTCTTTTCATCAACATTTAGAGTTAATTCTTAGGGCATTTCGTGAATCATTTAGCTAATAGTTTTTCACTCAAATCAGCCACTTTATACTTCATATGAACATCACGATTAATACAAGTTTGTGCACGTGAAATACAACCATAAAACAAGTCATTTTCATACTTCAATCCGTGTTCAAAGTCACAACTACACATTGCACACACATAAACACATATTTCGGAAAGCATAGGTTATCATTTGTACGATTCCAAATACACATTCATGAACATATTCATCACAAAAAACACATTACATACCTAATATCTACCAGCAGACATACCAACCTACAACCATCAATAGGAGCTAGTGACAGGGACATGAAACGGGGAAACAATCCTAGTTTTCGGATTAGAATCGACTGAATCCTAGGGGTCTCTTGGGAAAGGGACCAAGAGTAAGAAAACCCATACCTGTTCTTGGTGTTGTTCAACACACAAAGTTGATGCCCAGAATCACCACCAACCTAACGTCCAACACAGAAATTCCCACCTTACCCGTCGAGAATGTCACGTTTTGCTTTACTTTTATGGATTGTTTTTGTCGTTTGAATTATTATGAGTTCTTCCAGTGTTTTGTTGTTATTTCTAATTTTTTGTTGCTGCTTTGTTAACAGAAAAACGTGGAAAAAAAACAAAATGGGAGAAGTGGATGAAACGTGAAAGAGAGAGAGAGGTTCCTTAGGATTAGGACTCTAGTTGAGACTTAGTCAAAATAAGACATGTTAATTAATAAATAATTAATAATAAAAATCTGATTTTCCTTTTTCTTAAATCAGCTAATAATTATTAATTAATTAAATTAATTTATCAATTTAAATAAAAATAAGTTAAATCATTGCTTCCACCTAGGTTCGAACCCGGGTGGAGCAAGACTCCACTCCTAGAGCTCAAATTCGGCTCTCTCTCCCAAAATTGCCCCTCCATATTATTAAATAATTAAATATATATATATTTAGGGTAATTATGATATTACCCTTAGCCTGGTAAAAGACCATTTTACCCCTAGACCCTCAAAACTTAAAATTCCTTTTTTTTAAGTCCGGTAAAAACTCCTTCGAGTAAATCTTTGTATTCGAGAGCCCTACATGGTTGGTCCCAACCTTTCCTAGCTCAAATAAATCCCAAAGTTAGTTGACTTGGCTATACCAAGGGTTTCGAGGTCTGGTTCTACGCGCATCAATCTGTGTGAACCCTGGTCTAATCGTAGGCATTCTTGGCACATTAAGCATTACTTAGCATATCTATTTTTTTTAGGGTTGTTACAGGTATCACCCTTGCTTCTACAATATTTTGTAGGTTATGAGCCTGGATTTTGTGATACTTTCCATTCTTTTATTTTGTGAGGCTTCTTGAAGATTTATGAGGTAGTTGTTTTTCATCTGAGCAGATCTTCTTACTCCTATTTATGATCTTGTTCTATTCTAGAAATAAGGTCATTTGATACTGATGTTTTTCTTTTAAATCAATTGTAATATTTTAGAGGCTTGTACACATTACAAAAAAATTTTGGGGTATTTTTTGAGTTGATTATGAAGTTTTCGCATTTTATTATAATGGTCGAGTTTTAGGCTGAGTTGTCTTGGTGGGATAAGACGAGTTCCATCACGTCCATTTTGGATCGTGACAGGTTTGCTTGGGGACTATAAATGATTATCGAGTGTTGGTCACGTCTAGGGTGTAGGCTCAGGCGTGACACTTTTGCTAGATCAGAAAGGGTTTGTGTCCTTTCATTTTGGGGTTTTGTACCATTTCCCCCCTTTTAGTCTTGAAAAACCTTTAGAGGTGATTTTATAGAAATTTTTCATGGTGAATCATTTGGCTAAGTTTTTTTAACCCTAAACCATAAATTCTCTTTGTTCATTTGTGGATTTTAACATTAAAAATTGATATCTTTTATTGTCAACCGACAAAAATTTTCAAAAACTTGAATTCTAAAGTAAAACGATGATTGTGCATTAATTAGTTTTTCGAAATGGTTTTCATCAATGAGTTTCAAATATCTAGTATTACATTTTCTAATAAAAATTTTTGAATTCAAACCTCATTTTAGGAATTGGGTCTTTGAGTTGATTTGACCCAATTTTCAGAATGTATGATATGGATTGTGATTTATGGATCTTATTATGATTACTAGTTGAATTAGATTTTGTGTCTTTAGATATTGTTAGAAAAGGGAAGACTCAAGTCTTGGATTAAATTTTGGTTGAATTGAGGCAAATGAACTTCTAAACCTTCTAAAACTTGTAGGATCTTGAATTTTCCTTCATTGGGAGTAATTCATTAATAATGTTAAAATATTTTAATAATATTTACAATAATTTTATAAAGTAAACATACTAAAATATATAATTTTCATGTAAAATCGACTAAAATTCTAAACTTTAATAAATTGTAAAATACATATTTAATCGAATAGCATTCCTAAAAATGGTTAAAGGTCGATCAAAATTGGGTGTCAACAACTTTCCCTTGTTTGCTTGAGAATGAAGGATGAATTGTCGGGCAACCAACGTTGACTTAGTAGACGATTTTGTCCGACGGACAAGAGAGGTCGGCGGGATCAATAGAAGCAATGTAGAGTTGACAAAGGGCACGACCGAGACTTTGGTATTAAGCTTCCTACGTATCTCTGGTTATACGAGAATCAGGTCGTGTGTAGTTCTAGATTTGAAACGAAACTAAGTTCCGAAAGATGAAATAATGATACGAGTTTTTGAATAGATGCACTAGAAGATTGAGTTGATAGAATTTGAAGTGTAAGGTTGTATGAAGATGAAACTCCTTTTATACCATCCCTTACTGTAGCTTCTAAATAAAACGATTAGTTCATAAATATAGACAAGTATAAACTTAATATGAAAAAGTTAAAGAGATGAGATCAGAAATCATATCTGTTTGAGAGGACGATGTTTAGCCCATGGAATCCAGAAAAATAGTGCTTGACTCCCATTTGACCATGCTTAGCCGTGGGTAACAATCAACTTCCATAGATCCATGCTTGGCCTTTGGTAACTTGTTGAACGGTGGAGTTTAACCAATCAACTTCCAAAGAACCACGCTTAGTATTGGGTATCTTCTTCAACGGTAGAGTTTGACCAATCAAATTCCAAAGATCCATGCTCGGCCTTGGGTAACTTCTTGAAAAGTGGAGTTTAACCAATCAAGTTCCAAAGAACCACGCTTAGTCTTGGGTATCTTCTTGAATGGTAGAGTTCAACCAAACAACTTCCTGAGAATAACACTTAGTCTCGGGCACTTCTTAAATGGTAGAGTTTGACCAATCAACTTCCATTTATCCTTGCTTAGCCTTGGGTATCTTCTTGAATGGTGGATCTTGATCATTCAACTTTCAAAGAACCATGCTTAGCCTCGGACACTTCTTGAATTGTAGAGCTTTGACCAATCAACTTCCAAAGATCCATGCTTAGCCTTGAGTAACTTCTTAAATGGTGGAGTTTGATCATCTAACTTCCAAAGAACAATGCTTAGCCCTCGGGCACTACTTATATAGAGCGCAATTTCCATAGGATAGTGATAGTCTTGAGAGACTTATAGACTTATACCTGTAATTCCTGGACTCAAATAAAAAATTATAAGTTTTGAAAGGGAAAGATTGATTTGTTCCTTTATTCATCTCTTGCCTTTTGTCACAATAATAATTTTGTAGCCCTTGAATTTGAACTCCATTTGGATGTCTATGGATCCAACTCTTGTTGGAATTTTTGAGGATCTCTCAAATATTTCTGCCACAGTTGTTGAGAAGAAATGCTTTTGAAGGAATTTTTGAGCCCCTCTCAAAAATTCTGCCCCAGTATCGAGATTTGCAAGGAGAATGCTTTTTGATGGAATTTTTGAGACCCACTCAAAAATTCTGCCCCAGTTACACGAGCAAAGGGAAAAATGAATGTTTTTATTATGATAAGACCGAACCCCCATAGGAGCACCTACGTATCCCCTCTTAAACGGGAATCAGGTCTGACTTAGTTCCAACACATAAGGAAGATTATAAAAGAAATATAATCTTGCTCAAGTACATATCATCCTTGCAAAATTAATAGAGCTTTGAGTAAATGCGATGCTTGAAAATCTTGAGATGAAGAAACAACATGAAACCATCTTTATTAATGTCGATGAACTGTGAGTCATGCCTATGGATCTTCCATATGTATCACTTTGGTATCAATCAACGTTCGAATTTGATCTTTCAACGCTTGACATTCATCTATGGTGTGCCCTTTCATCCCCGAATGATTGACACATATTTTAGTATGATCAAGCCATTTTGCGTGTGTACTCATCACAATTTCAGGAATAGGAGTAATATAGCCATCAACTCTTAGTCTCTCATACAATTGGCCTATTGGCTCAGCTAAAGGGGTATACTGCTTTGGTGGATTTTTCTCACGCTTAGCTCGGGATTTTACGAATTTAGAGGGTCGTCGACGTTTTGGTTGCCTTTTAAAGATATGTGTCTTTTGACATATATGTGAAGGATTTTGAAGATATGGAGGTACTCGGTAACGGAGTGGACACGGATGTGTTTGGTAAATCAGAGGATATTTTGACTCATGTGTTGTCATAACAACATTCACTTCTTTGTTTTCACTGGTCCCATCAGATTGAGAAGTCTTATTGTTAGCTTGTAGCGCCGTCAAATCTGTTATTGTGCCATCTTTTAAACCTTCTTCAATCTTCACACCTAGCTTGACGATGTCGACAAAATTACGATCCTCTATGAGCATTATCCTCTCATAATATTGTGGCTCTTGGGCGCGCATGAAAAGTTCTTTCATATGTGATTCATCCATCGGGGGTCGGACCCTAGCAGCTTTAGACCTCACCTTATAACATATCCTCTAAATGATTCTATAGTTTTCCTCTTTAAGTTTTGAATGTAAAACCAATCAGGTGCAGTCTCAACATTAAATTCAACCTTTTCATAAAATCGATGGCCATATCAGTCCACTTCAACCATTTCTTTGAATCTTGATTGATATACCATGACAAAGCCTCTCCAGTAAGGATCGTAACGAACAACTTCATGCGAATTTGTTCACTTTTGCCGACTCCCATCAGCTTTTCACAATACACTTTTAGATGTGTCTTCGGATCTCCAAATCCATTGAACATTTCAAACTTAGGTGGTTTGTACCCTTCAGGTAATTCGACATCAGGATGTATGCACAAGTCCTCAAAACTCAGCCCTTCTATTTCCTTCTTGTCCTCAACTTGTTGTATTCGAACGTTCAACTTCTCCAACTTTTCTGTCATAGCTTGTATCAATTCATCCTTTTGAGAAAGCTCAGATTTATAATGGTGATGGATAGGGAAATCGACATAAATAGGATTCAATTTGTGTGTTTCCAAAGTAGGAATATATGAAGCATTTGTAATGGAAGTTTGAGGTATATCGCGAGCATGTAAAGTGGTATGAGAATATGAGGCATTTGGTGGAGCTATATAAGTTTTGTTGGATGTATAATGTTGGTATGTTGGGGGATGGGTATGATGTGGATGTTGGTTGTTTTGAAAAGGCAGGTTATTTGAGGTAGTTTGAGGATGTGAGATAGGATGAGATAAGGGAGGAAGATTTGTGAGCATGGCTTAAGGTGTGACGATGGTGTTGACCTCAGAGAGTAACACATTCGAATTGCGAGCCTGAGATAATTGTTCTTGCATTTCTAAAATCTTTTGTTCCAGCCTTGATATCACCTCATTGTTTTCAGGTGTATACCCTTCCATTGAATTCTCTAAACCCTCTCTCTGAGCAGTAGTCCCAATCGCATCACTAATACCGTTGTTATTCTCCATAAAACTATATCTCGAGACGAAATGGAAACTTCTTCAGATCAAGAGTGAGAAGCACGAATCAACCGTAGGGAGGGGAAAACATATATAAGAAAAGAGAAAAAAACAAAGAGAAGAAGTTAGTAACATAATCTATAACAGAAGGACAAACACAATGGTTTATGAACTGCCTAAAATGCAAGGAACCTCGCTGAGCCAGAGGTAGGCCTAAAACGACACATAAGCAATACACAATAATTAATTCAAGCCTATTATGCCAATTTGGAGTTAATTTAGAGTAAAATTCTGAACCATTTTGACATGATTTGGCTTGATTTAACTATCATGATCACATTCACACATAAATATGCAATTTGTCTGAAGGGTGATGGGCCATTTAGACGATAGGGTGGCTACTAATTATGTTGATTAAACGTAAAGGGTCAAACCACCTAGGGCTTATGCAGCATGTATGACCTAACTATGACTTCTAAGAGTTGGGTTGACACGGATTTGAAAGAGATTCTATGCGAGAGGCTCATGGTTTCGCGGTAGTAAAACTATCTCTTACGTCCACACATATGCCGTCTCTCTATAATGGGTATTTGAAGAGAAGTGGAGTAGGTGTGAGAGGTGCAAAGACACAACATCACGAGAACAAAATAAAAAAAAGTAAGAGGGTCCCAATTGGGGGGAAGTATGAGCGGAATGCCAGTTTAACAAAGCGGTAACATTTAGCATTTATGTTGAAATCAATAACACATAAACAGTTTATAAAAGCGATAAATAAATAAATAAATTAACATAAGTTGATTAATGTAACATGTTAAGAATTATGCAAAATTTGTTTTACATAATTTGTTTTATATAATTGTATAAACCAAAATATATAATATAACTTTTTTGTAAAAATGACAAAATTAATTTTAAATAACTTGCGCGCTACATCTATTTTTTTGTGAAAGTTTGTAAAACTAAATTATTTTAAATCGTTTTAAAATTTTAAGAAACTCGATGGTTAATTTATATTGTGGAGGTCCAAAATTGGGTGTCAACAACTGTCCCTCATTTTACTCGGATTGATGCAAGAAATTCAAGCGAAATGAAGTTGACTAATCCAATTTTAACCGACCACATATTCATCTTTGGGAAAGGGACTTGGTACGAACTTTAGGAATTATGGCCGAACCTTGAAATAGGTTTCCTACATATCTCAGGCCATATGAGAATTCAAGCCACTTGTAGTTCAACATGCTCGATTTGACGCACGATTTTGAAAGAATCTAAAAGTCATCCCGATACCGAATTATAAAAGGTACAGGGATACTCGGGAATAAGATTTAAGGGTGAATGATAGAATACAGCCGAGTTTTCAACATTCAGTCCTCCTACATATCCTTACACCTTAGGAATCAGGCTGCTTGTAGTTCAACTCGATCGGTTGAAAAGGACATCTATTATGTTAGATAGCCTTCGATTCTGAAAGAGTGACAAATAAACCGAGTATGAAAAAGAGGCTTGTAACCTCTTAACCATGAATGTGGTTCACTTCACACCCATAATTAAGAACTTACACGAACATAATTTCCAAAGCTCTTGGTGTATGCCACTTCGATAGGAAAGTTGTTTTCGGTGAACACCAAAACTTCTGGATGCGAAACGGGAACCAAGAAAATTAAAGAAAAACCCACATGCCTTCTGATAGGGGTGTGGTTTTATCATGGTGGAAGTCGCTCCTCGGCTCGCGTTCTAAGAGTCTGACGCTCCTCTTTGGACTATATCCGAGTTCGCTGCTAAGAAAAGCTCCACGTTGTGCTGCATTTTATTTGATGTCGGACGCACCTGTGGTTAGTTTTTGGAGAATTCATCCCTCCGGATGCTCTCGACACAGACTGAGATAAAAATCATTAGCAAAATTTAATTCAAATGGGAGACAATTCCTTTTACCGTGTTGACACTTAATTTTTCTCCTTCAACATTTGACGTCAACTCCATTGGGGTTGATGTAAAGCAAATAAAGATTATGTCTTATGTTTGCAATGTAATCTTCAATGTACTGTTCATTTGATGTAATAATAAATAGAAGTTAATGAAGTGTGCTGATATTTCTCTTGATGTCGTCTTCGGTGATTCTCTTGGTGTTTACTCTTGTCAAAATAAAAGTATGCGGTTGATGTTGATGGACAAATATTAACTAGGGATGCACGAATTCTTTCACTTGCAACGCGTGATTTCTTTTTCGCGATGCATGAACTCCTTCTCTTGCAATGCATGACTTCTTTTTTGCAATGCATGACTTTCCGCAATGCACAAATATCTTCTCGTGATGCATGACTTTCCACGATGCATGAATATCTTTTCGCGATGTATGAATATCTTTTTGCAATGCATGACCTTCTTCTGCAATGCATGAATATCTTTTCGTGATGCATGACATTTTTTCGCGATGCATGAATATCTTTTCGCAATTCATGAATATTTTTTCGCGATGCATGACCTTCTTCCACAATGCATGACATTTTTCCGCGATGCATAAATATCTTTTCGCGATGCATGATGTTTTTCCATAATGCATGAATTTTCTCTTGCAATGCATGACTTCCTCTCCGCATTGCATGAATATCTTCTCTTGCTATGCATGGCCTTGGCACCAAATGAAGATAGTGCTTCAATCGAGCAATCTAGTAATATTCTAGGTGCCTTCTAGATAGTGATATTGTCTCAATTGACAATACGGTAAAATGACCCTCCGGGTTGTAATATTGTCACGACCGAGGTCTAGACCCTAGTCGAAACTGGCATCGTTGAACTCTCAGAGGTCGGAGACAAGCCTACTTACGTCGTCATTACATTCGTTAGGTTAATTTTAGCGGAAAATTTGAAACTTTTTGTTTTGTTTGAAGTGTACATTGACTTCATAGTTATAACATGCATATGCATATAAAGAAGTTCATTGCTCATGTGTATCGACCATCTAATAAAGAATCATTCAATCTGGAAATAAATAGTCTTATAGCATAAGTAACAATTGCCAAAATGGCACCATTACATAAGTCTGAACAAAATAGGAAAGAAATACTAGTGGAACATGCTCCACTAGCCTAAATCTATTACTAAGCTAGAAACATAACGGCAGACACCCTCGAATGCATGAGAAACTAAGTCCGGAAGAAAAGCTCTGATAACCGAACAACTACAATGAATGTCTTCAACACCCTTCTGCACCTGCACCTAAAATAGTATAATGTATGGGATTAGTACACACTTGTACTAAGTATGGGTGTATGCAAGTACACACCAAGGACATGCATGATTAAGAAGAGCTCTCTCCTAACGATATGAATTATGGAAAGCCAAGTCAGTTGGAGTTGCCAAATCAGATTAGGAAAGTCATGCTAAGAGAGTAACATGCATCATCATTCTTTTCATATTGCACATAGCACATAACATATTTCATATAGCACATACATATATTACATATCATTCGTTTATATACCATGAGACCTTGGAATCACTGATTTAACATTAGGACTTCCCAAATGAGGGCTCAACATATAGGACCTCAACTTGGGAGCCTTCTTTAGCAAACACAGAGTCTGCTTCTTTCATTCATACGTACTTCATTTTCATTCGTTCGTAGGCTGGTGTGAACACCAGCTACACCTAGTATGTTGTTTAAGACTCTCATCGAGTTCACTGTGCAATGACCAAGAATGACCTAGTGTCATTACTTGAGTCTAGTTCACCTCTTGATTATCCTATCCAAACACCTTTGGTATCATTTATTTCATTATCTTTCATACTTTGAGGAACTTCAACTTTAACCGACATAGATCATGTGAGCATCATGAAATCCGGTGTCTTCCCCACACTGAAAAGAGGTGGAGTCACTGGCCAAGATGAAACCAAAACATCCCTAGCTCGCTTAGGTGGAAAACCACTGGCTAGTTCCCTATGTTGGCAGCATAGTTCAAAGACTAGGAGATTTAGGGAGACCCATACCCACCTTGGTGGACAGTCTCATCTCATGAGAATTACGTGAACCTCCGCCCTTCCCGAAAGAAGGCATCACCACTCATAGCTAGCCTATCGGTGCTCCGTTTAAAGTTCCTATTTACATTCAACTCATACATCGTCGAAGCTTGCTTCTAGCATGAGGTAGTCATAGCTCATTAGATGATTTATCATCTATTCTTTACGTATTAAGTGTGAATTGTCCTTACACTTACATATAGAGTGTGATTGAGACTTGTCTCTTAATATTCAACACTCTCTTAGGTGAGTACTTTTGGTGACCTTATATTGGCGTAGGTACAACTTGTCTCACTCGCACTAGCCTCATATTGTGATGCCACCCTGTTCTTTCTTAACATCTTTTCATTTCATCTTTACTCACCTTTTATTATTTGTTCATCGTATAACATATATATGCTCTCTTGGAATTTACTTTGAGGGACATTGATTCTAGGGGTAGATACAGCTTGTCTCACTTGTACTAGCCTATCCTCATGTAGCCACTCTTTCTTGATTTATTCATCATTAAGCATAAATATACTCTCTTAGAAATTTCATTTAGTGACATTGATTTTTAGGCGTAGATGCAACTTGTCTCACTTGCACTAGCCTCTTATCATGTTGTCACTATTTTCATTAGCATCATGGTATAACATAATTACTCACCTTATTATGTGAATGTTCATTTCTTCATATGCCAATGCACTTGGCCTTTTAGTGTGTTTCAGATTCTTACTTAACCCTTCGGGGGTAACATCATTTCATCACATACATCTTAGGTTCATTTATTTTTAAACGTACGTTGGACTTATGAACCCATACGTACAAGCCATGAGGCTTCGTTCATAATTCATCTAAGTGACTCATACTTACCCAAGATATGTGGTACAAGACTTATGCATCTTGTAAGTATGCCAAGGTCTCGATTTCGATTCCTATAGGCAGCTTTCATTAAGTATTTATTCACGTAAGACTTATGCATCAATACGGAATTGGGCAAGGGAACCCGATTTCAAATCCCTTGAGCAACACTTAGTCTTATATTAAATTTTAATTTAAAATTTCAGCTTGGGGACCCAAGTTCGAATCCCAACGCCTACATTTCTTTTCTTACTTTTCTCTCCTTGACTTTTCTGTTTTAGACCGAGAGGATGTGGGATCGATCCGCCACAACCTCATTTTTCTTTTATTTAATTTTTCTCCTAACTTCCTTGTCTATCCGAGAGGTTGTGGGTTCGATCCCCATACACGTCATTTTATTTTTCTTTCATTTTTCTCCTCTCTCCCTCACCTATCCGAGAGGTTGTGGGTTCGATCCCCACACGACTCATTTTATTTTTCTTTCATTTTTCTCCTGAATCTTCACTTGAGCCTTACCCCATTTCGAATCCCCCTTACCTCATTTTTATTATTGAATTTTTTTATAGCTTGCATATGGTGAGGTCTTGGGTTCAATCCCTAATGACCTCATACATTTTAAATTTTTTTTAAAACTCAAATTTTTTCCAGTAACTCGGTCTAACCAAATTTCCAGCAAATCTGGAAATTTGATCACACTTTCCAGTCCATTTCCTCAATATTTTATACGTTAGATGTTTGGACAATTCATTGGACATTTCGTACGTTTATTTTGTGCATTTTCGTGGTTACATTTGATCAAGATTTTCACTCAATTCAGCAACGTTACACAACTTATGAACATCACGATTTACTTCAAGTAATTGCATACAAAACACAAGAATTTAACATGCATATTACACACTTCAACCCATGACCAAAGCCACGACATACATAATGCACACACACACGTTTAACACATAGTTTCGGAAAGCATGCTTATTACTCACATAAACCCGAACATACATAATTGAACATAATCATCACGAAAACACATCACATCCCTAAATTCTACCAGCAAAACATAACCAACCTACAAATTCGATGGGAGCTAGTGACAGTGACATGCAACTTGGAACATTCCTAGTTTTCGGAATAGAATTCGACTGAATCCTAGAGGTCTCTTGGGAAAGGGACCAAGAGGAATAAAACCCATACCTTTTGTCGATCAACACCCTACAAATCTTCTTCAATGGAAGCAAACTCCACGACACCAAAGCCTCACCGCCAAACTTCAAGCACAACCCGTCAAGAACAATGTTTTTACTTTACGTTTTTAGTTTAGTTTTTCTTTTGAGTTTTAGCGTTCAAGTTCATAGTTCTTCTAATGATAATAAATGTGAGAATAAGATTAAATAAGCGTGAGAAGAGAGTGGAGAATCGTGAGAAAGAGAGTGGAGAGAGATGAGAGTAAGTGTAGGAATTTTAGTTGAAGACTTACTCAAACTAGGACTCCTTATTATTTATTAATTAAGAATCTGATTTTTTAAGGTTTAGGTGAAATGAATCATCACGCCCTTACTTAAATCAGATAATTAATATTAATTAATTCAATTTAACATTGCTTCCACCAAGGATCGAACCCGAGTGAAGCTTAACTTGCGAAAATGGTCAAATTCGGCCAACCCTACCCGAATTGCCCACCTTTTTATATTAATTAATTAATTAATTAAATATTTAGGGTAATTACAATACTACCCCTAGCGTAGAAAAGATCATTTTACCCCTAAACCCTACAAACCTAAGATTACCCTTTTCAAGTTCGGTAAAAACTCATCCGGGTGAATCTCTTCAATTCGGGTACCCTACATGGTTGGTCCCAACCTTGCCTAGCTCAACTAACTCACCAAGTTGGTTGGCTTGCCTAGTGCATGGGTTCTGAGGTCTGGTTCCACGCGTAACAAGCCGTGTGAACCCGGTCTAATCTAGGCATTCTAGGTACGTTTAGGCATTACTTCGCATAGTTATTTTTGGGTTGTTACAAATATTATCATATCTGATAATGTGATGCAGATAACGTTCTTGAAAAAAATCATAAAAATATCTTTCTCGAGGTTTTCATTTAATCCATCTTTGAACATAGGTGGAAGTTTATTATGGACTTCATATCATCGAGAATTGAATGAAATAATGTTATTCGTGTTCTCAAGTCTTCGATATAAGCAGCATAAAATATTTCCTGCACCCACACAAAAAAATTATAAATTTTTGGGAGCTCTTCGCCCTTTAAACTTCTTCATATTCGTCAATTGGATGAATTTGCTGATTTCAGAGTAAACCTATAAACCTGCATCCACAGAAAAATTGTTAGTTTTAAAATGAACTGATCTGTGTCGATTTCTTCAGTTGTCTGCTCCTTATCCTTCTATCTTCAGTTGATATTTCTGATCTCCCGACTCTAGATAGATAAGACAAATTATTTTATGCATGAAATAGATAAAATACAAAGGATTTTTTTTTATGAAAATAGATTTTCAAAAGTAGTATTTGGAAAAGGTCATTTCAAAGTATCATGTCACGTCAGGCTTAGCGAACTTCATTGAGACTGATTCCTAGAGGTCTAGATGATTATTTGCTGAAAGCATTCAAAGTTGCTCTAGACAGTCGATAAACCCATGTTGAAATTTTGAGGCCATCCTCAAAATTTCTGTCCCAGTTAACTGTCTTGACTATCTCTAACTGCCTGTGAGTAAATCGCGGGATTTTTGAGATCCTCTAAAAAATTCTATCCCATTTGCAAATTCTCAAGGTAACTTCAGTCTTGTCTCGTTGATGAAAAAATTTTCTCTCAAGAAGTTTTGAGTCCCTCTCAAAAATTATGTCCACTTTCTATTATAAAAAAAAATAGAAATACTACGGAGGACATGACCGAACCCTTGTGGCGCCTACGTATCCCGTTGAGGCAGGAATCAGGTCAAACATAGTTCCCTCTCAAAGGTTGACAACAATAAAAGTTTTACAAAGAAAACCGACCAAGGCCGACATAGGCCGCCTACGTATCTCATTCTTGAGAATTCAGGTCGAACGTAGTTCAAATACAAAGAAATATTAAAAGAGATAATGGGGTGACCGAGGTCGAAATAGGCCGCCTCCGTATCTCATTCTTGAGAATTCAGGTCACACGTAGTTCATTACAAGAGGGATAAAAAATTTTAACAAAGCAATTACACGCAAATAGAACGACTACAAGGAAATGACAAAAATATAAACTAAAGTTTCACAAGTAATATCTCTTAACAACATCTGAGTGGATCGGTTTAGGCCATACGGTGCCATCCATATTCGACACGATCAAAGCACCTCCAGATAATACTTTGTGAACCATGTAAGGCTCTTGCCAATTCGGTGCAAATTTTCCTTTGTACTCATCTTGATGAGGAAAAATGCGCTTAAGGACCAACTAACAAATTTCAAAAATTCTGGATCTAACTCTCTTGTGCAAAGCACAAATCATTCTCTATCGATATATTTGATAATGACAAATAGCAACCATTCTTTTATCGTCAATCAATGTCAATTTTTCAATCCGCTTGCTGACACATTCAACATTACTCACATCAACCTCTTGAATGATTCTCAAGGACGGTATCTCGACTTCAGCAGGTATGACCGCTTCCGCTCCGTGTACTAGCAAATAAGGAGTATCTCAAATCGATATTTTGATGGTCATACGATAACCCAACAAAGCATATGGCAACACCTCGTGCCAACCTCGGTAATTGTCAATCTTTTTCTCAAAATCTTCTTGATGTTCTTGTTGGTAGCATGTACAGCTCCATTAATATGAGGACGATAAGCGGTTGAATTTCAGTGAGTAATCTTGAATTGCTCACATATATCTCTCATCAAATGACTGTTGAGACTTACACCATTATCAGTAATGATGGATTCCGGTACTCCAAACCTGCATATCAGATTGTTGCCAACAAAATCAACTACAACTTTTTTAGTCACAAACTTGTATGAAGCTGCTTCCACCCACTTTGTGTAGTAATCAATAGCAACAAAAATGAATCTATGTCCAGGCGGATGACTCTATTGAACCGATGACATCCATGCCCCAAGCTACAAACTTCCAAGGTGAACTCATAGCATTGATCTCGTGAGGCGGAACTCGGATCAAATCACCGTGGACTTGGCATTTATAACATTTTTGCACAAACTTGCAACAATCATGCTCCATAGTCATCCAAAAATACCCAGATCAAAGGATCTTCCTTGATAGAGTGATTCCATTCATGTGCGTACCGCAAACTTCAGTGTGTACTTGTTCAATAAGCTTCGCAGCTTCAGCAACATCAATATATCTGAGAAGACCTAAATCTGGAGTCCTCCTATAAAGGATTTCTCCGCTTAGAAAGAAGTTGAGGGTCATACGGCGTATCAACTTCTTCTTGTTAAATGTCGCATTTTAAGGATAAATCGCAGACTCCAAATACTTCTTGATATCAAAATACCATGGCAAACCATCTGGTTCCGCTTCAATATGTTAACAATAGACTGGATGTTCTTTCAGCTTTATATCTAGAGGGTCAATATAATCCATATCTGGATGTTTAATCATTGAAGTGATGGTGGCCAGAGCATCAGCTAACTCATTCTGTGTTCTGGGGGTATGTGTGAACTCAATCTTATGGAATTTCTTGCACAACTTGTGTATATATTGCACGTACGGTGTGATCTTCGGGTTCTTCACGACCCATTCTCCTTGAACTTGATGAATAAACAAACATGAATCTCCAATAACTAGAAGTTCATGAACATTCATATCGATGGACATCTTCAACCATAGAATGCATGCTTCATATTCCGCCAAGTTGTTCGTGCAATTAAATAGGAGTTTGGCCTCCATATGATAGTGCTGACCAAATTCGGACACTAAAACAGTTCCAATAGCCCTTCCTTGGTGATTTTATGCTCCATCAAAGAATACCCTCCAACCAGGGTATGCTTCAAAAACATCTTCATCCACAAACGATACCTCTTGATCGAGGAAATAAGTCTTCAGCGGTTCATACTCTTCGTCGATAGGATTTTCTGAAAGATGATCAGCCAAGATTGTGCTCTTACCGCCTTCTGGGTCACATATACAATATCAAATTCACTTAAAAGCATTTTCCATTTGGCCAACTTTCCAGTCGACATCGCTTTCTGAAAAATGTACTTCAATGGGTCCATCTTGGAAATAAGGTATTTGTTATAAGAAGACAAACAATGTCTCAACTTCTGAGCAGTCCAAGTCAAAGCATAACACGTTCTCTCCAAAAGATTATAACGAGCCTCGTATGGAGTGAATTTCTTGCTCAAATAATAAATATCTCGCTCCTTCTTCCCTGTTTCATCATGTTGACCAAGCACGCATCCAAATGCATTATCTGAGATAGACAAATACATCAACAATGGACTCCCTTCTCGCGGAGGAACCAACAATGGTGGATTGGACAAATAATTCTTGATTGCATCAAAAGCAATCTGACAATCTTCAGTCCACTTTGTCAAGGCATCTTTCTACAACAACTTGAAGATAGGCTCACACACCACGTTGGATTGAGCTATAAATCGACTAATGTAGTTCAACCTGTCACGACTAGAATTTAGACCCCAGACGAGACCGACGTCATTGACCTCTCATAGGTCGCAGACAAGCCTACTTACGTCATTCTTACTTCATCTAGGTTAATTTTAGCAGAAAATTTGAAACTTTTTGTTTCTTAACATACTTATTAAACGTTCTCATTAATACATAATTGTTCACCATCAACCATCTAATATTAAGATCATCAAATGAAAGAAATAGTTTAATATAGCAATTAAGATGTACTTGCCAAAATGGCACCAATACAATGTCTGAATAAAACAGGAAAGAAACACTAGTGGAACATGCTCCACTAGCTAAAGCCTATATCTAAGCTAGATAGTAACGGTAGACATTCTCGAAAGCATGAGGGCCTACCAAATCCGGATGAAAGCTCCACGTCCGAATAGCTGCAATGTCAAACTGTACGCTCTAGCGTCCACCTCTGCCCGCACCTAAAATTGTAGAGTTGTATAGGGTTAGTACACACTTGTACTAAGTATGGGTATATCCAAGCACACACCAAGGACATGCATGAGAAAGGATAGCTCTTTCCTAACAACATGATTATGGAAAGTCAACTCAGTGGACTTGCCAAATTGGGATTAGGAAAGTTAGTGAACTTTCCAAATTTTGATTAGGAAAGTCAGTGAGCTTTCCAAATTTGGATTAGAAAAGTCATGCCATAAGAGTAACATGCATCATCATACTTATCATATTGCACACCGCACATAACATCTTACACATAGCACATATCATATAGCATACAACACATAACATCTTTTATAACATTCATTCATATGCCATGAGACCTTGGAATCATGGGCTTGGCATTAAGACTTTCCAAAATGAGGGCTCAACATATGGGACCTCAACTAGGGAGTCTTCATTAGCAAACACAGAGTCTGCTTCATTCACTCATACGTACTTCATTTCATTTCGTTCATAGGCCAGTGTGAACACCAGCTATACCTAGGGTGTAGTTTAAGACTTTCATCGGGTTTGTTGTGCAATGATCAAGAATAACCTAGTGTCATTACCTGAGTCTAGCTCACCTCTTGATTATCCTATCCTAACACCTTTGGTATCATTCATTTCATTATGTGCTTCATTTGAGGCTGGCCTCATTCATTCATTGGAACTTTAACTTTAACCGACATAGATCATGTGAGCATCATGAAATCCAGTGTCTCCCCCACACCGAAAAGAGGTGGAATCACCGGCCAAAGTGACCCAAAATATGCTAGCATACATGGGAATTTAACCCCCCCAGATCCCTATATTGGCAGTATAGGTCCGAAGACCAGGAGATATAAGGAGACCCATACCCGGCAAGCCGGACAGTCTCATCTCATGAGAGTTACGTGAACCTCCGCCCTTCCCGAAAGAAGGCATCACCGCTCATATATAGTCTATCGGTGCTAAGTATAAAGTTTCATTACATTCAACTCATACGTCATGGAAGCTGGCTTCTAGTATGAGGACATCATAGCTCAATAGATGATTTCTCATCTCATCATTAGTATTAAGTGTGTTAATCTCAATACTTTCATTAGAGTGTTCATAGAGACTGGTCTCTTCATTAACTTTACACTCTCATATGTGAGTACATTTTCGTAACATTTACTTAGGCTCATTTGAGATTGTTCTCATCTTTTACATTAGCCTCATATCATGTTGTCACCACATTCATTAACATTAGCACATTTGCTCTTCATAATTACTCACCCCATTTTACGTGAATGTTCATTTCATCATATGCCAATATACTTGGCCATTTGTGTATTTCACACTCCTACTTAACCCTTCTAGGGTTTCGTCATATCATTACATAATAATCATTTCATCGTATGCCAATGCACTTGGCCATTTAGTGTGTTTTACACTCGTACTTAACCCATTCTAGGGTTACTTCATTTCATTACATACATCTTAGGTTCACTTATTTTTAAACGTATGCTAGGCTTATTGGTCTAGACATACAATCCATGAGGCTTCATTCATAGTTTGTTAAGTGTCCATACATTCCTAAGATTATGTAGTACAAGACTTATGTATCTTGTATATATGCCAAGATCTTGATTTTGATCTAAGTAGGTGGCATTATTCTTGAACATTTAATTCACGTGTAACTTATATATCAATACAGAAATTTGGGCAAGGGAACCCAAGTTCGAATCACTTGGACAACATTTACATTTTTCATTGATTTTATTGTCACATTTCGCCTACACCAAGAGGTTGTGGGATCAAACCCCCACAGCCTCTTTTATTTTATTCTTTATTTTCGCTGGGAATTGGGAGGTTGTGGGTTCGAACCCCCACAGCCTCCTTATTTTATTTTTAATTAAACTTTACTTAGTAAGGCGTTTGGCAGTGAGGTTGTGGGATCGAGCCCTTACAGCCTCACTTTATTTTCTTAATTAATTCGCCCTTCTCCTTTCCAGCCTTGAGGTCGTGGGTTCGATTCCCACGCCTCACATTTTCTTTTCTTTAATTTTTCTTCTTTTATTCGCTGCCTGGAGGTCGTGGGTTCGATTCCCACGCCTCCCATTTATTTATTTAATTGTTGCTCTCTCCTTTCCCAACCAGTGGACCCTAGTTTGAATCCCCCCAACCCCTTTCTTTTCTTTTTCTTTGCGAATTTAACTTGTCACACGGGTTTGATTCCCCTTAACCCCATTTCCTCCTTTACGTTTTTAGCAATATTCACGTGTGAGGTCTCGGGTTCAATCCCTAGTGACCTCACCTATTTTATATTCATTTAGAAACCCAGATTTTTAACCTTGTTTTGACCGAAACCAAACCTACACCATGCTGGAAATTTGATCATGATTTTTAGCTTCTTTTCATCAACCTTTTCACGTTAGTTCTTAGAACATTTCATGAAACATTTAGTGCATTATTAGGTGTAGTTTAGTAGTTACATTAGCCAAGAGTTTCTCACTCAAAATCAACAACTTCACACCCCATATGAACATCACATTGTGTACAACTTTTGCACATAAAATACAAGGATTAAACATGCGATTTCACACCTACAACCGTGACCACATTCACGGGTACACATTGCACACACATCACTTTTCACATAATTTCGGACAACATATTCAATATTCACATAATTCCGATCATATATACTTAAACATAAACATCACGAAAACACATTACATCCCTACTTTGTACCAGCAAACATACCCAACCTATGATTCAATGGGAGCTAGTGACAGGGACATGCAACGGGGAACAACCCTAGTTTTCGGACTGAATATTCTGAACCTTAAGGGGTCTCTTGGGAAAGGGACCAAGAGAGAATAGAACACATACCTTATTTGATGTTCAAACTTTGAACTTGCTGCCCAAAACCCTCTCCAAAATCACGTCCAATATCGAAAGTTTCAACACCAACTCGACGGAAATCTCCCCTTTGCCTTAACGTTTTTGGTTAGCTTGTTTTCTTAAAATTTTCGTGTGTGTTCTTCAAGTATGAAGAACTTTGGTTATTATTGCTGTTCTTCAACGTTATTTGGCAGAGAGAAAACAAGAGAGATTGAATGTGAAAGTGTGAGAGATAGACGTGAGAGAGTGAAACGTGAAAGTAGTTTAGGATTAGGACTTTTAGTTTGGGAATTAGTCAAACTCCTTATTAATTTGAATAAAAATCTGATTTAATTAGCTTAGTGAAATGACCATTATGCCCTTACAAAGTCAGATTATAAACCTCAACTAAAATACATTAAATCAATGCTTCCGTTGAGGTTCGAACCCGGGTGGAGTGACCACCACAAAATGGGTCATTTTGGGTCGACCCGACTTGAACCATCCATTTAATTAAATCAATTAATTAATTAATTAATTCCTTAGGGTAATTAGGATACTACCCTTGGCCTGGAAAAGACCATTTTACCCCTGGACCCTCAAAACTTAAGATTTCCTCTTTTTAAGTCCGGTAAAGACTCCTTTGATTAAATCTTCGCTTTCAAGAGCCCTACATGGTTGGTCCCAACCTTTCCAAGATCAAATAACTCCCCAAGTTAGTTGGCTTGGCCGTAGTAAGGGTTTCGAGTTCTGGTTCTATGCGCATCAATCCGTGTGAACCCTGGTCTAATCGCAAGCATTCTTGACACATTAAGTATTTCTTATCTTATTCATTTTTAGGGTTATTACACAACCTCCATAAGAAACTCATTATTTCCTTCTTCATCTTCGGAGGAGGTAACTCTTGAATTGCCTTGATCTTAGAAGGGTCGAGCTCAATAGCCCTTATACTGACTAAAATCTCAATAACTTGCCGGATGCCACCCCAAAAGCACATTTGGCGGGATTTAACTTCAAGTTGTACCGACACAGACGATCAAAGAACTTTCTTAAATGGTTCAAGTGGTTTGAACTCCCGCGGTACTTGATTATAACGTCATCAACATACACCTTAATGTCTTTGTGAATCACGTCGTGAAAGATAGTCGTCATAGCTCTTATATAAGTAGCACCAGAATTTTTTAGATCAAATGGCATCGACCTGTAATGATATACACCCAAAGGAATAATAAAGCTGTGTTTTCTGCATCTTCTTCATCCATCAAGATCTCATGATAACCTACGTAACAATCCACAAATGAGTACATTTCATGCTTAGCACAATTATCGATCAGAATGTGAATGTTCGGCAATGGAAAATTGTCTTTTGGGCTTGCTTTGTTGAGATCCCTATAATCAACACAAATTCTGATCTTCCCATATTGTTTGGCAATCGAAAAAACATTGTCCAACCAAGTTGGATACTGCGTCACTTCCACTAATTGAGACTCGATCTGTTAGGTGATCTCTTCTTTAATTTTTAAATTTAACTCAGGCTTGAACTTCCAAGCCTTCTATTTAACTGGACTGAATCCCATATTAATCGACAACTTGTGAGACACCACATTTGTACTCAGCCCAAACATGTCATTGTAAACCCAGAAAAATACATCAATGTATTCAGTAAGCAAATGAGTCAGCTCCCTTCTTTGAGCTTCATTGATATGGACACTAATTTTGACCTCTTTGACGTACTCTTGGTCTCCCAGATTCACAATCTCAATTTCTTCTATATTCTGCTTATGTTGATTCTCAAACTGCCAAAATTCCTTAGCAACATATTCTGGTATCTCATTTTCTTCTTCATACTTTTCACCTTCGTCATCACCTTACTCATTTTGTTCGTTCATCTTATGACATGACATGACATTGGCATGTTTTAAATTAAAATTACTGAAATCATAAACAAACAAAGTTAGGAAAGTAAAATAAGAAAATAAGAAAATAAAAAAGCTTTCAATAAAAGAGGCTTTCATTCAAACTGGAAAAAAAGGCAAACTTTGGCCATGGCAAAGGGCCATGTTGCCTTTTCAAACATTACGGGAGAATTTCAAAAATCAAGTAATAAAAGAAAATGCAAAATGGTGGGTCTCGGACCTCTTTCGGACTTCCATCGATTTTTAAAACAGGCATAAACAATGTCTATCTACCAAGATATTTGGGGAATCAAGATTGGTGGGGAGGTCCAGTTATCCAGCTTCTCTCCAGGCTCAGCATCGCGGATACCAGCTAGATCGACCTCGTTCTCTATGAAAACATCAATCTCTTCAAAAAGGTCCCAGATTCCTTCCCCGAGGCTATCACGGTCGGCATACTCTCGGACTGGAAATGACTGGTACAGATGAGGGATTGGTCTAGCCAATGCTTGATCGCCACTCTTCTTCATCTTTACCTCATCATCTATGTGGACGTACCCCAAACCATACCATGCTCCTTTGGTGGGAACTTGAATAGGATCGATAACTCCTTGGAAATTCCTTCCTAATCCAAAACCTGGATCGAATCTGTTCTGGAGCATCACTGTAGCGATCATCTTGTATACATAGGGCATATGGGGCTGTGGAGACAAATCATCATCGATGGCATTTACCAGCTCCACTGTGTAGAAATCGCAGCCTTGAGACACTTCATCTATGATTGGTGCATGCCCATCGGAGTGGATTCCTTCACCGTGAATAACCAATGCTTGCTCCTTCCACACGAGCTTCATCAGCTGGTGAAGGGTAGAAGGCTGACCCCAGCCATGTGGATGAATGACCTTCCCAGAAGAAGGTTGTAGCTAGTGTCGATGTCCTTAGCTAGTGTTGATGTCTAGGACTTGAAACTTTGCATTGAACTTTGCGGGACCCATCTGAATGACCAAGTTTACCGCCCCAGTGTGTCTCTCTGCACCCCATCATAACTCTCACGTTGACTTGGTTTTGTTCAAGCTTCCCCAAATCAAACCTTAACTGCCTCAGAGTCGATAGCGGAAAATATTGAGACCAGATCCATCATTGATGTACCGTGGTTTAACGGTACTTTCATTTTTTTTCCTTAATATTGATGTGTGTCTAGAGCCTTTTTGTAGTAATTTTAATATATTTTATCTTTGTTTTGTAGGAAAGTTGTCCAAAACTAAAATGCAGAAGGCTGTGAAGAATAAGTGCAGAAGTGACCCACGAAGCCATCGACGGACTGTAGGTGGTGACCGTCGATTGGAGGTTCAGGCATCAGGAAGTAACTTGGGAAATTCTGACTAACTGTGGGGCTATAGAAGGATCGACTGTCCGTCGGTTGATCGACGGACCATCCTAGCAAAACGTCGATTTGATCAGAGAATGTCCCAGTACCCGATGTTGAAGAAAAGCTAAGTATGGAACAACGAGAAGCATCGACGCACCGTAGGTGAACCAACGGACCATGTTGTTGGTTTGTCGATTGGATCAGAAAAGATGCAAAGTGAAGGCTGAAAAAAAAATGCAAAGTATGGACAGAAAGAGGCAGTCGACGGTCCGTCGTTTCATCGACGGACCGTCTATGGGGGTCGTCTATTGAAGCCGCGTTTTGGAAAAACTTTCCTTATTTGAACTCCTTTTCATTTAGGACTCTGTTTTATTATAAATAGGGTGTAAAACCTCGTTTTTTGGATTGGATTCTTTTACTATTTTCATACTTTTGTTCTTGGAGATTTAACTTTACAACGTGGGCAATAATTCAAATTTCTGGATTTGCTTTTGAAGATAATTGTGTGATTTCAAGTTGAATTTCTGGATTTTCTTCGAATTTGTCAAGGTAAGTTCATGATTTATTATTTATCAATTATGAATTGTCGTCTTCTAAGCATGGGTAACTAAATCCACAACTAGGGTTGTGGGAACCATGGGCGATTAACAAAATAAACCTAGGTAAATAACAATTCTGAAAAAAGTTGTTGCATGCATCGATAATTCTTTCGTTTAGAAGTATTTTTAACGAGTGCATGCGTTAGAACTCGCCTTATTTCTACTTGCCGGACCAAGGGGTTAGTTAATAGGAAAAGAATTATCGACATAGATTTAGTGGACACTATCTAATAGGCTAGTTTTGATTGGTGCGGAGTAATAACTAAGACAAACATCGAATATGATGCTTAATCTGAAGTAAAGGTAAGGGTTAGTAACTTAGACACACGTAGCCGGACCAAGGTACGGGGTGAAATTTTCTAAATGCCGGACCAAGGATTTAGAGATACATAACTTACCACTTTGCATGCAAAACATTAGGGAAGAATTGTTATAGCTAGGATTATGGTTTTATAAACCTATGGGGAACACTTACACCCTAGTTTCTCTCACAACTTGATAAACACCAATAATTAACTCTTGTTACTTGTTTGATTTCACAACATTCCAACAAATTTGTTTCATAACCCCCCCCCCTTTTAATTACTAGTTTTCGGAAAAGACTTGACTAAATAGAAGTAATCGTACATCGAAGTTAAGTCTAAACCATTTTCCTCGTGGGATCGACCCCAACCTAATAGTTGGGTTCTTTACTTGATACGACCGCTTATACTTCTTTAGGGAAGTATAATTTGAGCGTATCAAATTTATACGCTCAAATTACACTTCCCTAAAGAAGTATAAGCGGTCGTATCAAGTAAAGAACTTGGGTCTATTGCTTGGAAGGAAATTATCCTAACCGTTGGACTACAAACGGTTAGGATAATTGCCTTCCAAGCAATAGACACGGGTTCTTTACTTGATACGAACGCTTATACTTCTTTAGGGAAGTGTAATTTGAGCGTTTCAAATTTTGGCGCTGCTGCCGGGGAAAGTGGCTTTTGGATTAACTTTAATAACAATTATTGAATTTTAGTCAACAATTTCCTAATTTTACTTTTTTTTCTTTTGTTTTTTTTGTCTCAGGTCTAGCTCTAGTGTATGCCAAGTACACGGAGCCGAGGAGAACCAATCGTACCATTCGATCCTGAACTTAAACGTACACTCCGCAGAATGAATGATCAATAAAATCCCGCAAATCTAGGTGATGGGATCAACCATCAGCTTCCTCCACCTGTTGATGCTCACAACCAACTGATTGTGGAGAACCCTGGTGATGGTGCTTTGAGGAGGCAACCTCCCGTCCCACGCCCTCAAGAGTTGTATAGGTGCAACACTAACATCACTTAGTCTGATGGGCCTCTTGTCCTACCTCCTCTACCACAGGGTCACACATTCATGGTAACAAGTAGCTTGATGCAGATGCTCACCGCCAGAGGTTTGTTTTCGGGGTTACCATCTGAGCATCCACATGTTCACATCTCCTAACTGAGGTCGGTGTGCAAAAGTTGTGTAGAGCATTCTCTCTTTCACTTACGGGAGAGGCCGCAATATGGTTTACTGAGCTGCCTTATAATTCGATTTATACTTAGGACCAGTTAAGGGATTTGTTCTTAGCACGGTACTACCCGGTGTCTAAAAAGCTCAACCACAAAGATAGGGTGAAAAACTTTATGGCATCGCTCGGGGAGTCGGGGAGTAGCTCTTGGGATATATTCACCGCATTCGTGAGAAGTGTCCCAAACCACCGCATTGATGATGAGTCGTAGAAAAAATACTTCTATCGGGGGCAATATGATAATAATAAGGCATTTAGAGTTCTAATGTTATGAATATTAGAAATAAAATCAATGAAAAATATAAATGGTATCCAAGTGATTCAAGATTTGGGTTCCCTTGCCCAAACTTCCATATTGATACATAAGTCATACGTGAGTAAAATATCCATGAATAATGCCATCTACTTAGATTAAAAATCAAGATCTTGGCATATATACAAGATACATAAGTCTTGTACTACATAATCTTAGAAAGTAAGAATCACTTAACGAACTATGAATGAAGCCCCATGGCTTGTATGTATAGACACATAAGTCTAACATACGTTCAAAAATAAGTGAACCTAAGATGTATGTAATGAAATGATGAACCCTAGGAGGGTTAAGCATGAGTATAAGATACACTAAGTGGCCAAGTGCATTGGCATATGATGAGATAAACTATGAAATGATGAAATGAACATTCACGTAATAAGATGTGAGTAACTATGAAAAACAAATGTGCCAATAATGAAGAATGTGGTGACAACATGATATGAGGCTAATGAGTATGATGAGAGCAATCTCAAATGAGCCTAATGAGTATGATGAGAGCAATCTCAAATGAGCCTAAATAAATGTTACCAATACGTACTCACCAATGAGAGTGCAAGGTAATGAAGAGACCAGTCTCTATGAACACTCTAATGAAAGTATTGAGCTTAACACACTTAATACTAATGCTGAGATGAGAAATCATCTAATGAGCTATACTGTCCTCATAATAGAAGCTAGCTTCCATGACGTTTGAGTTGAACGTAATGGAACTTTATACTGAGCACCGATAGGCTAGCTATGAGCGGTGATGCCTTTTTTCGGGAAGGACGAAGGTTCACGTAACTCTCATGAGATGAGACTGTCCGGCTTGCCGGGTATGGGTCTCCATACATCTCCTCGTCTTTGAACCTATACTGCCAATATAGGGATCTGGCGGGGTTAAATTCCCATGTACGCTAGCATGTTTATTGGGTCACTTTGGCCGGTGATTCCACCTCTTTTTGGTGTGGGGGAGACACTGGATTTCATGATGCTCACATGATCTATGTCGATTAAAGTTAAAGTTCCCAATGAATGAATGAGGCCATCCTCAAATGAAGCACATAAAGAAATGAATGATACCGAAGGTGTTAGGAAAGAATAATCAAGAGGTGAGCTAGACTCAGGTAATGACATTAGGTTATTCCTGATCATTGCACAGCAAACCCGATCAAAGTCTTAAACTACATCCTAGGTATAGCTGGTGTTCACAGTGGCCTATGAATGAAATGAAATAAAGTACGTATGAATGAATGAAGCATACTCTGTGTTTTCTAATGAAGACTCCCTAGTTGAGGTCCCATATGTTGAGCCCTCATTTTGGAAAGTCTTAATGTCAAGTCCATGATTCCAAGGTCTCATGGCATATGAGTGAATGATACGAAAGAAGCTGTGTGTTATATGTTATGTGTTGTGATATGTACTATATGAAGATGATATGTGTTGTGTGCAATACGATATTTATAATGATGCATGTTACTCTCATGGCATGACCTTCCTAACTCAATTTGGAAAGTTCACTAACTTTCTTAATCTCAATTTGGCAAGTCTACTGACTTGACTTCCAAAAATCATGTCGTTAGGAAAGAGCTATTCTTTCTCATGCATGTCCTTGGTGTGTGCTTGCATATACCCGTACTTAGTACAAGTGTGTACTAACCCTATACATCTATATTATTTTAGGTGCAGGCACAGGTGGTCGATAGAGTTGCAGGATCATTGTTGCAGCTATCCGGACGTCAGCATTTATCCGGAGTTTGGTAGGTCCTCATGCTTTCAAGGATGCTACTGTTTTATATTCTAGCGTAGTTTTAGAGTTGAGCTAGTGGAGCATGTTCCACTAGCGTTTCTTTCCTGTTTTGATTTAGACTTTGTATTGGGCCATTTTGGCGATTATACAATTAAGACTTATGAACTATTTCTTTCAGTTGTTTATCTCTTTAATGTTAGATGGTTGATGATGAACGGTTATAAAATTTTAAGAATGTTTGGCAAGCATGTTTAAAGAACAAAATAGCTATCACTTCAGCATTGCGATGGCACCGTTTGAGGCACTGTATGGTAGGAGGTGTAGATCTCCAGTTGGGTGGTTTGAGGTTGGAGAGTCATCCATTTTGGGTCCGGAGATCATTCATGAGGCATTAGAGAAGGTCAGAGTGATTAGGGACATGTTGACTACTGCTTACAGTCGGCACAAGTCATATGCTGATAATAGAAAACGGTCCTTAGAGTTTGATGTTCGTGACCAGGTTTACTTGAAAATATCACTTATGAAAGGGGTGATGAGATTTGGTAGAAAAGGGAAGCTGAGTCGAGGTATGTTGGGCCATATGAGATCCTACAGCATGTGGGTGAGGTGGCCTATGAGTTAGCATTGCCTGCGGAGCTAGCTTCTGTTCATCCAGTCTTTCATGTCTCTATGTTGAAGAAATGCCTAGGTGATCCAGCATCAGTTCTACCTGTTGAATGTTTGGGGGTTGGTGAAGACTTGTCTTATGAGGAGGTACCTGTTGAGATCTTAGACAGACAGGTCAAGCGGCTGAGGAACAAGGAGATTGCCACAGTGAAGGTATTGTGGAGGAATCATCTTGTTGAGGGTGCTACGTAGGAGGCTGAGGCCGACATGAGATCCCGCTACCCTAATCTTTTCAGCTCTTGAGGTTAGACTTCCTACTCTTAAGCCAATGTTTCCTTATCTCTCCGTATTTTGTTGCTATTGATTGACTGTTGATGTACCGTGGTTTCACGGTACTTTTAATGCTTTTTCCTTAAGTTTAGTGTGTGTCCAAAGCCTTTTTGTATTGATTTTTATGTAAGTTTCTCTTTATTTGCAGGAAATCTGTCCAAAGATGAACGCGGGGGTTTTTGAGCAAGAAATGCAGAAGATACCACCTACGGAGCTTATGACGGTCCGTCGAGGCTGTGACGGTCCGTAGGTGGCATCGTAGTGAGGAGAGAAGCTGCTGAAGGAAGATGGGGAAGTCTGACCAAGTGTGGGACTACGGAAGTTCATGACGGACCGTCATAGCCACGACGGTCTATCCTGCTGGTTCGTCGTAATGATCAAAGAGTAGTCCAGTACCCAAATTCCAAGAAGTTAAGTATTATGGAACGGAGACCCTCGACGGACCGTCGTGCTTGAACGGTCCGTCATACCTGTCCGTCGAGGGTAATGAAGAAAGCAGAAGAAGAATTTGTGAAGTATGGGACGACGGAGGCCATGACGGTCCGTCGTGCCCACGACAGTCCGTCACGAGGTCCGTTGACTCAGACGCGTTTGGACAGATTTTCATTAATTACAATCCTTCTTTTATTAGGTTTTGTTTTTATTATAAATAGTTTGAAAAACCTCGTTTTTGGGGTTAGACTTTTGGATAATTTTTAGTTCTCTTGTTCAAGTATTAAAGAATTAATTTCAGTAATTGATACACTTTTTCTGGAATTGATTGTTGGTGTTTTTGTTGATTAATCAAGTGAATTTCTGGATTTTATTCTTTCTCATTAAAGTAAGTGCATGAATTCTTATATTAAAAATATGAATAGTGTGATTATGACCATGGGTAACTAAACTCCATAACTAGGGTTGTGGGAACCATGGGTGAATAATAAGGTAAAATCTAACTAAAATAACAATTCCAGAATAGTGTCTTGCATGTATTGATAATTCTTTCGTGTACAAGTCTTTTTAACGGATGGCCAACATTAGAACTCGCCTTAATGCTACTTGCCGGACCAAGGAGGTAGATAATAGGAAAAGAATTATCAACATAGATTTAGTGTATACTATCTAATAGGCTAGTGTCGGTTGGTACGAGGTAATAACTTAGTCAAATATCGAATACAATGCTTAATATGAGGTAAAGATAAGGGTTAGTATAGCAACACACGTAGCCGAACCAAGGTGCGGAGTGAAATTTTCTAGATGCCGGACCAAGGATTTAGAGATACATAACTTATCACTTTACATGCAAGATACTAGGAAAGAATTGTTATAATTAGAATTATCAAGTTAGGAACCTGTGGGAAACACTTAAGCCCTAGTTACTTTTATTAATTGATTAAACTCCGAGATTTGAATCTGTTAGTTGTTTACTTTAATTTAGTTAATCATTTTCATTAATTTAGAAATAAAAACTCCCTTTTTGTCTTTTGTTTTCTAGGGAAATAGTTGACTAAATAGTAGTAATAATAGAATAAAGTTAAGTCTGAATTATTTTCCTCGCGGGATCGATCCCAACCTCATTAGTTGGGTTCTTTACTTGATACGACCGCTTTACTTCTCAAATAAGAAGTAAGTTTGAGCGTATCAAATTTTGGCGCCGCTGCCAGGGAAAGTAGCTTTTAGATTAACTTAAACTTATTAATAAAGTTTAGTCAATATTTTCCTAATTTTACTGTTTCTGTTGTTTTTGATTCTTGCAGAACTAACTTCCTTGTATGTCAAATACGCGGAGAGGAAGAGAACCCTTATTTCCCTACGACCACGAATTAGAGCGTACACTACGCAATATGAATCAAAACTTGGATATTAACGATGATGATCCAAACCAGAATATCCCAGCTCCAGTTGATGCTCATGGTCGGTTGTTACCTGATAATCCTGGTGAAGATGAACAAAGGGGACAAAATCCCGCTCCACGTCCTCAAGAATACTATAGAGGTTATGATAATATTGCAGACTCTGATGGGCCACTTGTCTTGCCCCCTCTACCACAAGGCCACACCTTTATGGTAACTAGTAGTCTGATGCAAATGCTAACTGCTAGAGGTTTGTTTTCAGGGCTACCTTCTGAGGACCCACATGCCCATATAGCTAAGGTGAGGGCAGTGTGTAAACGTTGTGTAGGGAGGCCTGATTTGAATATGGATGTAATAGGGCTAAGAGTATTTCCTCTCTCACTGACGGGAGAGGCTGCTATTTGGTTCGCTGAGCTCCCTTATAACTCAATTTTCACTTGGAACCAACTAAGGGACGCTTTCTTAGCACGTTACTACCTGGTCTCCAAGAAACTAAATCACAAAGACAGAGTGAACAATTTTGTGGCACTACCAGGAGAATCAGTCAGCAGTTCTTGGGATAGGTTCACTTCATTTTTGAGAAGTGTCCCCAATCTCCGCATAGATGATGAATCACTGAAAGAATACTTCTATCGGGGACAGGATGATAATAATAAAGCGGTACTGGATACTATAGCGAGTGGTTCTTATGGGGAGTGTCCTTATGCCGAGATTGCTGAAAAATTAGAGAAAATCTCCCGGAATAATAAAGCTTGGAGTACTAGGAAGTCAGATACTGGACGAAACACCTTCGCAGTGCAATCCACACACAACCCAGCCACAGACGAGATTCGTGAAAAGATGGCTCAGATGAGAACTGAGCTTGGGTTGGTATTAAAACATGTCACTGGGGGTGCAGAAAAGATAAATGCAGTAAACCACTTGTCTAAACCACCACCACCAACTGATGAATATTATTATGAGGAGGATTCCTATGCGATAAATGAACAGACGGGGGGTTTTCGACCGAATGCCCAAGGCTCCAATCAGGAGAATTGGCGCCAAGGTCAAGGAAACCAAGGTCGGAACTATGGTAATTATAACCGTGAGGGTAATTATGTCCGAGATGGAAATTACAACCGCGACAACAATTTCAACAGGGGTAACTATGGTAACAGAAATGATAGGAGTGGGCCCTATGTTCCTCCTCAAAATCGTGAAGTTGCTCCTAGGGATGGTGGAGGTAGTATGGCGCGAGTTGAGGATATGTTGCACAAAATGATGAGGAGGTTCGATTCTAGTGATGAGCACACTAAAGAGTTAAGGAGTGATTTAGCAGGTATTAGGCAGAAAGTTGATACACATGAAATATCGATTAAGCAGCTTGAGTTGCAAATGGCCCAATTATCTGCGACTGTGAACACACGGCAACCAGGCACTCTCCCTAGCAACACTGTCCAAAATCCGAAAAATGATGGACATTGTATGGCAATCACTACTCGAGTGGTAAGCAAACCATTGACCCACCTATGCCGTCTAATGTGGAAAAGGTGATAAGAGATAATGATAAAGTGGTAGAGGTTAGTGGTGAGTTAGAAGATCAAACTGGAAAAGATGTTGAAGTGCCCAAAAAGGTGACTCCCATGCCTAGACCACCACCTCCCTTTCCTCAAAGATTAGTGAAAAAGACCGACGATGGTAAATATCAGCGTTTTATAACAATGTTGAAGCAGCTTTCCATCAATGTCCCTTTGGTAGAAGCTCTAGAACAAATGCCCGGTTATGCCAAGTTTATGAAAGATTTTGTTACGAAGAAAAGATCGGTCACTTTTGAAGATGATGATAGAATGCAACATTGTAGTGCTATTGCTACAAGGTCTCTAGTGAAAGAAGGAAGATTCGGGTGCTTTCACTATTCCTTGTACAATCGGGTTATTACATTTTGCGAAAGCATTATGTTATCTTGGGGCAAGCATAAATCTTATGCCCCTCTCGATTTACAAGAAGTTGGGTTTGGGTAACCCAAAGCCCACTGCGATGCGGCTACTAATGGCCGATCGAACATTAAAAAGGCCTATTGGGATACTCCACGATGTGCTAGTGAAAGTGGAGTCATTCATATTTCCAGCCGATTTTGTTATTCTTGATTGTGAAATCGATTTTGAGGTGCCTATTATTCTTGGGAGGCCATTCCTTGCTACGGGAAGAGCCTTAGTTGACATGGAAAAGGGGCAGATGAAATTTCGGTTGAACAATGAAGAAGTGACTTTCAATATTTGTAGGTCCATGAGGCAGAGTGATGAGCTCCAATCGGTATCTGTTATGTCCTACAAAGTTGATAAGTCATCCGAGACACAAATAGAAGAATGTCTAGGTGTAGAAGCACTAGCGGCAGTGATAATGAATTTTGATAGTGATTGCATTGAAGAGTATGGGTCATTAGTCGCGGCTCTTGATCGTGGTAATGTTCGGTTTAAACCGAAGAAATATGAGTTAGATATGAAAAATCGCGATTCTCCTCCCGCGAAACAATTTATAGAGGAGGCTCCAAAGTTAGAACTAAAAGCTCTCCCACCTCATCTCAGGTATGAATTCTTAGGAAATGGTGACACTTTGCCGGTAATCATTGCATCAGACCTGAATGAACAACAAGTTGAGAGTTTGGTGAAAGTGATAAAAAGGTTCAAAAGAGCTATTGTATGGACTATTGCGGATATTATTGGGATCCCTCCTGGTATTTGTTCTCATAAAATCCAACTCATGCCCGACCATAAGCCAAGTATTGAGAACCAGAGACGCTTAAATCCACCTATGCAAGAGGTCGTGAAGAAGGAAATCATTAAGTGGTTGGATGCCGGAGTAATATATCCGATCGCCGATAATAGTTGGGTATGCCCTGTTCAGTGTGTACCTAAGAAAGGGGGAATGACTGTGGTCCCCAATGAAAAAAATGAACTTGTTCCAATGAGACCGGTGACTGGATGGAGGGTGTGTATGGATTACCGAAAATTAAATGCATGGACCAAAAAAGACCATTTTCCTATGCCCTTCATGGATCAGATGTTGGATAGACTTGCCGGAAAAGGGTGGTACTATTTTCTTGATGGTTATTCGGGGTATAATCAGATTTATATTGCACCAGAAGATCAAGATAAAACCACCTTTACTTGTCCGTATGGGACCTTTGCGTTTAAGAGAATTCCGTTTGGGTTGTGCAATGCACCCACCACATTTCAGAGATGTATGATGTTGATATTCTCCGACATGGTGGAAGATACTATTGGGGTGTTTATGGATGATTTTTCTGTGGTTGGTGACTCATTCGAGCGGTGTCTGAGCCATTTATCTGAGGTTCTTAAGAGATGTGAAGAATGCAATTTAGTACTAAATTGGGAAAAATGCCACTTCATGGTGAAAGAAGGTATTGTTTTGGGTCATCGCATTTCAGAGAAGGGCATAGAGGTTGATCAAGCTAAAGTCGAGGTAATTGAGCGACTTCCCCCACCTATCTCTGTAAAAGGTGTGCGAAGCTTTCTTGGGCATACTGGTTTCTACCGACGATTTATCAAAGATTACTCAAAAATTGCGCATCCGTTATGCAAATTGCTGGAGAAAGAGTGCAAATTTTATTTTGATGAATCCTATCTCAAGGCATTCGGCGAGTTGAAAGAAAAATTGGTGTCTGCACCTATCATTATTTCTCCGGTTTGGAACATTCCATTTGAGGTGATGTGCGATGCTAGTGGGGTTGCTCTTGGTGTGGTATTGGGACAAAGAAGGAACAAAATCCTTCACCCCATTTACTATGCTAGTAAAGCCCTAAATGAAGCCCAGAAGAACGACACAGTGACTGAGCAAGAACTCCATGCAGTAGTCTTTGCTTTTGAAAAATTTCGCTCCTATTTTCTAGGTACTAGAGTTATAGTGCATACTGACCATTCAGCATTGAGATATTTGATGGCAAAGAAGGATGCGAAACCGAGGTTGATTCGTTGGGTATTACTGCTGCAAGAATTTAACTTTGAGGTGAGGGATAGAAAAGGGACCGAAAATCAAGTTGCTGATCACTTGTCCCATTTAGAAGATGAAGCTATGAGAGAGTTAGGGGATAAGACTGATATTGATGATACTTTCCCCGATGAGCATGTACTGGCTGCCTCACAAGACTTCCATGGTTCGCAGATTTTGCGAACTATCTGGCTAGCGATATTGTTCCATCGGATTTGTCCTTTCATCAAAGGAAAAAGTTCATGTACGACGTGAAGAAATTCTTTTGGGATGAACCATACTTATATAGGTTCTGTGCCGATGGGCTTATTCAGCGTTGTGTGCCAGAAGTTGAGATGTTGAGTGTTTTATAGGCATGCCATTCCTCACCGGTTGGTGGACATCATAGTGGTATCCGGACCGCTCATAAGATCTTACAATGTGGTTACTATTGGCCAACTATTCATCAAGATGCTCATGAGTTCGCCAAAGCATGTGATAGACGCCAAAGGGATGGCGGCATATCAAGAAAACAAGAGCTCCCTCTAAACCCCATTCTTGTGATTGAATTATTTGATGTTTGGGGTATTGACTTTATGGGTCCTTTTGTGAGTTCTCATGGAATGAAGTATATTTTAGTAGCGGTTGAATATGTATCTAAATGGGTGGAAGCTATCGCCCTCGCAAACAATGAAGGGAAGAGTGTCACTGCATTCTTGAAAAAGAATATTTCTCTCGATTTGGTACCCCAAGGGCAATTATTAGTGATGGGGGATCCCACTTTTGCAACAAATTGTTTAAGGGATTATTGGAGAAATATGGGGTTCGCCATAATGTGGCCACTCCTTACCATCCTCAAACTAGTGGGCAAGTTGAGGTGTCAATAGGGAGATCAAGCAGATATTGTCAAAAACAGTGAACGCTAGTAGAACGGATTGGTCAAGGAGGCTCGATGATGCTCTTTGGGCCTACCGGACAGCGTATAAGACTCCCATAGGTATGTCCCCATACCAACTTGTGTATGGGAAAGCTTGTCATCTTCGAGTTGAATTAGAGCATAAAGCCATGTGGGCTATGAAGAAGTTGAAAATGGATTGGAACGAAGCTGCAGAACAACGGTAAAATGGGTTGAATGAACTCGATGAATTTCGCCTAAAAGCTTATGAAAGCTCAGCCCTCTACAAAGAAAAAATGAAGAAGTACCATGACCTAAAAATTGAGAAACGAGAGTTTATGGTTGGGGATTTGGTGCTTTTATTCAATTCTAGATTGCGCTTGTTTCCGGGCAAGCTCAAGTCCAAATGGACTGGCCCTTACTTGATTACCCAACTATTTCCTCATGGAGCAGTTGAGTTGGAAAACAAGGAGGGTGTGCGGTTTAAGGTTAATGGACAACGAATAAGAATCTATTTCGGGCATGCTGAATCGGCTAATGAAGTGATCGAGGCATACCATCATGATGAAGTCTGAGTAATCGAATGTCCTCAGTCGTGCCACGACGTTAAATCAGGCGCTGGTTGGGAGGCAACCCAATATGTATCCTCTAACCCAACTATAGTTTTCTTTCTAGTAATGGTAGCATTTTCTACTAATGGGTTTTAAATTTGCAGGTAGCACATCACTAGGAAATTCTGCAAAAAATTACTCTGCAACATTCACTGACGGATACATCAACGGACCGTCACGCTGGCGACGGACCGTCGCATGAATCCGTTGTGCCAGGTACGGTTTTTATTTGCTTTGAAAATTAGGGCACCTGCGACGAAACCCATGACGGATCATCGCAACTGTGATAAACCGTCGTCAGGGACTCATCGCATCATTAACCAGCAACCCGACCCGACCTGGCTGGGGAATTTTAAAAGTTTTCAACCTTTTAAACTCCCCACCCCTTCATTTAAACCGTTTCTTTCCCTCTTTCTCCCATTTCCTCCCTTTTCAACTTCCTTCCATTCCCATCCTCTTCCCTATCAACTGATCCACATCACTTCCCCAAATCCCCACATTCTCATTTTCCCCTTCCCCAATCTTTTTTCTGCTGGTCGGAGTCTGCTGCTGTGTTTCTGATCTTCATAGCTGAGTGCCTCACTTGCTTGTTTTCTCCTCTTCTCAGGTATGTGTTTCTGATCTCTACCCATTTCCACTACATTATTGTTTTTAATTTACTATTGGCCTGTTTCTTTTTGGTGGGTCTTTAATCTTTGATCCAATCTTGTCTGACCTAGGTTAATAGTCCCACAAATTTGTTAAAACTCGAGAAATTGGTGCTTTAGCATTGCTAGTTTGCTAGGTATTTGGGTTAGAATGTAGGTTAATATCAAGTCTTTCGTTTGAATCACAGGGGATGATTGTGGCATCCTCAGTTTTGTCACTGAATGACAGAGCGAGACCCCGACGACGGACCGTCGTACCCACGATGGATCGTCATAGGGTCTGTCCCAACACCCCACAATTTGTTTTCTTTAAGTGTCCACCAACGGACATATGCGACGGACCGTCGTGCACAACCGTCATGGTTGTCAGAGACCCTATTCCTAAGGGTCTCCAACTTTTTCTAAGTGTCCACTGACGGACATCTACGACGGCCCGTCAGACCCACGATGGTCCGTCCTGACCAACCGTCATGCCGGTCAGAGATCCCTCTCCTAAGGGTCTCCAAACTTTTTCTAAGTGTCCACTGACGTACATCTACGATGGACCGTCATACCCACGACGGTCCGTCCTGCACAACCGTCATGGTTGTCAGAGACCCCTGTCCTAAGGGTCTCTATTTTTTTTAAGTATCCACTAACGGACATCTACGACGGACCGTCGTACCCACGACGGTCCGTCCTGCACAACCGTCATGGTGGTCATAGATCCCTCTCCTAAGGGTCTCCATACTTTTTCTAAGTGCCCCACGATGGACATCTACGACGGACCGTCATGATCACGATGGTCCGTCTGCTTATCCGTCATAACCGTCAGAGACTTTCCTTCTGAGGGTCTCCAAAGAAATTTTGTTTAAGTAATACATGACGGACCCCATGACGGTCCGTCATACTCACGACGGGCCGTCAACTGGTCCGTCGTGTTTTACTGCTACTACAGAGATGTCATTACAGCTTTGATCTTATTTGTATTTTGTCTCGTTTTTGCTTGTCTTGTTTGCTCCTTCTAGTACTAATAATGATTCTTTACAGGTACTATCTCTCATGGCACCGAAACAAGATCGAGTTTACGCACGTGGGCGTTCAAAGTCCGTCGCCCCGTCTGCCCGACTGGTTATAGGCTCTGATAATGAGCATGATCCTGAGTACGTGCCCCCAGGCACTGCCACTCCAGCACGAGCTGCACGTGCAACCAGAGCTACGCCCAAGAAGGTGGCGTCCGGCGTAATCACTGCCTCCCAGTCTGATGAGGAGCGCACACTGACCGGCACACCTTC
The DNA here is from genome assembly GCA_022817965.1 of Solanum lycopersicoides. Taxonomy (NCBI): domain Eukaryota; kingdom Viridiplantae; phylum Streptophyta; class Magnoliopsida; order Solanales; family Solanaceae; genus Solanum; species Solanum lycopersicoides. The sequence continues at coordinate 12,151,599 of CM040628.1, read as the reverse complement.
TGGGTCAGCTGCACAAGAAGAAGGAGCATCTGGTTTCTTAGGAGTTTCGTGGTCGGAGGAAGCCTCCGGGTCCGCAAAGTCTCTACACCCGCCACAGCTGCACAGTCTGCCTCGTCTGATGAGGCTGACATTCCTGATTCCACTCCAGGCTCACCGACGGGAGTTCCCGCCCCGGTTGCCGACCAGCCCAACCGGTGGTGTGTCGACGGGCAATACCAAGTGTATTCAGACGCCAAGCTGCTAAATGATAAGGGCGTCATGACACGGACCCTTACACTGGAGAGACGGGTCCTTACGGGAAGTCTCCCCACCATGCCGGATATCCACACTCTCTTCACCAGACACCGGCTAGAGTGGACGGCTCGTTCTTTGGGCCTCTACAGTGCAGAGTTGGTCCGAGAGTTTTACGCCTCTTATATGGCTACTCTCCGATCACAGATCGATAGGCGGGCTGCCCCCGCCAAACAGGCCCCACTTGATCACGTCCGAGTTTGCGGAATACAGGTCGACATCTCCCTGCCAGCCATCCGCCGGTATCTATACGGCGAGGATGTTGATGCCACCAGGACCCCTTTCACCGCCGAGTTCGACTACCGGTGGCAAATTGTTAAAGAGGGCCGGTTCTTGCGTGATCCATCGCTGAGAGAAACCACCAAGAGGTGGATGGCCCAGCATTTATCTATTGATGGAGAGGATGCTGACTGGGTAATAGAGCCGAAGGGAGCCATCAGGAAGGCTAACTTGACCTTCACGGCTAAGTTTCTATGGTTGATTGTCCGCCACTGCCTCTCCCCCACTGCTGCAGATAATATAGTTACATGGGATCACGCATTTCTGATGGCAGCGATGATGGCAGGGTTTGAGGTTGACTTCGCTTGGCTTCTTCAGGCGTTCATGCACGAGAGGGCTTTCAAGGTCATCACTACTTACCCTTTTCCGTGAATGGTGTTTTCCTTATGCAGGTCCGCAGGTGTGCCCATCTGGCACATTGATCAGCTCAAGACCCCGCAGAGCAATGTTGATATTGGCCTCATCAGGGATGAGGCCAATGAGTTGTCTCCACGCAGAGGGCCCCGCCCAGATATGCCTCCACTTGGTGAGAACCTGGCAGATACTGTAGCGCATGCTCAAGTGGCTACTCCGGCCACTTCTGCACCCACTGACACTACCTCGGTCGAGTCTATCTCGGGTAGTAGCACTGCCCCAATCTCCTCTCGCTCAGCCGCTTCCCCCGCTCTGGTCCCACTTGTTAGGGTCTAGAAACTAGAGGCTCAGATGGCCACACTTCTGCATCACATCCAGCCTTGGATGCAGAGGTCTATTGCTGAGGCGGAGGAGCGCTTGGAGCGTAAGATGGCACATCACACAGAGAGGAAGATCTCGGAGGTTCATCAGCGCTTAGACGCTTTTGAGTTGCGGGTGCTAGCCCGGCCAGCCCCTCCGGTGGACGTGTCGACCCTTCAGGCTGCGGTTGAGAGTTTGCGAGCAGATATTGATTTGATCCTAGAGGCTAGGGTGCCTGAGTCTGAGGCCCCTTCTGCAGAGCCTGCTGAGGACACAGTGATGACTGCTCTATTCGCCACTTCTGATATTCCACCACCTCCCCCACGAGAGCATGCTAAGAGGCGCAGGGGTCGAGAGGAGGATGAGTCTAGGGCGAGGAAGAAGGAGCGCCGTGAGATGGAGGCTGCGAGGAGAGCCTCGATTGCTGATGAGGAGGCCCGTACGCTGAGGGATGTAGAGTTAGCTGCTGGGGCGTCTAGCTCCAAAGTTGTGGAGACAGCGGGAGGCACGACTGATAGTGTTGTTGCTGATGAGAACACTATTGAGGGTGTCCAGACTACGGGTAGTGGGTTCCGGGAAACCGGACCCACCAGCTTGCTGATAACCGGCGCTTTGCGCCTCAGGTTTACTTCACCTACCACTCTCGTATTTTAGTTTTTTTTATGCATTGGGGACAACTGCATATCTTTTTGTTGGGGGTGGGGTAAATGGAAAGTGAGTGCTAGGGTGAAGTCTGAGTAGCCCAATTCACGATCCTCTTTTGGGGTTTTCTTGCCTGTGTTCTTTTTCCCCAAAAGATTGATTACTTTTATTGTTGAACCGGCATGTTATATCTTATGTACATAGTATAACTCTAAAGCATGATGGCTAAAACAAATATGATATCCCGATATAATGAAAATGATGCATGACTAGGCATAGTAATTGAGAAATGGGGGCTCTAGACATGACATAGAGATACACTACTGCATGACCCTGAATCTAAGACTCAAACTAGGTGTCTAATAATCTGGGAATGTAATGAATGTCAAGTGAGTGTGAGGAAAATTCGAATGATCCATCATTGATACTGAGTTAGAACTTGCCTGGTTAGTCTTGCTAAAAGTAAGCCAAAATGAACATTTAGGAAAGGATCATAGGCTTTTGTTCGAAATAGTCAAATCTTGAGCCCAAAAATAACAGAAAACCAAATGAAGTTAATCCCGTATTGATCCAAACGATTTGAGCCTAAAAACAGATCTTTCTTTTTCACCCCAACTAATCTTCTCTGGGAACAATGTGTTGGCCCTGGTCCCTCCTTGGACATGTGCACCTCAGTTTATGCCAAAAGCACAAGTTGAGGGTGGCTAATGCAGAAAGCAACCTTGTCGTGGCTGTTTTATCCGAAAAAGGTATTTTCGTAACTTTTAGACTTTTTTAGAGTCGCCACTTAATTTTTAAGAAAAATTAAGAAAACTATGTTTTCAAAAGAACTTAAACAAATAAAATCATTGAAAACATTTAAGGGGTTCGGGGATTCTTATTTATATCTTAGGAAGGTGTTAGGCACCTAAAATATCCGCTAATGCGGTTTTTCGACAACTAACTTAGTTTGGCTAAAATTGTTTAATTTTCAAAACTACTTAGAATGAAGAAAAGTTAAAATTAACTTATTATCTAAATGAGTTATTTGCAAAATTATTGATTTTAAGTTGGTAAAACATGCAAGGCGTTTAGCGGGGATTCGGATTTTTCTAACTTTAAAATTAACAGCAAATAAAACGGATAAAAAATTAAAAGCATATAAAGAGATAGGGAGAGAGATTTGGGTCCAATCCCGGGTTTTCTGTTCGCCTGGACCGGATTTTGGACCCACCTGTTTTGGGTTTTGACCCATTTTGTACCTGTCCTAAACTAAGAAAATAATTACACGAAATAAATAAAGTAAAGCGAAGGAGGACAAGGGCTTATGCCCGAAAATAAATACAATACAATAAAAATAAATAAAGTGGGCCTTTTGGCCCAAATTCTTCAACTCTCCCTCTTCGGCAGTCTCTTTATTTTCTTCGAAACTTGTACGCCAATTTCCCAAAGTTTGACTCGAGAAGACAGATTAGAACCTTGATGGCCCTCTCGATATGCGGGGAATTAAGAGTTCTTGACGAACTCGAGCAGATTTTACATGCAAACACGGAAGAAGTATGAAGAATTAATACATATTCATTCGTAACAAAGAAACTTAGAGTTAAATTTTATCAAGCAACAAACTCCGTATGGCAAAAAATAAAAATCAGTAGAATCAACGCGTTAGAACACGTATTTTAGAAATCAAACCATAATACTAAATCCACAATCAGTTGACCAAATCTCCCCTAATCATGAAAGGATTACTTAAGAACTATCTATTAACAAAACCTTTAAAGCCAAAGGGACAAATAGGACTTAGTGAAATAAAACTCTACCAACAGGTAAAAAACAAATGATTGGACTAGAAGGTAATATACCCTCAAAAATGATACACACGCTATTAATCCTTACTATGAGCAATATTAGGCCAAAGAGTGAAGCAAAGTGGACATGAAAGAATATTCACGGAAAAATGGTACACCAAAAGGCAGTGAACAACCCGCAACCGCAAATCAATATAGGCCAACTTAGAGTGCAAAATCACAAGGCATCCAAGAATAAACTGATTTAGCAATAATTTTCAAACCAATAAAATATAGAAACTTGAGAACTTTTGTCGAAAAATCTGCCATAAATCTATACGCTAGCTATCCTTAGAGTTAAACCCAACTAGACTCTTAACTAGCTTTCAATAAAATGCACCCACAACATATCAAACAAGTATGAAAAAATAGGAAAGCTAATATGGAAATGATAACAGGACACATGGTCAGTGAAGTTGACTCAAAGTGGAAACTAAGCATAATGGAAGAAAATTATATTTAACCAAAGAGTTAATACATTTTGATAAAAGAAACCTTTTATACTTTTTTAGAGTAAAAGCAAATGAAGATACGGGAGTGCACAAGAGAAACAAGCCATTAGAGTCAAATGGGATACACATGAAACGATTTCATACTCGAATGAGATATGAATAGGCCGTGGATACATATTATTATAAAAAAATCTATATAGTCGATTCTAAACAAGACATACTGGAAAGACAATGTAAAGGAGAGAAAAATGTACCAACATCCAAGCTCTATATTAGCTAATCTATTGATTTAAACTAAAACTTGCAAATAGAAACAACCACAATCAATGACATGCCTCATACTCCAACGTCACTAAAATACAATCTATTTGACGAGATGAAACCATGCACCACTCAAACATCCATGAACAATCACAAAAAATTTAGGCATTTGAAGGAAAGAAAAAGAAGAAGAAGGAAAGAAACAAACAGATCCAATTTATTCATAAAACCAAATACATAACGACAACAACACAAGAGTAGGAATCAAGTTAGGGGTTTTTACCTTTTCCGGTGCAGCGAGATTGAGACAACGACGAGCTGGAGTGATCACGATCCTTCCACCACGAAGTGCTGGACAACGAACAGAATTCCGACCAGATTTCAAACTCGAAATGGACGTCTATCCTTCCAAACAAAAAAAAAATCTCAATTCGGAACACCCTCCTTTGTTATCACAGCCTTGTGAAGGATTTTGTGAGTATTTTACAGCTAGGTAGATTTATATTTTTTTAACAAAATTCCCAAACTGAAAATTTTCTATATTTTGTTTCAAAAATTTTGAAAACAGTCCCAAAATTTTCCGCCTCCCCCTCGAGAACAAAGAAAAAACAGCTATATATCTGAGAACTAGGGCAAACTTGGGCTGAAAACCTAGGGCCTAATACTCACTCCAAATTTCAAAACCCTCCCAAAAGATAAAGTTGCAAGCTGTAGATAGCTCCAAAACGTACGACTCTCAACGGATTCAAAAAAGGGGACCATCGATTTCGAACAAAGGACGATCGAGTCACAAGATGAATCCACCTGTAAGATTCGCTGTACGAGAGAACGCGAAAGGCGCACGCGCTGAAAAAAAATTAAGGGGTCGGGGCGGGTCGCGATTTGGAATAGTTTGAGGCTGCTTCGCTTCTCCATTTTGCAGCTCTGTTCTTCTCGTTACTAAAGAAGAAAGAGATGGGGTCCATCTGGAGATAAGGACAAAAGAGGGGACGGGCCAAGAGTAAGGGAAATTGGGCTTGGGGAATTTTAATGGGCATTGGGATGGGCTGATTTGGAAACAAAAGATTTGGGTTTAAGTAGCTGGCTGCTAGAGAAAGGAGAAGAGGCCCAAATTCATCTAAAAACCCATCTAGCCAAATTATTGGATAAGTTGAATAAAACTTAAAGACAAATTAACGTAATCAATTAACAAGTTTTTTTTTTTTTTTAAAAAAAAAAAAAATTAACGATATAAAATAATCGACGCAGTCATAAAATAATTGATTCAAAAATGCAAACCATTATATAACTAAATTAATAAATAAAATATTTAAACAAAATAAACCTTTAAAGGCGAATTTCGAATAAACATAACATAAAATGGTCATGTACATTATTATGTAAATCACGTGTAATATCTAAGAATTAAGAAAGCGACAAGACTTATTTGGAATAACTTGAAAAGCCTTTTAAGCCTTAACGGAACTAATTATTTTAAAAAAAGGTTTAGGATTAAGAAGCTTGTTAATTGATTAGTATCGGGGGGAAGGTCAAAATTGGGTGTCAACAACTGTCCCTCATTTTACTTGGATTGAAGCAAGCAATTCGAGGAAAATGAAATTGACCAAATCAGTTTTGACCGACCACACATTCATCTTAAGAAAGGGATCTAGTACGGATTTAGGCGTTATGGCCGAACCCGGGAAGTGGGCTTCCTACATATCTCAACTATATGAGAATTCAGACCACTTGTAGTTCAATACGCTTGATTTAACGCATGATTTTGAAAAAAAAATCAAAATCCATCTCGATACCGGATTATGAAGGTACCGAAATGCTCGAGAATAAGATTCGAGAACGAATATGGGAATACAGCCGAGTTTTCAACATTGAGCCCGCCTACATATCCTTAAACCTCAGGAATCAGGCCGCTTGTAGTTCGACTCGATCGGTAGAAAAGGAAACTTATTATACTAGATGACCCTTGGTTCTGGACAAGTGACCAATTAAGTCGAGTATGAAAAGGAGGCTTGTAACCTCTTAGCCATGAAGGTGGAGCTCTTCACATCCATAGGTAAGAATTTACACGGACATAATTTCCAAAACTCTTGGTGTATTGCCACTCAGATTGGAGACTTGCTTCCAGCAGATACCTAAAAATCCGGATGCGAAATCTAAACTGATAAAGCTAAGGAAAAACCCACATGCCTTCAAATAGGGGTGTGGTTTGATTGTGGTGGAAGTCGCTCCTCTGCTCGCGTCCTAAGAGGTTGACACTCCTCTTTGGACTATGTCCCAGTTCGCTGCTAAGAAAAAGTTCCACGTCATGCTGCATCCCTTTTGATGTCGTCCGCACCTGTGGTTGGTTTTGGAGAATTCATCCTTTCGGATGCTCTCAACAAAACTGAGATAAAATCGTCAGCCTAAAATGCAATTTAAATGGGAGACAGTGTCTTTTACCGTATCGACACTTAATTGTTCTCCTCGACATTTGACGTCAACTCAGTTGGGTTTGACGTAAAGCAAATAAAGCTTATGTCTTATGCTTGCAATATGATCTTCAATGTACATCTTGATTTGATGTCAAAATAAGTAAATGCTGATGCGGTGTTGATATTTTCTTCGTGTCGTCTTCAATGCTCTTCTTGATGTTTACTTTTAGCGTAAATAAAAGAAATGCAGTTGATGCCAGTGGGTGAGTATTTCTCTTGAGATGCACGATTTTTACTCTGGTAGTGCATGATTTCTTGCGGGGTATGTATATCTTCCCGTGATGTGTAAATTTCTGCGAGGCATGAAATCTTCTCGCGATGCATAAATTTCTGTGGGGGATGAAATCTTCCCGTGATGCATAAATTACGCAAGGTGTGACATCTTCTTGCGATATATAAACTTTTGCGAGGGATGAAATCTTCTCGCGATGCATAAATTCTTGCGAGGGATGGAATCTTCTCGCGATGCATAAATTCCGCAAGGTATGAAACCTTCTTGCGATGTATAAACCTTTTGCGATGGATGAAATCTTCTCGCGATGCATAAATTCTGCAAGGTATGAAATCTTCTTGCGATGTATAAATCTCTGCGAGGCATGAAATCTTCTCGCGATGCATAAATATTAACTCGCAATGCATGATCTTCCTCGATGCATGATTATTAACTCGCGATACATGAGTATTGACTCGCGATGCATGATCTTCCGCGATGCATGAGTATTGACTCGCGATGCATGATCTTCCGCGATGCATGAGTATTGACTCGCGATGCATGATCTTCCCCGATGCACGAATATTGACTCGCGATGTATGTTCTTCCGCGATGCATGAATATTGACTCGCGATGCATATTCTTCCGCGATGCATGAATATTGACTCGTGATGCATGATCTTCCGCAATGCATGAATATTGACTCGCGATGCATGATCTTCCGCAATGCATGAATATTGACTCGCGATGCATGATCTTCCGCAATGCATGAATATCCTCCTGTGATTAAATCTTGATGTCATCCTTGGTACCAAATGAAAATAGTGCTTGAATTGAGCAACGTAGCGACCTTCTGAGTGCCTTCAGGGTAATCATATCGTCTTAATTGACAAAAAATGGTAAAATAACTTCCGGATAGTATATCGTCTTGATCGGCAATAATATAAATGACCTCTCCGGGTAATGTATAATATCATATCTGACATTATGATGCAAATGACGTCTTTTACGGCAACCGTAAACTCTTCCTCGCTTGATTCACCTTTGAATCTAGCTTGACGTTCCTTATAAACTTCACGTTGTTGGGAATTGACTTAAATAAACAAATCATATTCCCAAGTCTTCGACGTTAGCAATATAACATGGTTCCTGCAATCCAGGAAAACTGTTATTTTTTGGGAGAGTTTTCTCCTCCCTTGACTTCTCCATATTTATCGATCGAAGGAATCTGCTGATATCAAATCAAAGATATAAGCCTACATCCACAGAAAAATTGTTAGTTTTAAAAACGAACTGATCTGTGTCGATTCTTCAATCGTCCGCTCCTCGTCCTGCTATCTCTGGTTGTTTTCCAGATCTCCCGACTCTTGATAGACAAGACAGAATATTTATGCCAAAACACATGAAACATAAAAGGAAATATTTTAGAAAAATAAATTTTTGAGAAGTAATATTTTGAAAAGGGGCACTGCCAAATGTCATGTCACGTCAGGCTTATCGAACTTCTCTGAGCTTGATGATTGGGAGGTATATCTGATTACGATGGGGAGTATTCAGAGTCACTCTAGACTGTCGATAAACCCATGCTGAAATTTTGAGGTCATTCTCAAAATTTCTATCCCAGTTACAAGTTTTGGTTATCTTCAAATGTCGGTAAGTAAATTCGTGGAATTTTCGAGATCCTCTCAAAAATTCTGTCCCAGTTGCAAATCTTGAAGTAGCTTCAGTCTCGACTTGCTGAGGAAAATCCTTTCTTGAGAATTTTTTTTGAGTCCCTCTCAAAAATTCTGTCCCGGTTTCTATTATAAGAGGAATAGAAATCTTATGGGAGATATGACCGAACCCTTGTGGCGCCTACGTATCCCGTTGAGGCAGGAATCAGGTCAAATGTAGTTCCCCCTCCAAGGCTGACTAAGATAAGAAAATTACAAAGGAAATCGACCCAGGCCGACATAGGCCGCCTACGTATCTCATTCTTGAGAATTCAGGTCGAACGTAGTTCAAATATACCGAAATATTAAAAGGGATAAATAGGATGACCGAAGCCGACACAGGCCGCCTACGTATCTCATTCTTGAGAATTCAGGTCGAACGTAGTTCAATACAAGAGGGATAAAATTTTAAACAAAGCACATACAAGCAAAATAAAACGATTACAAGTAAATGACAGAAATACAGACTAAGCTTTACACGTAGTATCTCTTGACTGCATCTGAGTTGATCGGTTTCGGCCATGCAGTGCCATCCATCTCCGACAGGACCAAAGCACCTCCAGATAATACTTTACGAACCACGTAGGGTCCTTGCCAATTTGGTGCAAATTTTCCTTTGTACTCGTCTTGATGAGGAAAAATGCGCTTGAGGACCCATTGCCCGATTTCAAAAATTCTGGCTCTGACTCTCTTTTGGAAAGCACGAATCATTCTTTCTCGATATAGTTGACCATGACAAACGGCAACCATTCTCTTTTCATCGATCAAGGTTAGCTGATCAATTCTTTTGCTAACCCATTCAGCATTACTTAGTTCAGCCTCTTGGATAATTCTCAAGAAGGGTATCTCAACTTCGGCGGGTATGACTGCTTCTGTTCCATATACTAACAAGTAGGGGGTAGCTCCAGTCGACGTTCTGACAGTCGTTCGATAACCCAATAAAGCATATGGCAACATCTCATGCCAACCTCGGTGATTGTCGATCATTTTTCTCAGAATCTTCTTGATATTCTTATTGGCGGCTTCTACAGCTCCATTCATTTGAGGACGATAAGCGGTCGAGTTTTGATGAGTAATCTTAAATTGCTCACATATCTCTCTCATCAAGTGACTGTTGAGATTTGCACCATTGTCAGTAATGATGGATTCTGGTATTCCGAATCTGCATATAAGATAGTTGCGAACAAAATCAGCTACAACTTTCTTGGTTACCGACTTGTAAAAAACTGCCTCCACCCACTTGGTGAAATAATCAATGGCAACCAAGATAAATCTGTGTCCATTAGAAGCGGCAGGCTCTATCGGACCGATGACATCCATGCCCCAAGCTACAAATGTCCAAGGTGAACTCATAGCATTAAGTTCGTGAGGCGGAACTCGTATCAAATCGCCATGTACTTGACACTTATGACACTTCTGCACAAACTTGCAACAATCATTCTCCATAGTCATCCAGAAATACCCGGCTCGAAGGATTTTTCATGCCAAAGTGAGCCCATTCATATGCGTTCCACAAACTCCAGCATGTATCTCTTCGATAAGCTTCGCAGCTTCAACAGCATCGACACATCTTAGGAGACTCAAATCCGGAGTTCTCTTATAAAGGACTTCTCCACTTAAAAAGAAATTGAGGGACATGCGGCGTATCGACTTCCTTTGGTTGGATGTAGCATCTTCTGGGTAAATACCAGACTCCAAATATTTCTTTATATCGAAATACCATGGTAAACCGTCAGGTTCTGCCTCAACATGTGAACAATGAACTGGATGTTCTCTCAACTCTATATCCAGTGGATCAATATAGTCAGTATCCGGATGTTTAATCATTGAAGCGATGGTGGCAAGAGCATCGGCCAACTCATTTTGTATCCTAGGAGTATGTCTGAACTCGATCTTACGAAATCTCTTGCATAACTTCTGTACATACTGTACGTAAGGTATGATCTTCGGGTTTTTCACAGCCCATTCTCCTTGAACTTGATGAATCAACAAGTCTGAATCTCCAATGACGAGCAACTCGTAGACATTCATGTCGATGGCCATTTTCAAACCAAGAACACAAGCTTCATATTCGGCCATGTTGTTTGTGCAATTAAATCGGAGTTTAGCTGCCATGGGATAGTGTTGACCAGATTCTGACACTAGAACCGCCCCAATACCTTTTCCCTGGTGATTTGCTGCTCCATCAAAGAATAATCTCCAACCAGGATATGCTTCAGAAATATCTTCACCTACAAATGACACTTCTTCATCATGAAAATAAGTCTTGAGCGGTTCATATTCTTCGTCAACAGGGTTCTCTGCAAGATGATAAGCCAAGGCCTGTGCCTTTATCGCCTTTTGAGTCACATACACAATATCAAATTCACTCAACAACATTTGCCATTTAGCTAATTTTCCGGTTGGCATCGCCTTCAGGAAAATATACTTCAACGGGTCCATTCTGGAAATGAGATATGTAGTGTAAGAAGACAAGTAATGCCTCAATTTCTGAGCAAGCCAAGTCAAAGCACAACATGTTCTCTCCAACAGAGTGTATCGAGACTCATATGGAGTAAACTTCTTGCTTATGTAATAAATAGCCCTTTCCTTCTTTCCTGTCTCATCGTGTTGACCGAGCACGCACCCGAATGCACTATCTGAGACCGACAAATACAACAACAAAGGACTCCCTTCTCGCGGAGGAACCAATACTGGCGGATTTGACAAATAATTCTTGATTGCGTCAAAAGCAGTCTGACACTCTTTAGTCCACTTCGTCGGAGCGTCTTTCTTTAACAGCTTGAAGATAGGCTCACACACCACGGTTGATTGAGCTATGAATCGACTAATGTAGTTCAACCTACCTAAGAAACTCATCACCTCTTTTCTCGTCTTCGGCGGAGGTAACTCTTGAATTGCTTTAATTTTAGAAGGATCGAGCTCTATACCCCTTCTACTGACTATAAATCCCAACAACTTGCCGGCTGGAACTCCAAAAGCGCATTTAGCGGGATTTAATTTCAAGTTGTAACGACGCAAACGATCAAAGAACTTCTTCAAATGCATCAAGTGGTCTGAACTCTCGCGGGACTTGATTATGACGTCATCTACATATACCTCAATCTCCTTATGAATCATGTCATGAAATATGGTCGTCATAGCCCTCATATAGGTACCACCAGCATTCTTGAGGCCAAATGGCATCACTCTGTAGTGATATACACCCCACGGTGTAATAAAAGCTGTCTTTTCCGCGTCTTCTTCATCCATCAAAATTTGGTGATAACCTGAATAACAGTCCACAAATGACTGCATCTCATGTTTGGCACAGTTGTCAATCAAAATATGAATATTCGGCAACGGAAAATTATCCTTTGGGCTAGCCTTGTTGAGATCTCTATGGTCAACACAAATCCTGATTTTCCCGTCCTTTTTGGCGACCGGAACGACGTTGGCCAACCAGGTTGGATATTGTGTTACTTCCACCAATCGGGACTCTATTTGCTTGGTGATTTCTTCCTTAATCTTCAAACTCAGTTCAGGCTTGAATTTTCGAGTTTTTTGATTCACCGGCTCGAACCCTGGGTTAATCGGTAGCTTATGAGATACAACATCGGTACTCAACCCTTGCATATCACCGACTTCCCAAACAAACACATCACTATATTCGACAAGCAAGCGAACCAGGCTCTCCTTCTGAACCTCATTTAGGTGGATGCTGATTTTAACCTCTTTGACACACTCTTGGTTGCCCAGGTTTACCGTTTCAGTTTCTTCTAAATTTGGTTTATACTGATTTTCAAACTGACGAAATTCCTTGGCAACATACTCTGGTTCCTCACTTTCCTCTCCGTAATCATCAACCTCGTCATCACCTGCCTCATTTTGTTCATTCAGCTCGTGACACAACATGACATTGGCAGGTTTAAAATTTACCTTACTGAAACCATAAATAAACAAAGTTAGAAAATCAAAGCATGACAAAATGGTTAAATAAACAAATTAAAAAATAAAATAGGCTTTCATAAAAAATGGAAAATGATGCAAACTTTGGCCATGGCAGAACCATATTGCCTTTTTAAACATCACGACGGGAATTTAAAGTTCAAACAGTTAAAAAGAAAATGCAAAATGGTGGGTCTCGGGCCTCTTCCGGACTACCACCGATTTAAACATGCATAAAACGATGCCCTTCTACCAAGGAGTTCGGGAGACCAGGATGGGCGTGGAGGTCCAGTTCTGCAACGTCTCTCCGGGCTCAGCATCACGGAATCCTGTCAGCTCGACCTCTTCTTCAATAATAGCATCTATCTCTTCAAAAAGGCCACAGATTCCTTCCCCCAGGTTCTCCTCCTCTGCATGCTCACGAACTGGGAATGATTGATATAGATGAGGGATTGGTTTAGCTAATGCTTGATCATTCTTCTTTTTCAGCTTCAAATCATCATCTGTGGGGACGTACCCCAAACCATATCTAGCTCCTTTGACGGGGACCGGAACAGGCTCAATAATTCCTTGGGAATTTCTTCCCAATCCAACACCTGGTTCAAAACCATTCTGCAGCATCACAGTGGCTATCATCTTATACACGGCAGGCATATGAGGCTGTGGGGCCAAATCCTCACCAGTGGCATTTACCAGCTCCACTGTATAGAAATCGGTACCCCGAGACACTTCATCAATAATCGGCGCCTGTCTACCAGAGCGATTCCCTTCACCATGAATAACCAACTCTTCATTTCTCCAAACGAGCTTCATCATCTGATGCAAAGTAGAAGGCACAGCTCCAGCCATATGAATGAAAGGCCTTCCCAGAAGAAGGTTGTAACTTGTATCAATATCTAAGACTTGGAACTGTGTGCTGAACTCTGCCGGACCCACTTGGATGACCAGATTTACCGCTCCCAAGGTATCTCTTTGGACCCCATCAAAAGCCCTTACGTTGACTTGGTTTTGCTCCAACTTTCCCAAGTCAAAACGTAACTGCTTCAGTGTCGACAATGGACAAATATTTAAGCCGGATCCGTCATCTACCAAGACACGATTTATGACCTTCTCACGACATATCACAGTGATGTGTAGCGCCTTGTTATGTGACCTCCCTTCAATAGGCAGCTCATCGTCACAAAAGCTGATTCGGTGCCCTCGAATAACTTGATGAATCATGGCAGCCACGTTATCACTACTTGTACCTGAGGGTACGTATGTGTCATCGAGAGCTTTCATTAAGGCCCGCCTATGTGATTGAGAACTCATCAACAGGGCCCACGGAGATCTGAGCCGGGGTCTTCTCTAAATGTTTGACGATGGAATAATCCTTTGGTTGCATCCTTCTCCAGAATTCTTCCGCTTCTCCCTCGCTTATCGGCCTCTTAGCCTGGTCCTTCTTCTGTCCTCCGAGAGCAAGCTCGTCAGGAGTGTAACACCTTCCAGACCTGGTCATGCCTTGAGCAGCAGCGGTTTCAATAACAAACTTAGGTTTGACGAGAGTTTCTGACGGCACCAAGGCAACAGCCTTTGTAGGTGTCAAAATAACGAACTCTCTTCTTTCTTTGACGCTTAAAGAAGCGACAGCCCTTTCCAAGTCCTCATGCACAATGGGGGTAATCATCTTTGTGCCACACCCGTCTTCGTCCGTTTCAATCATATTAACATTGCCACCTCCATGATTCGGCAACGGGTTTGTGTTGACATTTGGTGCCGCCGGTTGGAGAGAAACTACCTCCTGATCGATCAGATCCTGGATTTTATGCTTAAGGTTGATACAATCTTCCGTGTCATGTCCAACACTGTTGGAATGATAAGCACATCTTTGATCTGGCTTGTAGAACTTTGAATTGACATCCACGGGCTTGGGACCCACAGGGTGGATGTATCCAGCCGCGGCTAGTCTCTCAAATAGTTTGGTCCGGCTTTCAGCAAGTGCAGTGAAGTTCCTTGGGGGCCTTTTTTCAAATCTGGGTCGGGAAGGGTCATAACCACTTTGCTGAGGGGAGGCACCTGCTGATAATTTCGGGTATTCGGACGAGGAGCTTGGCTTCTAGGATAAGGGTTTGTTTGATAATTTGGCGATGGAGCTTGGTAATTCGGGAGAGGGTTTTGATATAATGGAGCTTGGACTTGATAAACGGGTGATGGTGCTCGGTAGCTCGACTGTACATTGGCACAGTTGGGAGCAATATTCTGATAAGGGGATGGAATCTGGTAAGGTTGAGGGTAATTTGGGTATATGGGGGAAAGATTTTGGAGATTAAGGGGTGGACTCTGGTACAACGGAACTTGAGCGTTTGGATAGGTGGGGTAGTATTATGGTTATTGGGATGATTGGATTGCGGGTAGTAGGCTTGGTGAGATTTTGGGGAAGGCCTGGAACGATCTTGGGAATGTGACGAGTTTCTGGGGTTTTTCTTCCCCCATACGAGACAGCGGCAACTTCCTCTCTTTTCTTCTTCAACAACCCTGAAGACCCAGGTGATGCGGCTACACGGGCTATTTCCCTGTTTTCAAACCGTCTTCAATAGTCTCACCGATCTTCTATTCAGCAAACTTCGCTCCAACGAGCAACATAATTCTGTCAAATATTCGGGTTCTTGCACCCGCACGAACACTTCAACGATTTCTTTTCAGACATGGGCGGTCTCACTCTCGCCGCTTCCTTCCTCCATCTATAGGCGAATTCTCTGTAGCTCTCAGTAGACTTCTGCTTCATCTTCTCCAAAATAGCGATCAGGAACTATTTCTACATTATAAGCAAATCGCTCATGAAGTCTTTGCCAGAGCATTCCAGCTGGGCCATTGTCGAGTTTCGTGCGAGTAAACCATCAAGAGCCTCCCACAGACTTCGGCTGAAAAGCCGCATCAGCAAGCTTCGTCCCTTCCAACTCCCACGAGCTGGTCACAATAGGCTCTTAGATGGGCCATAGGGTTGCCCACTCCCCGAAGGTATCAAACTTCGGAATTTGAAACCTTCGGAAGGTTCAACTCGGGTGAATGCATAAATCTTCGTAGTTAGTCCAGTAGCATCGGGATGCATTGAGCTCTTTCATGCCTTTTGATCTCCTCTTTTATGTCTACTTTTGCTCTTCTTTGCCTCCATCTCTTTCCTGTTCCTCATAGTGTCCAACTCAGAACCGTGCACGTCGTGCTCAGCGTGGACAGGGATTGGAAGTGGTTCTTTTAGGCAAGGGTGGGCTATGGGGACTCTGGGCGTTTTGAGCAGCTTGGTAGTTTTGGGTAAGCTGAGGATTGGTGTTTGATTTAAATGATGGTGGGATGTGAGGATTAGAAGTGTTCTGATTCAGATTTTGACTTTGATTTTGCGGTGGGGAGCGGATTGAGTTGGGTATTTGAGATGGGGCATTTGGGGTGGTTATTTGAGAGGTGGTGGAGTTTGATAAGATACGAAGCATATTGGGGTTTTGGGTAGTTAGGTCTATCAGTAGGATTATGAGCGAGCGGCACGGTCTGAGATGGATCCACGTTCGAGGAAGGAAGTAGATAGGAGGCTTCCTTCTGTAGCAAAAGGCGGAGGCAGATCCGACTTCTTTGCATTCTACCCTCATCTCCGCGATCTGCTGCATCAGTGCAGAATTAATCGTTTGTCTGCTATGGTGGTTGAGCCACCACAACATCAGTAAGACCACTTCTCATATTATCTCCCATAACTGTCTTTCCTTTGTCAGAACTTTGCCCTGGGAAGGAATCTGCGGGACCTTTTGATCTGGTGAAGTAAGGATGATCTGCCAGCTTAATCGACACAGATCAGTTCAAAATACCTGAGGAGGAAAACAACTCAAAGGCAGATTTGTTAGTTTGGACTCAGAATACAAAACACATAATATCACATAGAGCAGGTAAACACACAAGTTGCTTGTTTGAGGATATCTTTAACCCACGAGTAAGGACGAATTTTTTTTACAAGCAGGAATTTGCTTGCTCTTTTAGTTTGACACTGTCTCAGAAAGGCCAAATCGCGTTGAGCTAAGGTCTTCTTGCAGTGCTTTTCTGACGTCCGTTGATCTGATCTTTGTATCCTCTTGTAATATGAAAAGAAGAATGAAAATTTTTAAAAGATAGGGGCCGGGCCTTGGAAGGCTGCCTACGTATCTCACAAGGAGAATTCAGGCCCAACGTAGTTCGAGTTTGGGATAAAATATTTTCATTCATTCTTTCATTACGGTTACAAGGAAATTGAAAGACAACATTGGAATTCTTAAAAGATAACATGATGATGACACGTTAGTCATTTCTCTTCTTGTTGCAGCGTCACTCTCTTCCTTTCAGACGACCCAGAAATGGAGGCTTGTTGACGATTTCCTCACCGTCGTCCTCCTCAGTCAATTTGGGGTGAGCGTTGTCGGGACCACTATTGGCCCCTTGCTCACGGATAGAGTATTTTCCGAGCATTTTCTGAAGTTTGTCTATCATGTCATGGTGGAACGCCTTGTTCTTCTTCCTTAATGCCGACATCCTTTCTTTCATAGCGATGAATTCCGTCATTTCCACTTTCAGTTCTTCATCTAGTGACACATTTTTGGCCAACAGACTCGCGGTTTCCGAATCTATCTCCGCTTCTCTTGCCTCTCTTTATTGAATCTGTAATCGAAGCATGTCCAATTTTTGGCTTAGATCCTCTTTTTCTTCCTCAATACTTTTCTTCCTCTTTTCTTTTGACATCAATTCTTCGTCCAGTGTCGCAGTCGCAGCTTTGTAGACTGACGTGGCAACTTCGACCCTAAGCCCTCCTATCTGACCTCTTGAATCTTTCGTGTGATTTGTTCTATCTTTCTTTGTAACTCCTCTCCAGTGAGCCTCATCTGGATATTCTTACCCTTATCCATAGCAGTGATTTGTTTTTTCTGAGACAATAGAGCAATGTTTAGGATTTGTCGTATGAGAGATGTCTTTTGAGTGAGAAACTTAAGACTCGGAAATTTTGGTCGGACATTTTGTAACAGTGGCTCTTATATATATTTTTTTTTGGAAAATTTCTGGATAGGTAAGTTTACGATATCCTCATTCATAGCAACATACACATAAGCAGTTAAACACACATATATCGCGTCCTAAACATGCTTGTGACCCTTTTGTGCCAAGGGTGGGCCTAACGAATTGAAGGATGCATATGCCTTTTTAAACCAGATTTATTATCCCCAAAATACTTCATTAATAGTATCCAAAATGTCTGACAAACATAAAACAGAGAAATAGTCCTGAAAATAAATTACAAAACAAAGTACAAATAAAATAGTACCACGAAGGGGATGGTAAAATTCAGGCCTCCTCTGATCCTTCGCCAAGTCTGGTCCTCTTGGCGATGTTGACCTCTTCCCACATGGCATATCTGTTCGCCCAGAGATGATCTCTCGCCAATCGAGCTCCTTCTTGGTCTCTGAACCCCTCTATCGACTGAATTTGTTGTTCCATGATATCATCTAACCCTGTCATGCACTGTCTGGCTCTTCGTAGTTCTTGTTTCAATTGAGCTATGACTTTGGCGTCTTCTGAGTGACGACGTTGATGCTCTAATTCACTCCTATCAAACTTCTCTTGAAGGCGGTGGAGTCGGACTTGATGTTTGGCTCCAACATCGGCAATAATGTGAGGAACGTTTGGACCAGGCTCAATAGTTCCAGCGAGACTCTTTTTTAACCATTCTTTGTACTCCCCCGAACATTCTGGACGAAACCTATCTGGTACAGGCTCACCCAACACTCTTCGAGATCTCCACATCCTACGCATGTCTTCAGCAAATGCAACTCGCCCATTCTCGTGGTCAGTTACGAACTTCTTCATATTCGCAATCTGGGGTAACTCTTGTTTCCCTCCTAGTTGCCTTAGGACTCGACCAGGAGCATATGGTCTAGTCCCTCTTAACCCAGCAAATACCAAGTAAGGGACTTTTTCTGTTCGAACCACCATGTTTTTAGTTACCACCAGTCTGTCTATTGACCACTGTACGTCTTCTTCTCTCAGCCCTCGAAGCCTCGGATACCAAAAACTCTCCCTCCAGTCTTGTTGCAACGATTGTGATACAACCACCAATCATGACCATGTAGCTCGTCGGACCGTCTTAGGGGATCTGGTTCTTTTGGGTTATGAGTCTTGATTAAATGTCGCATCATCCACCACTGTAGTATCAGATTACACCCTTGAAAGAAACGTTCTCCGTTCTGACACTTGTCTAAAGCCCTGTAGATGTCGGCCAGAATCATAGGCGCTAAAGTGTAGTACTTTGTTGATGTTTTGTAATCCACTCCATAGAAAATGGCATGAGTGACCATAAATACACTAGGATGAATAGTGTATTTTGGCCCTTGAGGGAAAACCATCGTTCGAGCAAACATATCGCAAATGCAAGGGGACGCGTCTCTTTCCATTTCTCTTTTGAGACGAACTCGTCTTTATGTTTCTCATAAGCCCTTGCACGCCCAAATCGATAATATAACTTTCTGAATGGTATATTTGGACCAGGGAGCTTGTCCATCCATTCGGCTTTAACCAATGACAACTTTTCTTTAATTTGGGCGAAATCCCATATTACGGGATTTAGAAGATCTGTATCTGGATGTCGCTTCCTTTTGTTGCACATGGCGACACTTTCATAGCTGATAAGGACTTCTTCAATAGTTGGCGTCAACTCTACTTCCCCGAACCGAAAAACCATGTTCTCGCTATCCCAGAATTTCACCATCGTTCCAATTAAGCCAGGCCAAGCATTCATCTCTAGCAGCGACGGAAGGTAACCTATGTGTTTCTGAACGATCATTTTGTCGTCGTTGTTCATGAACCTCCACCATACTTTGAGGAAAGGGTCGGGGATAGTAACCATTCTTGTTTTCAAAGGCTCGTGTGTCGGATTCATCCTACAAAAATAGCAGGCAAAATTTGTCAACCCCCACCCCCATAGACAATAAATTGTTTTAAAAACACATATGCATCCTTCAATCAACACGTAAGCATGATTGTCTGTTTTTGGCAATTTAGGGCCAAGTAGACACAAGGTGGGCTTCTAATGGGCCCAACACGCCTTGGGTGTTGGGTCATCTTAGTTCAAATGCTCCTAAAATTGGTATTTCGCTCGGCTCTACGCTAGTTTACTATGAGTGGCTTTCGAAAAGACCGGGAACCCAAACGGACAATTTGGGCTGAAACTCGCGACAACCATTGGACGCCTAACGAACCAATAAATTGCCGCTAATTTCGAAAAGGGTGAGTATAAAAAGTCCGGCTGCGGTTCCGCAAACCGTCCTTTAATATACTATACATATATATTGGAAATATGCCATGATATGCAACAATTCAAAAAAAAACTAAACAATTAAACAATTTATCACAAATAGAGTTTTTGGTTAGAATCCTCCAAATCCCCAGCGAGTCGCCATTTCTGTTTTATCGAAAAATATTTTTAATTTTGACTTTTTTAGAGTCGCCACTTAATTTTTAAGAAAAATCAAGAAAAAACTGTTTTCAAAAGAACTTAAACAGAAAAAATCATTGAAAACATTTAAAGGGTTCGGGGATTCTTATTTATATCTTAGGAAGGTGTTTGGCACCTAAAATATCCGCTAATGCGGTTTCCGACAACTAACTTAGTTTGGCTAAAAATTGTTTTTAATTTTTAAATACTTAGAATGAAGAAAATTAAATTAACTTATTATCTAAATGAGTTATTTGCAAAATTATTGATTTTAAGTCGATAAAACATAAGGCGTTTAGCGGGGATTCGGATTTTTCTAACTTTAAAATAAACGCAAATAAAACAATTAAAAGCATATAAAGAGATAGGGGAGAGATTTGGGTCCAAATCCGGGTTTCTGTTCGCCTTGACCGGATTTTGGACCCACCTGTTTTGGGTTTTGACCCATTTTGTACCTGTCCTAAACTAAGAAAATAATTACACAAAATAAATAAAGTAAAGCGAAGGACGACAAGGGCTTATGCCCGAAAATAAATACAATCAATAAAAATAAATAAAGTGGGCCTTTTGGCCCAAATTCTTCAACTCTCCCTCTTCGGCAGTCTCTTTATTTTCTTCGAAACTTGTACGCCAATTTCCCAAAGTTTGACTCGAGAAGACAGATTAGAACCTTGATGGCCCTCTCGATATGCGGGGAATAAAGAGTTCTTGACGAACTCGAGCAGATTTGACATGCAAACACGGAAGAAGTATGAAGAATTAATACATATTCATTCGTAACAAAGAAACTTAGAGTTAAATTTTATCAAGCAACAAACTCCGTATGGCAAAAAATAAAAATCAGTAGAATCAACGGCGTTAGAACACGTATTTTAGAAATCAAACCATAATACTAAATCCACAATCAGTTGACCAAATCTCCCCTAATCATGAAAGGATTACTTAAGAACTATCTATTAACAAAACCTTTAAAGCCAAAGGGACAAATAGGACTTAGTGAAATAAAACTCTACCAACAGGTTAAAAAACAAATGATTGGACTAGAAGGTAATATACCCTCAAAATGATACACACGCTATATTAATCCTTACTATGAGCAATATTAGGCCAAAGAGTGAAGCAAAGTGGACATGAAAGAATATTCACGGAAAAAATGGTATACCAAAAGGCAGTGAACAACCCGCAACCGCAAATCAATATAGGCCAACTTAGAGTGCAAAATCACAAGGCATCCAAGAATAAACTGATTTAGCAATAATTTCAACCAATAAAATATAGAAACTTGAGAACTTTTGTCGAAAAATCTGCCATAAATCTATACGCTAGCTATCCTTAGAGTTAAACCCAACTAGACACTTAACTAGCTTTCAATAAAATGCACCCACAACATATCAACAAGTATGAAAAAATAGGAAAGCTAATATGGAAATGATAACAGGACACATGGTCAGTGAAGTTGACTCAAAGTGGAAACTAAGCATAATGGAAGAAAATTATATTTAACCAAAGAGTTAATACATTTTGATAAAAGAAACCTTTTATACTTTTTAGAGTAAAAGCAAATGAAGATACGGGAGTGCACAAGAGAAACAAGCCATTAGAGTCAAATGGGAGTACACATGAAACGATTTCATACTCGAATGAGATATGAATAGGCCGTGGATACATATTATTATAAAAAAATCTATATAGTCGATTCTAAACAAGACATACTGAAAGACAATGTAAGGAGAGAAAAATGTACCAACATCCAAGCTCTATATTAGCTAATCTATTGATTTAAACTAAAACTTGCAAATAGAAACAACCACAATCAATGACATGCCTCATACTCCAACGTCACTAAAATACAATCTATTTGACGAGATGAAACCATGCACCACTCAAACATCCATGAACATCACAAAAAAATTTAGGCATTTGAAGCTGGTTCTCACTTTCCTCTCCGTAATCATGCAACCTCGTCATCACCACTGCCATTTGTTTCATTCAGCTCGTGACACACATGACATGGCAGGTTTAAAATTTACTTACTGAAACCATAATAAACAAGTTAGCGAAGAAAATTCAAAGCAATGACAAATGGTTAAATAAACAAATTAAAACAATAAATAGGCTTTCATAAAAAATGGAAAAATGATGCAAACTTTGGCCATGGCAAGAACCATATTGCCTTATTTAAACATCACGACGGGAATTTAAAGTTCAAAACAGTTAAAAGAAAAATGGCCAAAAATGGTTGGGTCCGGGGCCTCTCGGACTACCAAACCGATTTAAACATGCATAAAACGATGCCCTTCCTACCAAGGAGTTCGTGAGACCAGGATGGGCGTGGAGGTCCAGTTCTGCAACGTCTCTCGGCCTCCAGATCACGGGAATCCTGTCAGCTCGACCTCTTCTTCAATAATAGCATCTATCTCTTGCAAAGGCCACAGATTCATTCCCAGGTTCTCATCCTCTTGCATGCTAACTGGGAATGATTGATAATAGATGAGGGATTGGTTTAGCTAATGCTTGAATCATTCCTTCTTTTCAGCTTCAAATCATCATATGTGGGGACGTACCCCAAACCATATCTAGCTCCTTTGACGGGGAACCGGAACAGGCTCAATAATTCCTTGGGAATTTCTTCCCAATCAACCTGGTTCCAAAAACCATTCTGCAAGCTCACGTGGCTATCATCCTATACACGGCGGCATATGAGCTGTGGGCGCCAAATCCTCCAGTGGCATTTACCAGCTCCCACTGTATGAAATCGATACCTGCCGAGACACTTCATCATAATGCGGCGCCTGTCTACCAGAGCGATTCCCTTCACGCATGATAACAACTCTTCAATTTTTTCCAAACGAGCTTCCATCATCTGATGCAAAAGTAGAAAGGCACAGCTCCAGCCATATGAATGAAAGCCTTCGCCAGAAGAAGGTTGTACACTTGTATCAATTATCTAAGACTTGAACTGTGTGCTGAACTCTGCGCGGAACCACTTGAGATGACCAGATTTACCGCTCCCAAGGTATCTCTTTGGAACCCATCAAAAGCCTTACGTTGACGTTTGTTTTGCTCCAAACTTTCGCCAAGTCAAAACGTCACTGCTTCAGTGTCGACAATGACACAAATTTAGAGCCGGATCCCGTCATCTACCAGACACGATTTTATGACCTTTCTCACGACATATCACGTGATGTGTAGCCGCCTTGTTATGTGACCTCCCTTCAATAAAGGCCAGCTCATCGTCACAAAAGTTGAATATCGGTGCCCCTCGAATAACTTCAATGAATGCATGGCAGCCACGTTATCACTACTTGTACCTAGGGTAAGTATGTGTCATCGACAGCTTTCATTAAGGCCCCCTATGGTGATTGAGAACTCATTCAACAGGGCCCCATACGGAGATCTGAGCCGGGGTCTTCTCTAAATGTTTGCACGATGGAATAAATCCTTTGGTTTGCATCCTTCTCCAGAAATTCTTCCCGCTTCTCCCTCGCTTATCGGCCCTCTTAGCCTGGTCGCTTCTTCTGTCCTCCGAGAGCAAGCTCGTCGGCAGTAGCACCTTTCCCAGACTGTCAGCCTTGAAGCAGCAGCCGGTTTCAATAACACTTAGGTTTGACGAGGTTTCTGACGGCACCAGGCACAGCCTTTGGATGGTGTCATACGAACTCTCTTCTTTCTTTGACGCTTAAAGAAAGAGCGACAGCCCTTTCCAAGTCCTCATGCACAAATGGGGGTAATCATCTTTGTGCACACACCCCTTCGTCCCGTCTCATATTAACATTGCCATATGTCGGCCGGGGTTTTGGTTTTTTGTTGACATTTGGTTGCCAGCCGGTTTGGAGAGAAACTACCCTCCCTGATCGATCAGATCCTGGATTTTATGCTATAAGGTTGAATACAATCTTCCGGTGTCATGCCCAAACACTGTTGAATGATAAGCACATCTTTGATCTCAGCTTGTAGAACTTACGAATGACCATCCGAGCATTAGGGCGGAGTGGATGTATCCAGCCGGCGGCTAGTCTCTCAAATCAGTTTGGTCCGGCCTTTCAGGAAGTGCAGTGAAGTTCCTGGGGGCCTTTTTTCCAATCTGGGTCGGGAAAGGGTCATAACCAACTTTTGCTGAGGGGGAGGCACCTTCTGATAATTTTGGGTATTCCGGACGAGGAGCTTGGCTCTAGGATAAGGTTTGTTTTGATAATTGCGATGGAGCTTGGTATTCGGGAGAGGGTTTTGATATCCCATGGAGCTTTGGACTTGATAACAGGTGATGGTGCTCGGTAGCTCGACCTGTTACATTGCACAGTTGGGAGCAATATTCTGATAAGGGATGGACATCTGGTAAGGTTGAGGATTAATTTTGGGTAATGGGGGAGAGATTTGAGAATTAAAAGGGTGGACTCTGATACCAACGGAACTTGAAAAGGCGTTTGGATAGGTGGAGGTAGTATTATGTTTATTGGGATGATTGGATTGCGGGTAGTAAGGCTTGTGAGATTTTGGGGGGCCTGGAACGATCTGGGATGTGACGAGTTTCTGGGGGGTTTTCTTCCCCCATAGAGACAGCGGCACTTCCTCTCTTTTCTTCTTCAAAACCTGAAGACGCCAGGTGATGCGGCCTTACACGGGCTATTTACCCTGTTTTCAACCGTCTTCAATAGTCTCACCGAATTTCCTATTTCAGCAAACTTTCGCTCCAACGAGCAACATAAATTTCTGTCAAAATATTTCGGGTTCTTGCACCCGCACCGACACTTCAACCGATTTCTTTTCAGACATGGGCGGTCTCACTATCGCCGCTATGTCTTCCTCCATCTATAGGCGAATTCTCTGTACTTCTCAGTAGACTTCTGCTTCATCTTCTGCCAAAAATAGCGGATCAGGTAACAATTTCTACATATAAGCATCGCTCGATGAAGTCTTTTGCCAGAAGCAATTCCAGTGGCCCCCCATTTTGTCGAGTTTCGTGCGAGCTGAACCATTCAAGAGCTTCTCCACACAGCTTCGGCTGAAAGCGCATCAGCAAAGCTTCGTCCTTCCACTCCCACGAGCTGGGTCACAGTGAGGCCTCTTAAAGATGGGCCATAGGGTTGCCCACTCCTCCGAAAGTATCAACTCCGGGATCTTGAAACCTTTCTGGAAAGGTAGATAGGGTGTGTAATCTTCGTAAGTTAAGTCCAGTAGCAAATCGGGTGCATTGAAGCTCTTTTCATGGCCCTTCTTGATCTCCTCTTTTAATGTCTACTTTGCTTCTTCTTTCGCCCGTCCCACTCTCTTTCCTGTTCCTCATATCAGAGGGGGGGGGCGGGGGGGGGGATGGTCCAACTCAGAACCGTGCAAAGTCGTGCCTCAGCGTGGACAGGGATTTGGAAAGTGGGTTCTTTTAGCAGGATGGGCTTGGGGCACTTACTGGGCGTTTGAGCAGCTTGTATTTTGGGGTAAGTCTGAGGTTGGTGTTTTTGATTTAAATTAATGGTGGGATGCCTGAGGATTAGAAGTGTTCTGAATTCAGATTTTTGATTTTGATTTTGGCGTGGTTGAGCGGATTGAGGTTGGGTATTTGAAGATGGAGGCATTTGGGGGTGGTTATTCTGAGGAAGGTGGTGGAGTTTTGATTAAGATACGGAGCATATTGGGGTTTTTGGGTAGTTTAGGTCTACAGTAGGGGGATTCTGAGCGAGCGGCACACGGTTGAGATGGATCCACGTTCGAGGAAGGAAAGTTAATAGGAGGCCTCCTTCTGTAGCGAAAATTTGGCGGAGGCAGATCCGACCTTCTTTGTAATTCTACCCTCATTCGCGATCTGCTGCAATCAGTTGCAGAATTAACTCGTTTGGTCTGCTATAGGTCAGGTTGAGCCACCACCATCAGTAAGACCAAACTTCCTCGCTATTATCTCCCATAACTGTCTTCCTTTGTCAGAACTTTGCCCTGGGAAGGAATCTGCGGGAACCTTTTGATCTGGTGAAGTAAAGGATGATACTGCCAGCTTAATCCGACACAGATACAGTTCAAAATACGCTGAGGAAAAACAACTCAAAAGTCAGATTGTCGTTTGGCACTCAGATACAAAACACATTTACACATAAGCAGGTAAACCAGACAGTTGCTATGTTTGAGGACATCTCACACCGTTTTGGGGCGTAGATTTTTACAAGCAGGATTTGCTTGCTCTTTTAGTTTTTGACACGTCGTCAGAAAGGCCAAATGCGCGTTGAGCCTAAGGGTCTTTTGCAGTTGTTTTTCTGACAGTCGATTGATACTGATCTTTGTATCCTCTTGTAATAATGAAAAGACCGCATGAATTTTTAAAAGAATAGGGGCCGGGCCTTGAAGGCTGCCTACGTATCTCTCTAGGAGAATTCAGGCCCAACGAGTTCGAGTTCGGATAAAAATATTTTCCATTCATTCCTTTCATTCGGTTACACAGGAAATGAAAGACAACATTGGAATTCTTAAAAAGTAACATGATGAAGACACCGTTAGTGCATTTCTCTCTTGTTACAGTGTCACTATCTTTCCTTTCAGACGAACCCGAAATGAGGCTTGTAGACGATTTCCTCACGTCGTCCTCCAGTCAATTCGGGGTGGAGCGTTGTCGGACCACTATTGCTTCCTGTCTCAGCGATAGAGTATTTTCCGCGATTTTCTGAAGTTTGTCTATCACGTCATGGTGGAACGCCTTGTTCTTCTTCCTTAGCCGACATCCTTTTTCCATCAGCGAATGAATTCCGTCAATTTCCGCTTTTCAGTTCTTCATCTAGTGAACACATTTTTGGCCAACAGATCTCGCGGTTTCCGAATCTATTCTCCGCTTCTCTTGCCTCTCTTTCCTTGAATTTGTAATCGAAGCATGTCCAATTTTTTGGCTAGATACTCTTTTTCTTCCTCAAATAACTTTCTGGCCTCTTTTCTTTTGCAATCAAATTCTTCGTCCAGTGTCGCAGTCGCAGCTTTGTAGACTGACGTGGCAACTTTTCGACCTAAAGCCCGCTCCTCTCGTGACCTCTTGACTCTTTCGTGTGATTTGTTCTATCTTTCTTTGTAACTACTCTCCAGTGAGCTCTCATCTGGATATTTTTTACCCTTATCCATAGCATGGATTTGCTTTTCCCTGAGACAATAGAGTACAATGTTTTAGGATTTGTCATAATGAGAGATGTCTTTTGAGTGAAGAAACTTAAGACTACAGAAAATTTTGGTCGGACATTTTGTAACAGTGGGCTCATATAATATATATATATATAATATATATATATTATTTTGGAAAATTTCTGGAATAGGTAAGTTTACGATATCTCCATTCAATGCAACACATACACATAAGCAGTTAATAACAACCATATACGCGCGTCTAAATATGGCTTGTGACACTTTTATGCCAAGGGTGGGTAACCGAATTGAAGGATGCAATGCTTTTTAAACCAGATTTATTATCCCCAAAATACTTCATTAATAGCATCCAAAATGTCTGACAACATAAAACAGAGAAATAGTCTGAAAATAATTACAAAACAAAGTACAAATAAAACAGTCCCACGCAGGGGATGGTAACAATTCCAGGCCTCCTTCTGATCCTTCGCCAAGTCTGGTCCTCTTGGCGATGTTGACTCTTCCCACATGGCATATCTGTTCCGCCCAAGAGATGATCTCTCGCCAATCGATCTACTTCTTGGGTCTGAACCCTTCCTACTCGACTGAATCTGTTTGTTCCATGATAATCATCTACCCCTGTCATGCCACTGTCTGGCTCTTTCGTAGTTCTTGTTTTCAATTGAGCTATGACTTTGGCGTCTCTGAGTGACGACTTGATGCTCAATTCTCCTTCAAACTATCTCCTGAAGGCGGTGGTCGGACCCTTTGAGTTTGGCTCCAACAATCCGGCAATAAATGTGAGGAACGTTTGGGACCAGGCTCAATAGTTCCGACGGAGACCTTTTTTAACCATTCTTTGTATCCCACCGAACATTCTGGACGAAACCTATCTGGTAACATCAGGCTCACGCCAACACTCTTTCGAGATCTGCCACCATCCTACGCATGTCTTCAGGCAGAATGCAACTCGCCATTCTCTGGTCAGTTACGAACTCTTTAATATTCGCAATCTGGGTACCTCTTGTTTCCCTCCTAGTTGCCTTAGAGACTCGACCAAGGAGCATATGGTCTAGTCCTCTTAAAACCCAGCAAAATACCAAGGGACTTTTTCTGTTCGAACCACCATGTTTTTAGTTACCACCGAGTCTTCCTATTGACCACTGTAGCGTCTTCTTCTCTCAGCCCTCGAAGCGCTCGGATACCAAAAACTCTCCCTCCAGTCTTGTTGCAACGATTGTTGATACAACCACCAATCATGACGCATGTCGCTCGTCGGAACCGTCTTAGGGGATCTGGTTCTTTTGGGTTATGAGTCTTGATTAAATGTCGCATCTACAGCCACTGTAAGTATCAGATTACACCCTTGAAAGACAACGCTGCCTCCCGTTCTGACACTTGTCTAAAGCCCTGTAGATGTCGGCCAGAATCATAGGCGCTAAATGTAGTACTTTGTTGATGTCTTTGTAATCCACCCATAGAAAATGGCATGAGTGACCCATAAATACAATAGGATGAATAGTGGTATTTGTCATGGGGTATCGAGGAGCAAACATATCGCAAATGCAAAGGGGACGCGTCTCTTTCCATTTCTCTTTGAGACGAACTCGTCTTTATGTCTCATAAGCCCTTGCAACGCCCAATCGATAATATAACTTCTGAATGGTTCTTTGGACCATGGGAAGCCTTGTCGCATCATTTGGCTTTAACAATGAAACTTTTCTTTATTTGGGAAATCCCATATTAATGGGATTAAGAAGATCTGTATTTGATTCGCTTCCTTTGTTGCACATGGCGATTCATAGCTATAAGGACTTCTTTCAATTGTTGGCGAGCAACTCTACTTCCCCGAACCGACAAACCATGTTCTCGCTATCCCAGATTCACCATGTTCCAATTAGCCAGGCCAGCATTCATCTCTAGGCAGCGACGGAAGGTAACCTATGTGTTTGAACGACATTTTTGTCGTCGTTGTTCATGAACCTCACCATACTTTGAGGAAAGGGTCGGGGTAGTAACCATTTTCTTGTTTTCAAAGCTCTATCGGACCGATGACATCCATGCCCCAAGCTACAAATGGCCAAGGTGAACTCATAGCATTAAGTTCGTGAGGCGGAACTCGTATCAAATCACCATGCACTTGACATTATGACACTTCTGCAACAAACTTGCAACAATCATTCTCCATAGTCATCCAGAAATACCGGCTCGAAGGATTTTTCAGCTAAGTGAGCCCATTCATATGCGTTCCAACAAACTCCAGCATGTATTCTTGATAAGCTTCGCAGTTCAACAGCATCGACACATCTTAGAAGACTCAAATCTGGAGTTCTCTTATAAAGGACTTCTCACTTAAAAGAAATTGAGGGACATGCGGCGTATCGACTTCCTTTGGTTGGATGTAGCATCTTCTGGATAAATACCAGACTCCAAATATTTCTTTATATCGAAATACCATGGTAAACGTCAGGTTCTGCCTCAACATGTGAACAATGAACTGGATGTTCTCTCAACTCTATATCCAGTGGATCAATATAGTCAGTATCCGGATGTTTAATCATTGAAGCGATGGTGGCAAGAGCATCGGCCAACTCATTTGTATCCTGGGAGTATGTCTGAACTCGATCTTACGAAATCTCTTGCATAACTTCTGTACATACTGTACGTAAGGTATGATCTTCGGGTTTTTCACAGCCCATTCTCCTTGAACTTGATGAATCAACAAGTCTGAATCTCCAATGACGAGCAACTCGTAGACATTCATGTCGATGGCCATTTTCAAACCAAGAACAAGCTTCATATTCGGCCATGTTGTTCGTGCAATTAAATCGGAGCTTAGCTGCCGGGATAGTGTGACCAGATTCTGACACTAGAACTGCCCCAATACCTTTTCCCTGGTGATTTGCTGCTCCATCAAAGAATAATCTCCAACCAGGATATGCTTCAGAAATATCTTCACCCACAAATGACACTTCTTCATCATGAAAATAAGTCTTGAGCGGTTCATACTCTTCATCAACAGGATTTCTGCAAGATGATCAGCCAAGGCCTGTGCCTTTATTGCCTTTGAGTCACATACACAATATCAAATTCACTCAACAACATTTGCCATTTAGCTAACTTTCCTGTTGGCATCGCCTTCTGGAAAATATACTTCAATGGGTCCATTCTGGAAATGAGATATGTAGTGTAAGAAGACAAGTAATGCCTCAATTTCTGAGCAAGCCAAGTCAAAGCACAACATGTTCTCTCCAACAGAGTGTAACGAGACTCATATGGGTAAACTTTTGCTTATGTAATAGATAGCTCTTTCCTTCTTCCCTGTCTCGTCGTGTTGACCGAGCACGCATCCGAATGCACTATCTGATACGGACAAATATAACAACAAAGGACTCCCTTCTCGCGGAGGGACCAATACTGGCGGATTTGACAAGTAGTTCTTGATAGCATCAAAAGCAGTCTGACACTCTTCAGTCCACTTCGTCGGAGCGTCTTTCTTCAACATCTTGAAGATAGGCTCACACACCACGGTTGATTGAGCTATGAATCGACTAATGTAGTTCAACCTCCCTAAGAAACTCATCACCTCTTTTCTCGTCTTCGGCGGAGGTAACTCTTGAATTGCTTTAATTTTAGAAGGATCGAGCTCTATACCCCTTTTACTGACTATAAATCCCAACAACTTGCCGGCTGGAACTCCAAAAGCGCATTTGGCGGGATTTAATTTCAAGTTGTAACGACGCAAACGATCAAAGAACTTCTTCAAATGCATCAAGTGGTCTGAACTCTCGCGGGACTTGATTATGACGTCATCTACGTACACCTCAATCTCCTTATGAATCATGTCATGAAATATGGTCGTCATAGCCCTCATATAGGTAGCACCAGCATTCTTGAGGCCAAATGGCATCACTCTGTAGTGATATACACCCCACGGTGTAATAAAAGCTGTCTTTTCCGCGTCTTCTTCATCCATCAAAATTTGGTGATAACCTGCATAACAGTCCACAAATGACTGCATCTCATGTTTGGCACAGTTGTCAATCAAAATATGAATATTCGGCAACGGAAAATTATCCTTCGGGCTAGCCTTGTTGAGATCTCTATAGTCAACACAAATCCTGATTTTCCCGTCCTTTTTGGCGACCGGAACGACGTTGGCCAACCAGGTTGGATATTGTATTACTTCTACCAGTCGGGACTCTATTTGCTTGGTGATTTCTTCCTTAATCTTCAAACTCAGTTCAGGCTTGAATTTTCGAGTTTTTTGCTTCACCGGCTCGAACCCTGGGTTAATCGGTAGCTTATGAGATACAACATTGGTACTCAACCCTTGCATATCACCGACTTCCCAAACAAACACATCACTATATTCGGCAAGCAAGTGAACCAGGCTCTCCTTCTGAACCTCATTTAGGTGGATGCTGATTTTAACCTCTTTGACACACTCTTGGTTGCCCAGGTTTACCGTTTCAGCTTCTTCTAAATTTGGTTTATACTGATTTTCAAACTGACGAAATTCCTTGGCAACATACTCTGGTTCCTCACTTTCCTCTCCGTAATCATCAACCTCGTCATCACCTGCCTCATTTTGTTCATTCAGCTCGTGACACGACATGACATTGGCAGGTTTAAAATTTACCTTACTGAAACCATAAATAAACGAAGTTAGAAAATCAAAGCATGACAGATGATTAAATAAAAAATTAAAAAATAAAAGAGGCTTTCATAAAAATTGAAAAATGCAAACTTTGGCCATGGCAGAGCCATATTGCCTTTTTGAACATCACGACGGGAATTTAAAGTTCAAATAGTTAAAATGCAAAATGGTGGGTCTCGGGCCTCTTCCGGACTACCACCGATTAAAACATGCATAAAACGATGCCCTTCTACCAAGGAGTTCGGGAGACCAGGATGGGCGTGGAGGTCCAGTTCTGCAACGTCTCTCCGGGCTCAGCATCACGGAATCCTGTCAGCTCGACCTCTTCTTCAATAATAGCATCTATCTCTTCAAAAAGGCCACAGATTCCTTCCCCCAGGTTCTCCTCCTCTGCATGCTCACGAACTGGGAATGATTGATATAGATGAGGGATTGGTTTAGCTAATGCTTGATCATTCTTCTTTTTCAGCTTCAAATCATCATCTGTGGGGACGTACCCCAAACCATATCTAGCTCCTTTGACGGGGACCGGAACAGGCTCAATAATTCCTTGGGAATTTCTTCCCAATCCAACACCTGGTTCAAAACCATTCTGCAGCATCACAGTGGCTATCATCTTATACACGGCAGGCATATGAGGCTGTGGGGCCAAATCCTCACCAGTGGCATTTACCAGCTCCACTGTATAGAAATCGGTACCCCGAGACACTTCATCAATAATCGGCGCCTGTCTACCAGAGCGATTCCCTTCACCATGAATAACCAACTCTTCATTTCTCCAAACGAGCTTCATCATCTGATGCAAAGTAGAAGGCACAGCTCCAGCCATATGAATGAAAGGCCTTCCCAGAAGAAGGTTGTAACTTGTATCAATATCTAAGACTTGGAACTGTGTGCTGAACTCTGCCGGACCCACTTGGATGACCAGATTTACCGCTCCCAAGGTATCTCTTTGGACCCCATCAAAAGCCCTTACGTTGACTTGGTTTTGCTCCAACTTTCCCAAGTCAAAACGTAACTGCTTCAGTGTCGACAATGGACAAATATTTAAGCCGGATCCGTCATCTACCAAGACACGATTTATGACCTTCTCACGACATATCACAGTGATGTGTAGCGCCTTGTTATGTGACCTCCCTTCAATAGGCAGCTCATCGTCACAAAAGCTGATTCGGTGCCCTCGAATAACTTGATGAATCATGGCAGCCACGTTATCACTACTTGTACCTGAGGGTACGTATGTGTCATCGAGAGCTTTCATTAAGGCCCGCCTATGTGATTGAGAACTCATCAACAGGGCCCATACGGAGATCTGAGCCGGGGTCTTCTCTAAATGTTTGACGATGGAATAATCCTTTGGTTGCATCCTTCTCCAGAATTCTTCCGCTTCTCCCGCTTATCGGCCTCTTAGCCTGGTCCTTCTTCTGTCCTCCGAGAGCAAGCTCGTCAGGAGTGTAACACCTTCCAGACCTGGTCATGCCTTGAGCAGCAGCGGTTTCAATAACAAACTTAGGTTTGACGAGAGTTTCTGACGGCACCAAGGCAACAACCTTTGTAGGTGTCAAAATAACGAACTCTCTTCTTTCTTTGACGCTTAAAGAAGCGACAGCCCTTTCCAAGTCCTCATGCACAATGGGGGTAATCATCTTTGTGCCACACCCGTCTTCGTCCGTTTCAATCATATTAACATTGCCACCTCCATGATTCGGCAACGGGTTTGTGTTGACATTTGGTGCCGCCGGTTGGAGAGAAACTACCTCCTGATCGATCAGATCCTGGATTTTATGCTTAAGGTTGATACAATCTTCCGTGTCATGTCCAACACTGTTGGAATGATAAGCACATCTTTGATCTGGCTTGTAGAACTTTGAATTGACATCCACGGGCTTGGGCCCACAGGGTGGATGTATCCAGCCGCGGCTAGTCTCTCAAATAGTTTGGTCCGGCTTTCAGCAAGTGCAGTGAAGTTCCTTGGGGCCTTTTTTCAAATCTGGGTCGGGAAGGGTCATAACCACTTTGCTGAGGGGGAGGCACCTGCTGATAATTTCGGGTATTCGGACGAGGAGCTTGGCTTCTAGGATAAGGGTTTGTTTGATAATTTGGCGATGGAGCTTGGTAATTCGGGAGAGGGTTTTGATATAATGGAGCTTGGACTTGATAAACGGGTGATGGTGCTCGGTAGCTCGACTGTACATTGGCACAGTTGGGAGCAATATTCTGATAAGGGGATGGAATCTGGTAAGGTTGAGGGTAATTTGGGTATATGGGGGAAAGATTTTGGAGATTAAGGGTGGACTCTGTACAACGGAACTTGAGCGTTTGGATAGGTGGGGTAGTATTATGGTTATTGGGATGATTGGATTGCGGGTAGTAGGCTTGGTGAGATTTTGGGGAAGGCCTGGAACGATCTTGGGAATGTGACGAGTTTCTGGGGGTTTTCTTCCCCATACGAGACAGCGGCAACTTCCTCTCTTTTCTTCTTCAACAACCCTGAAGACCCAGGTGATGCGGCTACACGGGCTATTTTCCCTGTTTTCAAACCGTCTTCAATAGTCTCACCGATCTTCACTATTTCAGCAAACTTCGCTCCAACGAGCAACATAATTCTGTCAAAATATTCGGGTTCTTGCACCCGCACGAACACTTCAACGATTTCCTTTTCAGACATGGGCGGTCTCACTCTCGCCGCTTCCTTCCTCCATCTATAGGCGAATTCTCTGTAGCTCTCAGTAGACTTCTGCTTCATCTTCTCCAAAAAGTAGCGATCAGGAACAATTTCTACATTATAAGCAAATCGCTCGATGAAGTCTTTTGCCAGAGCATTCCAGCTGGGCCATTGTCGAGTTTCGTGCGAGGTGAACCATTCAAGAGCTTCTCCACACAGACTTCGGCTGAAAAGCCGCATCAGCAAAGCTTCGTCCCTTCCAACTCCCACGAGCTGGTCACAGTAGGCTCTTAGATGGGCCATAGGGTTGCCCACTCCTCCGAAGGTATCAAACTTCGGATCTTGAAACCTTCTGGAAGGTCCAGACTCGGGTGAATGCATAATCTTCGTAGTTAAGTCCAGTAGCATCGGGGATGCATTGAAGCTCTTTCATGGCCTTCTTGATCTCCTCTTTTATGTCTACTTTTGCTTCTTCTTTCGCCTCCACTCTCTTTCCTGTTCTCATAGTGGTCCAACTCAGAACGTCGTGCTCAGCGTGGACAGGGATTTGGAAAGTGGTTCTTTTAGGCAAGGGTGGAGCTATGGAAGGACTCTGGGCGTTTTGAGCAGCTTGGTAATTTTGGGGGTAAGTCTGAGGGTTGGTGTTTTGATTTAAATAATGGTGGGATGCCTGAGGATTAGAAGTGTTCTGATTCAGATTTTGACTTTGATTTTGCGGTGGTGGAGCGGATTGAGGTTGGGTATTTTGAAGATGAGAAGGCATTTGGGGGTGGTTATTCTGAGGAGGTGGTGGAGTTTGATAAGATACGGAAGCATATTGGGGGTTTTGGGTAGTTAGGTCTACAGTAGGGGGATTCTGAGCGAGCGGCACGGTCTGAGATGGATCCACGTTCGAGGAAGGAAAGTAGATAGGAGGCCTTCCTTCTGTAGCGAAATTTGGCGGAGGCAGATCCGACCTTCTTTGTAATTCTACCCTCATCTCCGCGATCTGCTGCATCAGTTGCAGAATTAACTCGTTTTGGTCTGCTATGGTAGGTTGAGCCACCACAACATCAGTAAGACCAACTTCCTCGCTATTATCTCCCATAACTGTCTTTCCTTTGTCAGAACTTTGCCCTGGGAAGGAATCTGCGGGACCTTTTGATCTGGTGAAGTAAGGATGATCTGCCAGCTTAATCGACACAGATCAGTTCAAAATACCTGAGGAGGAAAACAACTCAAAGGCAGATTTGTCAGTTTGGACTCAGAATACAAAACACATAATATCACACATAGAGCAGGTAAACACACAAGTTGCTATGTTTGAGGAACATCTTCAACCCACGAGTAAGGACGAAAATAGATTTTTTACAAGCAGGAATTTGCTTGCTCTTTTAGTTTGACACTGTCTCAGAAAGGCCAAATCGCGTTGAGCTAAGGTCTTCTTGCAGTTGTTTTCTGACGTCCGTTGATCTGATCTTTGTATCCTCTTGTAATATGAAAAGACCGAATGAAAATTTTTAAAAGATAGGGGCCGGGCCTTGGAAGGCTGCCTACGTATCTCTCTAGGAGAATTCAGGCCCAACGTAGTTCGAGTTCGGGATAAAATATTTTCATTCATTCTTTCATTACGGTTACAAGGAAATTGAAAGACAACATTGGAATTCTTAAAAGATAACATGATGAAGACACGTTAGTCATTTCTCTTCTTGTTACAGTGTCACTCTCTTCCTTTCAGACGACCCAGAAATGGAGGCTTGTAGACGATTTCCTCACCGTCGTCCTCCTCAGTCAATTCGGGGTGAGCGTTGTCGGGACCACTATTGCTCCCTTGCTCACGGATAGAGTATTTTCCGCGCATTTTCTGAAGTTTGTCTATCACGTCATGGTGGAACGCCTTGTTCTTCTTCCTTAATGCCGACATCCTTTCTTCCATAGCGATGAATTCCGTCATTTCCGCTTTCAGTTCTTCATCTAGTGACACATTTTTGGCCAACAGACTCGCGGTTTCCGAATCTATCTCCGCTTCTCTTGCCTCTCTTTCTTGAATTTGTAATCGAAGCATGTCCAATTTTTGGCTTAGATCCTCTTTTTCTTCCTCAATACTTTTCTTCCTCTTTTCTTTTGACATCAATTCTTCGTCCAGTGTCGCAGTCGCAGCTTTGTAGACTGACGTGGCAACTTCGACCCTAAGCCCCTCCTCTCTGACCTCTTGAATCTTTCGTGTGATTTGTTCTATCTTTCTTTGTAACTCCTCTCCAGTGAGCCTCATCTGGATATTTTTACCCTTATCCATAGCAGTGATTTGCTTTTCCTGAGACAATAGAGTAATGTTTAGGATTTGTCATATGAGAGATGTCTTTTGAGTGAGAAACTTAAGACTCAGAAAATTTTGGTCGGACATTTTGTAACAGTGGCTCCTATATATATATATATATATATTTTTTTGGAAAATTTCTGGATAGGAGTAAGTTTACGATATCCTCATTCATAGCAACAATACACATAAGCAGTTAAACACACATATACCGCGTCCTAAATATGCTTGTGACCCTTTTATGCCAAGGGTGGGCCTAACGAATTGAAGGATGCATATGCTTTTTTAAACCAGATTTATTATCCCCAAAATACTTCATTAATAGCATCCAAAATGTCTGAGAAACATAAAACAGAGAAATAGTCCTGAAAATAAATTACAAAACAAAGTACAAATAAAACAGTCCCACGCAGGGGATGGTAAAATTCAGGCCTCCTCTGATCCTTCGCCAAGTCTGGTCCTCTTGGCGATGTTGACCTCTTCCCACATGGCATATCTGTTCGCCCAGAGATGATCTCTCGCCAATCGAGCTCCTTCTTGGTGTCTGAACCCCTCTATCGACTGAATCTGTTGTTCCATGATATCATCTAACCCTGTCATGCACTGTCTGGCTCTTCGTAGTTCTTGTTTCAATTGAGCTATGACTTTGGCGTCTTCTGAGTGACGACGTTGATGCTCTAATTCACTCCTATCAAACTTCTCTTGAAGGCGGTGGAGTCGGACTTGATGTTTGGCTCCAACATCGGCAATAATGTGAGGAACGTTTGGACCAGGCTCAATAGTTCCAGCGAGACTCTTTTTTAACCATTCTTTGTACTCCCCCGAACATTCTGGACGAAACCTATCTGGTACAGGCTCACCCAACACTCTTCGAGATCTCCACATCCTACGCATGTCTTCAGCAAATGCAACTCGCCCATTCTCATGGTCAGTTACGAACTTCTTTATATTCGCAATCTGGGGTAACTCTTGTTTCCCTCCTAGTTGCCTTAGGACTCGACCAGGAGCATATGGTCTAGTCCCTCTTAACCCAGCAAATACCAAGGGACTTTTTCTGTTCGAACCACCATGTTTTTAGTTACCACCAGTCTGTCTATTGACCACTGTACGTCTTCTTCTCTCAGCCCTCGAAGCCTCGGATACCAAAAACTCTCCCCTCCAGTCTTGTTGCAACGATTGTGATACAACCACCAATCATGACCATGTAGCTCGTCGGACCGTCTTAGGGGATCTGGTTCTTTTGGGTTATGAGTCTTGATTAAATGTCGCATCATCCACCACTGTAGTATCAGATTACACCCTTGAAAGAAACGCTCTCCGTTCTGACACTTGTCTAAAGCCCTGTAGATGTCGGCCAGAATCATAGGCGCTAAAGTGTAGTACTTTGTTGATGTTTTGTAATCCACTCCATAGAAAATGGCATGAGTGACCATAAATACACTAGGATGAATAGTGTATTTTGTCCCTTGAGGGAAAACCATCGTTCCGAGCAAACATATCGCAAATGCAAGGGGACGCGTCTCTTTCCATTTCTCTTTTGAGACGAACTCGTCTTTATGTTTCTCATAAGCCCTTGCACGCCCAAATCGATAATATAACTTTCTGAATGGTATATTTGGACCAGGGAGCTTGTCCATCCATTTGGCTTTAACCAATGACAACTTTTCTTTAATTTGGGCGAAATCCCATATTATGGGATTTAGAAGATCTGTATCTGGATGTCGCTTCCTTTTGTTGCACATGGCGACACTTTCATAGCTGATAAGGACTTCTTCAATTGTTGGCGTCAACTCTACTTCCCCGAACCGAAAAACCATGTTCTCGCTATCCCAGAATTTCACCATCGTTCCAATTAAGCCAGGCCAAGCATTCATCTCTAGCAGCGACGGAAGGTAACCTATGTGTTTCTGAACGATCATTTTGTCGTCGTTGTTCATGAACCTCCACCATACTTTGAGGAAAGGGTCGGGGATAGTAACCATTCTTGTTTTCAAAGGCTCGTGTGTCGGATTTATCCTACAAAAATAGCAGGCAAAATTTGTCAACCCCCACCCCCATAGACAATAAATTGTTTTAAAAACACATATGCATCCTTCAATCAACACGTAAGCATGATTGTCCGTTTTTGGCAATTTAGGGCCAAGTAGACACAAGGTGGACTTCTAATGGGCCCAACACGCCTTGGGTGTTGGGTCATCTTAGTTCAAATGCTCCTAAAATTGGGATTTGGCTCGGCTCTACGCTAGTTTACTATGAGTGGCTTTCGAAAAGACCGGGAACCCAAACAGACAATTTGGGCTGAAACTCGCGACAACCATTGGACGCCTAACGAACCAATAAATTGCCGCTAATTTCGAAAAGGGTGAGTATAAAAAGTCCGGCTGCGGTTCCGCAAACCGTCCTTTAATATACTATACATATATATTGGAAATATGCCATGATATGCAACAATTCAAAAAATAAACTAAACAATTAAACAATTTATCACAAATAGCCAAATAATGTTAGTTTTAAGGTTAGAATCCTCCAAATCCCCAGTGGAGTCTCCATTTCTGTTTTATCCGAAAAAGGTATTTTCGTAACTTTTAGACTTTTTTAGAGTCGCTACTTAATTTTTAAGAAAAATTAAGAAAACTATGTTTTCAAAAGAACTTAAACAAATAAAATCATTGAAAACATTTAAGGGGTTCGGGGATTCTTATTTATATCTTAGGAAGGTGTTAGGCACCTAAAATATCCGCTAATGCGGTTTTCCGACAACTAACTTAGTTTGGCTAAAATTGTTTAATTTTCAAAACTACTTAGAATGAAGAAAAGTTAAAATTAACTTATTATCTAAATGAGTTATTTGCAAAATTATTGATTTTAAGTTGGTAAAACATGCAAGGCGTTTAGCGGGGATTCGGATTTTTCTAACTTTAAAATTAACGGCAAATAAAACGGATAAAAAATTAAAAGCATATAAAGAGATAGGGAGAGAGATTTGGGTCCAATCCCGGGTTTTCTGTTCGCCTGGACCGGATTTTGGACCCACCTGTTTTGGGTTTTGACCCATTTTGTACCTGTCCTAAACTAAGAAAATAATTACACAAAATAAATAAAGTAAAGCGAAGGACGACAAGGGCTTATGCCCGAAAATAAATACAATACAATAAAAATAAATAAAGTGGGCCTTTTGGCCCAAATTCTTCAACTCTCCCTCTTCGGCAGTCTCTTTATTTTCTTCGAAACTTGTACGCCAATTTCCCAAAGTTTGACTCGAGAAGACAGATTAGAACCTTGATGGCCCTCTCGATATGCGGGGAATAAAGAGTTCTTGCCGAACTCGAGCAGATTTGACATGCAAACACGGAAGAAGTATGAAGAATTAATACATATTCATTCGTAACAAAGAAACTTAGAGTTAAATTTTATCAAGCAACAAACTCCGTATGGCAAAAAATAAAAATCAGTAGAATCAACGCGTTAGAACACGTATTTTAGAAATCAAACCATAATACTAAATCCACAATCAGTTGACCAAATCTCCCCTAATCATGAAAGGATTACTTAAGAACTATCTATTAACAAAACCTTTAAAGCCAAAGGGACAAATAGGACTTAGTGAAATAAAACTCTACCAACAGGTAAAAAACAAATGATTGGACTAGAAGGTAATATACCCTCAAAAATGATACACACGCTATTAATCCTTACTATGAGCAATATTAGGCCAAAGAGTGAAGCAAAGTGGACATGAAAGAATATTCACGGAAAAATGGTATACCAAAAGGCAGTGAACAACCCGCAACCGCAAATCAATATAGGCCAACTTAGAGTGCAAAATCACAAGGCATCCAAGAATAAACTGATTTAGCAATAATTTTCAAACCAATAAAATATAGAAACTTGAGAACTTTTGTCGAAAAATCTGCCATAAATCTATACGCTAGCTATCCTTAGAGTTAAACCCAACTAGACACTTAACTAGCTTTCAATAAAATGCACCCACAACATATCAAACAAGTATGAAAAAATAGGAAAGCTAATATGGAAATGATAACAGGACACATGGTCAGTGAAGTTGACTCAAAGTGGAAACTAAGCATAATGGAAGAAAATTATATTTAACCAAAGAGTTAATACATTTTGATAAAAGAAACCTTTTATACTTTTTTAGAGTAAAAGCAAATGAAGATACGGGAGTGCACAAGAGAAACAAGCCATTAGAGTCAAATGGGATACACATGAAACGATTTCATACTCGAATGAGATATGAATAGGCCGTGGATACATATTATTATAAAAAAATCTATATAGTCGATTCTAAACAAGACATACTGGAAAGACAATGTAAAGGAGAGAAAAATGTACCAACATCCAAGCTCTATATTAGCTAATCTATTGATTTAAACTAAAACTTGCAAATAGAAACAACCACAATCAATGACATGCCTCATACTCCAACGTCACTAAAATACAATCTATTTGACGAGATGAAACCATGCACCACTCAAACATCCATGAACAATCACAAAAAATTTAGGCATTTGAAGGAAAGAAAAAGAAGAAGAATGAAAGAAACAAACAGATCCAATTTATTCATAAAACCAAATACATAACGACAACAACACAAGAGTAGGAATCAAGTTAGGGGTTTTTACCTTTTCCGGTGCAGCGAGATTGAGACAACGACGAGCTGGAGTGATCACGATCCTTCCACCACGAAGTGCTGGACAACGAACAGAATTCCGACCAGATTTCAAACTCGAAATGGACGTCTATCCTTCCAAACAAAAAAAAATCTCAATTCGGAACACCCTCCTTTGTTATCACAGCCTTGTGAAGGATTTTGTGAGTATTTTCCAGCTAGGTAGATTTATATTTTTTTAACAAAATTCCCAAACTGAAAATTTTCTATATTTTGTTTCAAAAATTTTGAAAACAGTCCCAAAATTTTCCGCCTCCCCCTCGAGAACAAAGAAAAAACAGCTATATATCTGAGAACTAGGGCAAACTTGGGTTGAAAACCTAGGGCCTAATACTCACTCCAAATTTCAAAACCCTCCCAAAAGATAAAGTTGCAAGCTGTAGATAGCTCCAAAACGTACGACTCTCAACGGATTCAAAAAAGGGGACAGTCGATTTCGAACAAAGGACGATCGAGTCACAAGATGAATCCACCTGTAAGATTCGCTGTACGAGAGAACGCGGGAGGCGCACGCGCTGAAAAAAAATTAAGGGGTCGGGGCGGGTCGCGATTTGGAATAGTTTGAGGCTGCTTCGCCTCTCCATTTTGCAGCTCTGTTCTTATCGTTACTAAAGAAGAAAGAGATGGGGTCCATCTGGAGATAAGGACAAAAGAGGGGACGGGCCAAGAGTAAGGGAAATTGGGCTTGGGGAATTTTAATGGGCATTGGGATGGGCTGATTTGGAAACAAAAGATTTGGGTTTAAGTAGCTGGCTGCTAGAGAAAGGAGAAGAGGCCCAAATTCATCTAAAAACCCATCTAGCCAAATTATTGGATAAGTTGAATAAAACTTAAAGACAAATTAACGTAATCAATTAACAAGTTTTTTTTTTTTTTTTAAAAAAAAAAAAAATTTAACGATATAAAATAATCGACGCAGTCATAAAATAATTGATTCAAAAATGCAAACCATTATATAACTAAATTAATAAATAAAATATTTAAACAAAATAAACCTTTAAAGGCGAATTTCGAATAAACATAACATAAAATGGTCATGTACATTATTATGTAAATCACGTGTAATATCTAAGAATTAAGAAAGCGACAAGACTTATTTGGAATAACTTGAAAAGCCTTTTAA
This sequence comes from Solanum lycopersicoides, assembly GCA_022817965.1. Taxonomy (NCBI): domain Eukaryota; kingdom Viridiplantae; phylum Streptophyta; class Magnoliopsida; order Solanales; family Solanaceae; genus Solanum; species Solanum lycopersicoides. Next base: position 12,108,819 of record CM040628.1, on the reverse strand, counting down.
GCCTTAACGGAACTAATTATTTTAAAAAAAGGTTTAGGATTAAGAAGCTTGTTAATTGATTAGTATCGGGGGAAGGTCAAAATTGGGTGTCAACAGTGGCCCTGACCCAACCATGGGTATTGTGAACCTTGACTCATGGCAAAGTCATTAGTTGAGGGTGGCTGTTATAAGGAATACTCCGGAAAGTGGGGTTGAAAGAATGAAGAGAAAGAAAGAACAAAACAGAAGTGACTAATATAAATTTTTTTTTGAATAAAATATACTTATGAAGCAAAATAAATACAAGAAAAGAGAAAAGTCACTTACACATAAGGATAAGAAAGGGAAAACAGCAAGGTGAAAATAAAATTGAGAAATTGGACGAAATAAAACGATAAAAAGGTGGTACGTTTAGCCGATATGTCAAGGAAGGAAACAAGTCACTAAAGTATACCTAAATATATCCTACCTGACTCTGAGCCTATGTTACAAGCTAAGAAAGTCCTATCGTGATCCTAAGAGTTGTATGGTGAACTTAAAGCAGTGAAAATAAGGGCAAGCTTATGGCAATATGTATAAATGAGTTGTGAATTTGTTCTGAGAGTGAGTGTTGAAAAGTAATCCTTATACTCAAACTGAAATCATTGTCTGAAAAATGAGGATTTTGTTTAAGTGAGGACACTAGTTGTAATACCGGAAATATTAGCACCTCGGTGAGAAATTGAAGAGGATAGGTGTCAGTGCGTGATGAGTCTGTGTCATGGTCTGGTTCCACATAATTCAAGCCTAATAGTGATAACATGCATGAACATGATGAGAATGATCGGGATTGATAGCCAAATGATTGCGAAAGCTAAAATATGGACACTCTTGTACAAAGATTGTGTAGTGAGTCACAATGTGTCGCTTGAGGACAAACAACGAATTTAAGTTGAGGGTGTTGATGTACCGTGGTTTCACGGTACTTTTCATGCTTTTTCCTTAAGTTTAGTGTGTGTCCAAAACCTTTTTGTATTGATTTTTATGTAAGTTTCTCTTTATTTGCAGGAAATCTGTCCAAAGATGAACGCGGGGGTTTTTGAGCAAGAAATGCAGAAGATACCACCTACGGAGCTTATGACGGTCTGTCGAGGTTGTGACGGTCCGTAGGTGGCATTGTAGTGAGGAGAGAAGCTGCTGAAGGAAGATGGGGAAGTCTGACCAAGTGTGGGACTACGGAAAGTTCATGACGGACCGTCATAGCCACGACGGTCCGTCCTGCTGGTTCGTCGTAATGATCAGAGAGTAGTCCCAGTACCCAAATTCCAAGAAGTTAAGTATTATGGAACGGAGACCCTCGACGGACCGTCGTGCTTGAAATGGTCCGTCATACCTGTCCGTCGAGGGTAATGAAGAAAGCAGCAGAAGAATTTGTGAAGTATGGGACGACGGAGGACATGACGGTCCGTCGTTCCCACGATGGTCCGTCACGAGGTCCGTCGACTCAGACGCGTTTGGACAGATTTTCATTAATTAGAATCCTTCTTTTATTAGGTTTTGTTTTTATTATAAATAGTTCGAAAAATCTCATTTTTGGGGTTAGACTTTTGGATAATTTTTAGTTCTCTTGTTCAAGTATTGAAGAATTAATTTCAGTAATTGATACACTTTTTCTGGAATTGATTGTTGGTGTTTTTGTTGATTAATCAAGTGAATTTCTGGATTTTATTCTTTCTCATTAAAGTAAGTGCATGGATTCTTATATTAAAAATATGAATAGTGTGATTATGACCATGGGTAACTAAACTCCATAACTAGGGTTGTTGGAACCATGGGTGAATAATAAGGTAAAATCTAACTAAAATAACAATTCTAGAATAGTGTCTTGCATGTATTGATAATTCTTTCGTGTAGAAGTCTTTTTAACGGATGGCCAAAGTTAGAACTCGCCTTAATGCTACTTGCCGGACCAAGGAGGTAGATAATAGGAAAAGAATTATCAACATAGATTTAGTGTATACTATCTAATAGGCTAGTGTAAGTTGGTACGAGGTAATAACTTAGTCAAATATCGAATACAATGCTTAATATGAGGTAAAGATAAGGGTTAGTATAGCAACACACGTAGCCGTACCAAGGTGCAGAGTGAAATTTTCTAGATGCCAGACCAAGGATTTAGAGATACATAACTTATCACTTTACATGCAAGATACTAGGAAAGAATTGTTATAGTTAGAATTATCAAGTTAGGAACCTGTGGGAAACACTTAAGCCCTAGTTACTTTTATTAATTGATTAAGCTCCGAGATTTGAATCTGTTAGTTGTTTACTTTAATTTAGTTAATCATTTTCATTAACTTAGAAATAAAAACTCCCTTTTTGTCTTTTGTTTTCCAGGGAAATAGTTGACTAAATAGTATAATAATAGAATAAAGTTAAGTCTGAACTATTTTCCTCGCGGGATTGATGCCAACCTCATTAGTTGGGTTCTTTACTTGATACGACTGCTTTACTTCTCAAATAAGAAGTAAGTTTGAGCGTATCAACTGTGCATAGTGATTTTATTATGATCTGACTGGCATTACGATGTGAAGTGGTAGTGTCATTCGGAGACGAATGTTCCTAAGGGGGGGATAATGTAACAACCCAAAAAATGAATAGGATCAAGACTTAGGGTGTCAAGAATGTTTGCGTTAAACCAAGGTTCACACGGATTGATACGCGTAGAATCAGACCTCAGAACCCTTACTACGACCAAGTCAACTAACTTGGGGAGTTAGTTGAGCTTGGAAAGGTTGGAACCAACCAAGTAAGGCTCGTGAAAACGAAGATTTAATCGAAGGAGTCTTTATCGGACTTAAAAGAAGAAATTTTAAGTTTTGAGAGTCCAGGGATAAAATGATCTTTTCCAGGCCAATGGTAATATTGTAATTACCCTGAGGAATTTATAAAGTAATTAATTTATTTAATTAAAAGAGCTATTTGAATTGGGGCGACCCGGAGTGACCCATTTCGCAAATGGGGTGCCACTCGGGTTCGAGCCCCACTAGGAGCAAGGAATTGTGATTTAATAATCAATTAAAATCTATTCATTAAGGGTAAAATGGTCCTTTCACATATTAATTAAAATAAATCAGATTTTTTGTATTAAGTTAATTAAATCCTATTTTGACTAAGTCTTGAATTTAGTCTCCTAATCCTAATAACTCTCTCCCTCACGTTTCTCAACTCTCTCTCACGCTCTGACTATCACGAAAGCTCAAGAACAGTTAATAACAATTATTCTTCACACTTGAAGAACACACAAAAAGTTTTAAGAAAAACAAGTTAATAAAAAACGTTAAGGCAAGAGAGATTTCCGTCGAGTTGGTGGTGGAACTTTAGGTGAATTTGGGCGTGGTTTGGAGGAGTTTTCTGGGCAGCAGCTTCACACTTGAACAACATCAAAAGGTATGGATTTTTCTCCTGGAATTCTTTCTCCAAGGGTATTTTCCTTCGAACGATTCTCAAGCTCTTGAAAACTAAGGTTGTTCCCCTTTGTATGTCCTTGTCCTTAGCTCCCAAACGAATTTGTAGGATGGGTATGTTGTGCTGCTAGATTTAGGCATGATTGACGTGTTTATATTAAATGTTAACATGTTTATGTGAGAGAAATTACAAAAACGATATTCAAAGTGTGACCGAAAAGTTGGTGTATGTGTGTGTTCGTGGGCAGTGGCTTTAGCCACTGTTTTGGGGTCGAATAATTCATGTGTTTTTTGTGTATTTTATGTGTAATGTGTGTGCAATGTGATGTTCATTATAATGAAATTTAGTGGATTGAATAACCATCTTTTAGCTAACTAAACTTATGAAAAAATGCACCAAAAAAAATGAGTTGAAGGAGGACTAACATTTTCCAGATTTTTGTACCCTTTAAGAATGTCAAATTCTGGGTTTTTAAAGTAAAATAAAATAAGTGAGGTCGATGGGAATTGAACCCAAGACCTCACATGTTAAAGAAGCTGAAAAAATAAAGGAAAAAAAACGTGAAGAGCTAAGGGGAATCGAACCCTTAGCTACTGGTTGCGAGATAAAGGAAAAAGGGAAAGGGGGGCTAAGGGGATTTGATCCCAGCTTCTGTTTTCGCGAAAAAAAGGGAAATGGGGCTGGAGGGGATCGAACTCGCGATCTATGGGGAAAAGAAGGAGAAAATTAATTAAACAAATAAATAGGAGGCGTGGGATTCGAACCCACGACCTCCAGGTATGCGCGAAAGAAGAGAAAATAATGAAAAAGAAAACGCGAGGCGTGGGAATTGAACCCACGACCTCAAGGCTGAAATGAACATTCACGTAATAAGAGGTGAGTAACTATGAAAAGCAAATGTGCCAATAATGAAGAATGTGGTGACAACATGATATGAGGCTAATGAGTATGATGAGAGCAATCTCAAATGAGCCCAAATAAATATTACCAATACGTACTTACCAATGAGAGTGTAAGGTAATGAAGAGACCAGTCTCTATGAACACTCTAATGAAAGTATTGATCTTAACACACTTAATACTAATGATGAGATGAGAAATCATCTAATGAGCTATATTGTCCGCATACTAGAAGCCAGCTTCCATGACGTATGAGTTGAACGTAATGGAACTTTATACTGAGCACCGATAGGCTAGCTATGAGCGGTGATGCCTTCTTTCGGGAAGGACGAAGGTTCACGTAACTCTCATGAGATGAGATTGTCCGGCTTGCCGGGTATGAGTCTCCATTTATCTCCTAGTCTTTGAACCTATACTGCCAATATAGGAATCTGGCGGGGTTAAATTTCCATGTACGCTAGCATGTTTATTTGGTCACTTTGGCCGGTGATTCCACCTCTTTTCGGTGTGGGGGAGACACTGGATTTCATGATGCTCACATGATCTATGTCGGTTAAAGTTAAAGTTCCCAATGAATGAATGAGGCCATCCTCAAATGAAGCACATAAAGAAATGAATGACATCGAAGGTGTTAGAATAGAATAATCAAGAGGTGAGCTAGACTCAGGTAATGACATTAGGTTATTCCTGATCATTGCATAGCAAACCCGATGAAAGTCTTAAACTACATCCTAGGTATAGCTGGTGTTCACAGTGACCTATGAATGAAATGAAATGAAGTACGTATGAATGAATGAAGCATACTCTGTGTTTGCTAATGAAGACTCCCTAGTTGAGGTCCCATATGTTGAGCCCTCATTTTGGAAAGTCTGAATGTCAAGTCCATGATTCCAAGGTCTCATGGCATATGAGTGAATGATACGAAAGAAGCTATGTGTTATATGTTATGTGCTGTTATATGTGCTATATGAAGATGATATGTGTTGTGTGCAATACGATATTTATAATGATGCATGTTACTCTCATGGCATGACCTTCCTAACTCAATTAGGAAAGTTCACTAACTTTCCTAATCTCAATTTGGTAAGTCTACTGACTTGACTTCCAAAAGTCGTTAGGAAAGAGATATTCTTTCTCATGCATGTTCTTGGTGTGTGCTTGCATATACCCGTACTTAGTACAAGTGTGTACTAACCCTATACATCTATACTATTTTAGGTGCAGGCACAGGTGGTCGATAGAGTTGCAAGATCATTGTTGCAGCTATTCGGACGTCAGCATTTATCCGGAGTTTGATAGGTCCTCATGCTTTCGAGGATGCTACTGTTTTATATTCTAGCGTAGTTTTAGAGTTGAGCTAGTGGAGCATGTTCCACTAGCGTTTCTTTCCTGTTTTGATTCAGACTTTGTATTGGACAATTTTGGCAATTATACGATTAAGACTTAATGAACTATTTCTTTCAGTTGTTTATCTCTTTAATGTTAGATGGTTGATGATGAACGATTATGAAATGTTAAGAATGTTTAGCAAGTATGTTTAAAGAATAAAAAGTTCAAATTTTCCGCTAAAATTAACCTATGTAAAGTAAGTATGACGTAAGTAGGCTTGTTTGCGACCTCTGAGAGGTCAACGACGCCGGTCTCGTCTGGGGTCTAGATTCTAGTCGTGACAGTTCATTTCTTGAAGAAAATGTGACTTATGTTCGTATGGATAAGAACATGTTCATGTATTGTTAGATGAATGTCACATCTCACCTCTACGGGAGGTTTGAGAGATTGAAAAGAAAATATTTTGACATAAATAGTCATTTCGGTCATATATATACTTTGAGTACTACACAAAATAATTGATAGTTCCGAAAGGACTAATTGTTACTATTTGGAGGAATGAAATTATTCATAATATTGGGTTGTAGTAAGTCTCAAAAGAAACTTTTTAAGTTTCAAAAGAACTAAAAACGAATATTATATTGAGACTATAAATTATGGGAAGATTTAATATTTTCAAATTACTACAATCAAAGTGGGTAATAAATATTTACGTATAAGATTATTCATTTCTTTCCGTTGTTTGTTGTATACAAATACGGACATGGTGATGGAATCACATGCAAAAATAAACTATAAGCTTACTAGAATAAATGTCAGTTGGCATAATCGGTTGGTCATTCCGATTCAAATGTGATGCAAAATAAATTGAGAATTCACATGGCTATATGTTGAAGAAATAAAGATTCTTTAAGAATTCTCTTTTGTAGTTTATTCTCGTGATAAAAGGATCATTGTACCAGCTAAGGTTGGGATTGTATACCCTAAAATTATTTGGAACATATAAAAAGGTGAATATGAGCCTGTTCACCTGCCATGTGGACCGTTTACTATTATGATTTAATAGATGCATCTATGGTATGGTCACATGTGCACTTGTATCAACTTACAAATTGGTTTTTGTAAGGTTGTTTGCTCGAATTATTAAATTAAGAGCACAGTTCCAAACTATAAATTCATGTTGATAATGCTGGTTGGTTTAGCAGAAATTGGTTGCCTCCAATTATAGCTAGACCATTGATTATGAGAACAAATCTCTCAAATAAAATTTGTTATGAGATGAGTTTATTTGAAATGTATGCATCAAGCCAACAAGGTTCTCCCATCACAATTGGTTCATGGTCAGGAATCAAATAATTTCCATCTAAGAATGTGATGTGTGCATATATGATTTTATTACTCCACCACGCACAAATATGGATCCCAAAATGAGGTTGGGGGTAAATGTTAGATATCATAACATTAAGGGGAGATATGTTTAGCAGCTGAGATTATGTGTGGAATGAATTATCTAGATCCTCGATCCTCGTTAAAAAAAAGTGAACTTGAAGTTCAAGAGATAATTCATATGCAAAATAATGCAAAATAATTTGCCAGATGTATTTGCTGACCCAATATTTTAATTAAGTTGCAAATGTTTGAATAAATAGTCCTTGAGGGACAAAGTCTATGGTACGCCAGAAGCGTGATAGACCAAATCGATTTCAAACGTAAAACTCCTTGAGGAAGGAGAGGAGTAATTATCAAAATGGTCCTGATAATGAGGCAAGTGCTTTGAAAAAGCACTATGACATAACACTTCATAAAACCTTGGCAAAGGTTAGGTTCCTGAAAATGATGAAAATAAATGAAGAGATCTCGATAAGTTATGTCGTACTGGTATCGAAATCAAAATGACCGTCAACGGTATATTTAATATTAAGTAGCATTTAATGCTATAAATGATTATGAAGATTTTAAATTTAAATCTGCCATATAGCGTGGACAGATAAATGATTAGCCAAATAAAATGCACTATTCAAGTATATTTTGTTTCACTTAGAAAAGTGATGTTTTTGAACTTATAGTTCATAGATCAAAATATATGTCAGTGGGGTACAAATGAATCATTATGCGAAAGTATAACCGTAAAATATGAAGTATGATTTGTGCCTTGGGGCATAGAGAGTTTTCGCACAATTCTGACATTATTAAATTGAGATATATTCTCTAGTGGTGGATGCAATAAGACTTGTTTCAATCTGGTAATTGATGAAATACTTGAATATGCAAAATAATTGATTATTACGTCTAACTAGACGATGAAGATTGTACGAAATCCTTGAAGGATTTAAAAGATCTTAAAGCAATTCCATTGAAGGCCCAATGGTTTTGAGATTGCTTAACACAAAGAAAGAATCTTTTAAACCTCATGAAAATGATTTAAAATGTTATGTAATGGTGCAATTGGTGCACTTACAGATTGATGGTTATGCAAATGCTAGAAGATGTGTGATTTTCATTGAGAAGAAAAGACGAGCTTCAATAAAATTGATCAATCTCGCATGAGTCAAAAATGATTTAATTATGTAGATATAAAATATTTATTTGATCTACACAAAGCTCGATTGCAAAAGATCTATTTGCTTACATATGAAGGTACAACAATATTTTGACATTCAACAAACATTGATAACCACTTCTTCAAATCGTGCAGAAATAATACTGATCTATGAAGTAAGTTGGGGTGTGTTTGGTTGGAATCATGATCTATCATATTCAGAAAATATGTGATTTTTCAGCTACCATATACGACCATAATATATAACTCGATTGAAGGAAGGATATAATCAAAAGAGATCGAACAAAGTATAGTTCACCAAAAGTCTTTCACACATGATCTTCAACAAAATGGTGAGATAGACGTTCAAAGGTTTATTCAAGTGATAATCTTGTAAACTTATTCACTAAAGATTCCCAACATCAATATTTGGGAAGTTGTGATACAAGATTGGAATGTGTTTCGAGATATCAAGTGAAGTTTTTATCAGGGGGAGAAAAATACGCGTTGTACTCTTTTTCTTAATCATGGTTTTGTCCCAATTGGATTTTCCTAGTAAGGTTCTTAACGAGGCAACATTCAAAGCGTATTAAAATATATGTGTACTATTTTTCCTTCACTAGGATTTTTTTCCACATGGTTTTTCCCTAGTAAGGTTTTAACGAGACATATTATCTATGGACATCCAAGGGGGAGTGTTATAAAACAATATAATATGGATGTCCACTATACAAGAAGTTACTCACCCATTATCTCCACTATTTTTCTCATTATGAAGATGATAATAACCTTCATAACCTCCACCTTTATAATCATTATTCTTGTAACCTTACACTTTCATAACCTCCCCATTGTATTCATGTTCATGTCATGTTTATGACTAACATTTTGTATGCCTCTACGCTACACTATAAATATGGGCATAAGGGTTCATATTGTATACACTTGAATGTTTGGTGAACACTTGAAAGAAAGAAAGTTAGCTTATATTGTTCTTCTCTCGTCTTATATTCTTCTTTTCTATATCTTTATATTGTTAGTTTGCTTTAGTTTTACAACACATATTTACCTATTTATTTATTTACTTTTTAATACTTTACTATTTTCCTATATATGTTTGTTGTTTTTATTTCTTTTTATATATAGACCACTTTTTTTTAATTGGAAATTTTACTGTTTTACTATTATATATAGACTATTTTCATTTTTTGTTATATATTTGTAGTTTTTATGTATTTATGTAAATATAAACATTTTTTTAATATTAAAAATTTAATTGTATATTTTTAATGGTACATATGCTAATCAAATACTAACATTATATATTACTTAATATATTCCACATTTTATTAGCATGTATTATTATTTTGTAAATAATATATATTAATAATTTACAACAAGTTTAATATTCAATAGTTAATAATTCATATATTGTAATCTCTACATAACTAAATAATACATATATAACTAATATCCACATAGCTAATACCTGCATAATTAAACTTAACATAGCTAAAACCTGCAAAATTGAACCTTGCATAAATAATACCTACGTAACTAAACCCTGCATAACTAATATCTGCATAACTCTAACCAGTAGCCGTTTGGTTTCTAGATAGAGTTATGCATATATTAGTTATGCAGAGTTTAATTATGTAAAATTTAGTTATGCATGTATTAGTTATGTAGGGTGTAGTTATGCAAGACTTACTTATGTTGGATTTAGTTATTTAGGGTTTAGTTATGTAGGGTGTAGTGATGCATATATTAGTTATGCATGGTTTAGTTATGTAGTATTTAGTTATGCAGTTATTAGTTATGTAGGATTTAGTTATGCATGTATTAGTTATGTAGGGTTTAATTATGTAAGATTTAGTTATGTAAGTATTAGTTATGTAGGATTTAGTTATGTTGGATTTAGTTATGTAAATATTATTTAATTATGTAGAGATTACAATACATTATAATATTTATAGTAATATTCTAGCAATATATTATATATATTGTTTATACATATTCAATACACCTAATAAATGAATTAGATATAAATTCACGTCATTAACAAAATATTAATGCATGTTAATTAAATATGTGAAATATATTTAATAATTAATAACACTAATATTTGACTTAACATATTTGCCGTCAAAATGAAAAATTTTATTTTGTGAAAGGCACAAATACTGTAAGTAGTATGAGGGGCTTCTCAGCTGACATTTGTGTGTGTGTATCCTTTCAACTGACACTTTACAGTTCATCTCCTCACCTTTTCTTATTCATTTGTAATGTTTTCTCTCTCATACCTCTCTAATGCATTTCCTTAAAAACTTTTAATGTAATTTTAAGTTAAAAGGAATTTTGGGACTTGCCAACAAATCTAGTATATTTATTTTAACTCTATATCATTTATTTAAGAAAAAATAAAGTAATGTATTGAAAAAATTTAATTTGATTTATTGGATAAAATTGAAGAAATCAAAGTTAGTGATACTAAAAAAATCTTAAAATTTTGTTTCTTCATTACATAAATTCACTTTTATTTATTTTTAAATTTTATATAATAACATATAGGAAGTATCTCGTTAAATTTTAAAGAATTCATTATAATTATAACTAAATCATTAACTTTGTATATAAAAAAATGTTTGAAAGAATTCATTAGATTTCTTTAGACAATGCATACATTTTTTGGAGGATGTTGTATATAGTTTGATCAATTTTTCTATATTATCATGTAATTTTTTTTTGAAAAGGGGGACAAAAATCGAATATATGAAAGACATGACAAAAAAACAAAGGGATGAAAATTGGCTTATTGATTTAGTTTCAACATTTGAAAAAAATAATTTAATTTCTATTAATTAAATATTTGTTTTAAACCAAATCACAAATAGACCTATAAAAATATTAAATTCAAGCTTTTGACGAATGAAAATACTTAGCAAGAGTTATAGTAAGATTTTAGTGCAGTTGATTGGTTACCTGTATTCACCTTCGACTCTTCATATTACAGTCTCCTCCCTATTTCCGTTGCCCCTTACCTCAAATTTTTTCTTTTTAAAAAATTAAAATAATTCAAAGGCATATTTGAAAGGAAAAAAAAAATACTCCCTCTGTCCTTTTTTTTAGTTGTCAGATTTTAACTTTACATATCTATTAAAAAGTAATGCTTGGTATAGTGAGTTTAATATGTTACATCTATTAATTGATAGAGTTTTAAACATATTTACTCGCTATATTTTTCAAAGACATAAACTTAATATTAATTAATATGAGAAAAAAATCTTCTTTCTTGATTTGTTAAAAATGATAAATAAAAACAATTAAATTAAAAAATACTCTTACAAGTCAATAAAAATAGAGGAAGGAGTATAAAATTAAAAAAAAAACAAGGTTTTTTTGAATAGTTGAAAGAAAGAGAAAGGTTTTAGTCTATTTTTTCAAAGTGAAACTTATAGTCCACTTGGCAAAATATGAGAGGATCTCTCACAAGTATTGTCTGCCACATAATACTTGTGCCTCAAATAAAATAAAATTATTCGTTGGTACTGAAGGAAAATTTGCATATTGCGAGACACATTTGAGGAATATGTACCATCAAATTCATAATATCATATATTTATATATAAAAAGAAATTATAGGCCCGCCTACGTGGCGCCATCACAAACCAGGATTTTCTTTTAAAATTATTTATTTCCAAAACTAGCCCTTCCTTTCATGAAAAGTTGTGACTTTTATGAAAAGTTGCGACTTTAATGAAGATTTGTTATGTTTATGATTGTGACTTTTATGAAAGGTTGATTGCAACTTTTTCAAAAGGTGTGCTTCTTGATTAGGCACAATAAACATTTGTTCACATTATTATTTGTTGTCTATAAATAGAGAGATTTTCTCTCATTTTACAACAAAAAAAACTGAACTTCTTCTTCTTCTTCTTCTTCTTCTACTACTACTACTACTACTACTACTTCTACACAATTAAATATTTGTGTACTTTGCTCGTGTTGAGTGGTTGACTGACACCATGGTTTATGTTACAGATACTGGTATGTATATTTACAATCATTGATTAATGTTTATGTTATTAAGGATAAATGATAAAATGTAATAATTTTTATTTTTCTTTACATTATTAATGTTTGTTACTATGTGATCTTTTATTTAAGATAATATCGTTTTTTATTTTTATGATGGATTGGTTTTGAATATTATTTTATAAATGATGTGATATGGAATTTCCGCGCGAGGAACCGTAGATGAGTTTTTGGCTAAAATCATCCCTCAATTATGACTCAAATCTAATGTACATCCTTATATTATCTAAGTGAGCAAAAAATATTCTTATACTATTCAAAAAATAACAAGAATCATCCTTCAGTCTATTTTGTTAAGAAACTGATTGAACAAATAAAAAATATATTTTTCTTTGATTTGGTCATGTCTTAGCTACATCGAGAAAATTAAAGTTACCCAAAAAGAATAAGAATATGTATAAAAAATGAATATTTTATCCTCATAATTTAAATTTTGTGTGTTGTTAGTTTATATATTTTTTTTTTTACATAATCAAGTAAATTGACTTACAACAATACATAAGTTTTGAAATATTTATACAGTAGGATCCAATCGTTTGAAAGATAATGCAAAAAAAAATTATTTTAAAAATATTGTGTGCAACTATATAGAGATTCTCTTTATTAAAAAAAATATATAGTACTTATATACTATACAGACAATGCAATTCACATTTTATACAATATATAAAAATACTGTAATTTAGTAAAATTATGTAGGCGTTTTGTTATGAAAATTAAATAACAATTACTTTATTTGAAATTTTTGAAAATAAAGTTGTACTTGGACAGTTTTTTCCAAAGAATATTCAGAATTTGAATACATTTTGTCTGAATTTTTTAATCCTCAATTTCTCAAAAAAAAAAAAAAAAAAATCACCCAACTTGACTAGCTTAATAGTGTGTACATATATTCATTCAACTTGACACATTTTTTGTTGATAGCTTGAGTTTCTTAAAAAAAAAAGAGATAAGTGTCAAAAAAACACTTAAACTATACCTTTTTATTGAGTTTCATACCTAAACTATCATTTTTTAGTTTGAGAAACACACCTTTCTCTTTTATACCACTCTCATCATGGTATGTGTAATACCTTCTCTCTCTTTTATTTTAAAGAATTTCAACATCACACTCCACATGGACAAAATATTCAATCTTGACAAAAAATAAATAAGTTATTAGTATTAGTTAAAACTAAAAATTAAAAAGCTATTATAAAAAAATAATTTTTTCTTTATAAAATAAAATGTAAAATATTTTTCTTACGCCACACCATTTTTTAAAGTTTTTTAATTTGTTTAAATTTCTTTTATAAAAGTATTTCATTTTTTACTTCATCTCCTCCCCCTCATCAAATACTAATTTAGATATTATTCTATTTTCTTAAAAATATAATTCTACCCATCCCACTTAACCCTTCGCTTTCAATTTTTTTTCCAATGTTTAGATATACATATCGAAAATATTTTTGCCACCACAAGACTTTTTATATTTTTTAGTTGTTTATGTTATATTCGATACACTAGTAGAATTTTTTTTCTAAAAATATATGTACGTGTATATCTAACACAAAATAAGAAAAACGTAAAAAAAAAAAAAATTAGGAGCGAAAAATTAAATAGGATGGGGTAGATTTTTTAAAATAAAATAATAACAATTTCTATCGGGGGGAGGGAGAGGGGGAGGGGGGAGGATGAAATATGGAATTCTTAAAAACATTTTATAAATGATTTTTTTTAAGAAAAAAAGGATTGGGTTGTCGCGGGGAGGGGGGTGGGGGTACGTGGAGGAGATGTTGGAGTGATAAGAAAAATAATTCAATTTTTAATATGGACAATAATCTTTAATTTTTAATTAATATTAATTTTTTATTATTTAATATTTATCTAGATAAAATATTTTATCTATTTGGAATGTCATGTGTCAAAGTTTTTTCATATAAAAGAGAGAGTACACTAACACACCACTGAGATGTGTTTCTCAAACTAAAAAGTGATAGTTTAGGTATGAAACTCACACTTTCAATAGTTTAAGTATGAAACTCAAAAAAGTGAATATTTTAGGTGTGTTTTTGACACTTTGAATCTTGCAACTTTTTGAATAGTGCAAGAATGTTTTTTGTTCACTTTTATAATACAAGGATGTACTTTAGATTTAGGTCATAGTTAAGGTATTCCCTTTTAATTTATTTATGTCCAAAATTAGCCCTCCCTTCCATGAACGTTTGCGATCTAAATGAAAAAGCATGACTTTAATGAAGAGTTTTGACTTTAATGAAAAGTTGCGACGTTAATGAAGAGTTGCAACTTTTATGAAGATTTGTGAATTTTATGAAGAGTTGTGACTTTTGTGAAAGGTTGTGAAATTTTCGAAGAGTTGCATCTTTTCCAAATAGTTGTAACCTTTCTGATACGGCACAATAAACATTTGTTAACACTACCCTTTGTCGTCTATAAATAGATGGATTGCCACTCATTTTAAAATAACGAAAATTTTGAACTACTTCTTCTTCCTCTTCCTCACAATTAAATATTTGTGTACTTTGGTCCTGTTAAGTGACTCACTGACACTATTGCTTATGTTACAGATCCTGATATGTATTTTTATAGTCATTATTTTATGCTTATTCTATTAAGAATAACTGATAAGATCTTATAATTTTCATTTTAATTTACATTATTAATGAATTTTACTACGTAATCTTATATGTAAGATGATATAGTGTTTATGTTTAAGTATAAGATTTTATAAATTCCATGATATTAAATTTCTGCGCGAAGCGCGGATAATTTACTAGTTAATAAAATATATATTTACATTTGGTATCCAAATATAAACAAATAACAAAGGTTGTTTGTGTGTTTAAAAAATAGGAATGTTGTATAGTTACGTTAAGTTCTCAATAATTTTAAAAAAAAAAAAAATAATAGGGATAAATATGTAATTTACTATTTTAATACATATATAACTATATACCCGCATAACTTATTCCACATTTCACCTCACATAACTTATACATAGATTTTCTCATAAGTTATGTTGATATTAATTATGTAGGATTCAAAAAGCGTAACCAAATACAATATAAAATTAATATACGAATAACTTTTATACAACATTTATAATCCTACCAACCAAACATGCTATATGTTTTGTTGACTTTTGTACCTAATAAAAAATTTCTACAAAACATAATAAAACTAATATAACTTTTTATACATGAATAAAATGGACTAATATACACTAACCAAATAGTACCTAATGGACTAACTGTTCTCTCATTCTATCTATTCTATCATCCTACTCATACAATATACTTATCAAGAAATCTAAATTATTACATAGAAAAATCATATACTCTTTAACTTTTTAAGGATATTGATTGAATGATAGAGTATTTATTTTCATTTTTGCCTTATTCTGTCATCGGATATGGATATATGCAGTGCAATATCCATTAGTATATCTTGTCTGATTTTGTTTTTTCTTTCCGCATAGTATAGAATATCATGACAAAGACGCTAGTAACAATCTCAACTCGTCCTACAGTCTTCTTGTCAATAGTACTTATCCATGCGATCTTTGTTTTTCATTCAACGATACATCTTTAAAATTTTAGCTAGGTGCATAATCGATCCATATAGTTGTTGAGTCCATCCCATTTTTTGGTCAACTTTAGCTATTCAATTGTTAAAAAGGAATAGTAATTGAAGTTAAAAATAAAAGATTTGGTAATTGACAAATTGGTAAGATTTGCAACCATTTTGACTTTGCTATATTTACCTATGTCATTAGTGACATAGGCATGATTTTATCCTTCTATAAATAGAGCATTCTTGCTCATTTGTAGTACACACCAAGTTAGAGAGAAAAACCATTTTGAGAGCAAAGTGAGGTATTCCATAGACTATACAAGAAAAATAGTTTGTGAAGAAAAACAGAGTGTGAGCGATATTTTAGTATGACGGAAATCAAAAGAGTGTTGTTCCTTTTGAGTGTGTAGTAGTCACTTTGAGTATTGTATTCGTGACTACACAATGTAAAATTCCTTACTGTAGTAATATCAGTTGCTCCTCTTGGCCCGTGGTTTTTTTCCTTATTCAGAAGGGTTTCCACGTAAAATTTTTGGTGTCTTTATTTTCTCATTTTATTTCCATTACTTTTACCATATAGATTTTTGTGCTTGTCCGCATTTTCCCAACAAACTGGTATCAGAGCCAAGGTTTTATCTGAGTATGCTCTGTGGTTGCATCATAGTCTGAACTTCCACACCAGAAAAGATTTACTTTAATTTGCGATAACTATATTTTTTGGGAAAAACAATGGAAGCCAACACAAGTAGAATGGTTACTTTGAATGGTGTTAATTATGCCATTTGGAAGGAAAAATGAAAGATTTGCTTTATGTTAAGAATTTTTACAAACCAGTATTTACCACTGTAAAGCCTGATAATAAAACAGATGAAGAGTGGAATCTGTTGCACAGACAAATTTGTGGATTCATTAGGCAATGGGTCGACGATAATGTGTTGAACCATATTTCTGGGGAAACACATGCTCGAACTCTATGGGAGCATCTTGAAAGTTTGTATGCTCGGAAGACTGGCAACAAAAAAATGTTCTAAATAAAGCAGATGTTGAGTTTGAAGTATCATGATGGTTCTCCGATGACAGACCATCTGAATAATTTTGAGGGGATCATGAATCAATTATCTGCTATGGGCATCAAATTTGATGAAGAAATTCAAGGCTTGCTTCTACTTGGTTCCCTACCAGAATCTTGGAATACATTTAGAACGTCATTGTCAAATTCTGCTCCGGATGGTGTGATCTCTATGAATTCCGCCAAGAGTAGTGTCTTGAATGAAGAGATGAGAAGAAAATCTCTAGGTTCTTCTTCGTCGGATATCCTAATAACTGGCTCCAGGGGGAGAAACAAAACTCGTGATTCACAGAATAGAGAACAAAATAGGAGCAAATCCAGAGGCAGACTTAAGAATATTGAGTGCTATCATTGTGATATGAAAGGGCACACGAAAAAGTTCTGCAGGAAGTTGAAGAGGGAGAACAAAAACAAAGAGAAAACTAAAGAAGATGACAATGAAAATTGCCTAGCCACCGTCACCACCGAAGATCTTGTTACCGTTCTTGATGCAGACATGATAAATATTGCTTGTGATGAGTCAAGCTGGGTTGTGGACACTGGTGCCGCATCTCATGTGACATCAAGGAAGGATTTTTTCTCTTCCTATACTCCTGGTGATTTTGGAACCTTGAGTATGGGTAATGAGACTGTTTCTAGGGTGGTTGGTATTGGTACAATTTGTTTGGAAACTAGTGTTGGAACTAAACTAGTTTTGAACAATGTGAAACATGCTCCTGATGTTCATCTGCACCTAATTTCTGTTGGTGTTTTAGATGATGAAGGTTATGTTAGTACCAACGGTGATGGAAAATGGAAGCTCATTAAGGGTTCCTTGATCGTGGCTCGTGGTAACAAACGTCGTGATCTATACTGGACTACAGCCTCTGCTTGTGTTGATATGGTGAATGCGGTTGAGAGCGATAACTCTTCAACATTAAAGCACAAGAGGCTTAGCCACATCAGCGAGAAAGGACGTAATGTTCTAGCCAATAAGAAATTATTGTCAAATTTCCAAAGTGTTAAATTAGAAAAGTGTGAGCACTGCTTGGCTGGTAAACAAAATAGAGTTTCCTTTAAGTCCTACCCCCCTTCGAGAAAGACAGAGTTGCTTGAGTTGGTGCACTCTGATTTATGTGGTCCAGTGAAGATAAAGACATTAGGTGGTGCACTCTACTTTGTCAATTTTGTTGATGATTGCTCGAGAAAACTTTGGGTCTATGTCTTGAAGACTAAAGACCAAGTGTTAGGTGTCTTCAAGCAGTTTCAGGCTTTTCTTTCAACTGGAAAGAAACTGAAATGCATTCGTACTGATAATGGTGGTGAATATTGTGGACCATTTGACGAATACTGCAAGCATCAAGGTATTAGACACCAGAAGACTCCTCCCAAGACTCCTCAGCTTAATGGTTTGGCTGAGAGGATGAACAAGACCTTGATGGAAAGAGTTAGATGTTTGCTTTCTGAAGCAAAGTTGCCGAACTCATTTTGGGGTGAGGCTTTATTGACCGCTGCACATGTTATTAATCTATCTCCTGATGTTGCTTTGCAAAGTGATGTACCAAATAGTGTTTGGTATGGAAAGGATGTTTCCTATGACCATCTGAGAGTATTTGATTGCAAAGCTTTTGTACATTGCCGAAAGATGAGAGGTCAAAGTTAGATGCCAAGACAAGGCAATGCATCTTCATTGGATATGGCCTAGATGAATTTGGTTACAGGCTATGTGATCCAATTGAAAAGAAACTTGTGAGAAGCCGTGATATTATTTTCATGGAGAATCAAACAATTGAAGATATTGACAAAGCGAAAACGGTAGAATCTTCAAGTTTTGATGGTATAGTTCATCATGATGACGTTCCTCACACAAATGTGCATGATGTTGTTGGGCTTGATAATCATGGTGACGCCCAGAATCATGTATCGAATCAACATGTTGATGTTGATAATAACAATGATATTGTTATTAATGATCCTGTTGCTCATGAAGTTGTGGACGAATCAAATATTCCGCTTTGGAGGTCCACAAAACAGCGGTTTCCTTCCTCCCGTTATTCATCCAATGAGTATGTGTTACTCACTGATGGGGGAGAACCTGATTGTTATGAGGAGGCCATGGAAGATGAGCACAAGGATCAATGGATTGAAGCCATGCAAGATGAGATGAAGTCTTTGCATGAGAACCACACTTATGAGTTGGTGAAATTGCCCAAGGGCATGAGAGCTTTGAAGAACAAGTGGGTGTTCAAAGTTAAAGTTGAAGAACACAACTTGAAGCCCAGGTACAAAGCTAGATTGGTTGTTAAGGGATTTGGTCAAAGGAAGGGTATTGACTTTGACGAAATATTTTCTCCTGTTGTGAAAATGTCCTCGATTCGCACAGTTTTAGGTTTGGCTGCTAGTCTTAATTTAGAGATTGAGCAGATGGATGTGAAGACGACTTTCCTTCACGGTGACCTTGAAGAAGAGATTTATATGGAACAACCTGAGGACTTCAAAGTAGAAGGTAAAGAAAATTTTGTGTGCAAATTCAAAAAGAGTCTTTATGGCCTAAAACAAGCTCTCAAACAGTGGTACAAGAAGTTTGAATCTGTTATGGGAGAGCAAGGCTATAATAAGACTTATTCAGATCATTGCGTATTTGTACAAAAATTTTCTGACAATGATTTTATCATCCTCTTGCTGTATGTGGATGATATGTTGATTGTGGACAAGAATACTTCCAAGATTGACGAGTTGAAGAAAGAGTTGCGTAAGTCTTTTGCTATGAAAGACTTGGGTCATGCCAAGCAAATTTTGGGCATGAGAATTACTCGTCTCAGAAATGAAAGGAAAATTTATTTATCCCAGAAGAAGTACATTGAATGTGTACTAGAGCGCTTTAATATGAAGAATGCTAAGCCTGTTAGTACACCTCTTGCTGGTCATATGAAGTTGAGCAAGAAGATGTGTCCAACAGCTAGGGAGGAAAAAGAGAACATGGCCAAAGTTCCATATTTCTCCGTCGTCAGAAGTTTAATGTATGCAATGATATGCACTAGACCTGATACTGCTCACGCAGTTGGTGTTGTCAGCAGATTTCTCGACAATCCGAGAAAAGAGCATTGGAAAGCTGTGAAGTGGATACTCAGGTATCTTAGAGAAACTCAGATGAACGCTTGTGTTTTGGAGCATCAAATCCAATCTTGAAAGGCTATACAGATGCTGATATGTCAGGTGACCTTGATAACAGAAAATCCACCACTGGATATATGTTTACTTTTTCAGGGGGAGCTATATCATGGCAGTCAAAGCTGCAGAAGTGTGTTGCACTATCTATAACTGAAGCTAAGTATATTGCGGCTACTGAAGCCGGTAAGGAGATGATATGGCTAAAGCGATTTCTTCAAGAGCTTGGTTTGAATCAGATGGAGTATATTGTCTATTGTGACAGCCAGAGTGCAATAGACTTGAGCAAGAACTCCATGTACCATGCAAGAACAAAATACATCGACGTCAGATATCATTGGATTCGTGAGGAAGTGGAGAGTGAATCATTTCACGTCAAAAAGATCCACACAAGTGAAAATCCTGCAGATATACTGACCAAGACGATACCGAAAGACAAGTTCGAGTTATGGAAAGAACTTGTGGGTATGAGCTCTCTCTAAAGAAGATGAAGATACCTTCTTCCAGTAAATGGGACTGGAGGGGGAGATTTGTTGAGTCCATCTCATTTTTTGATCAACTTTAGCTATTCAATTGCTACAAGCAATTGTTAAAAGGAATAGTAATTGGAGTTGAAAATAAAAGATTTGGTGGTTGGCAAATTGGTAAGATTTGCAACCATTTTTGACTTTGCTATATTTACCTATGTCATTAGTGACATAGGCATGATTTTATCCTTCTATAAATAGAATATTCTTGCTCATTTGTAGTACACACCAAGTTAGAGAGAAAAACCATTTTGAGAGCAAAGTGAGGTATTCCATAGACTATACAAGAAAAATATTTTGTGAAGAAAAATAGAGTGTGAGCGATATTTTAGTAAGACGGAAACCAAAAGAGTGTTGTTCCTTTTGAGTGTGTAGTAGTCACTTTGAGTATTGTATTCGTGACTATACAGTGTAAAATTCCTTACTGTAGTAATATCAGTTGCTCCTCTTGGCCCGTGATTTTTTCCCTTATTCAGAAGGGTTTTCACGTAAAATTTTTGATATCTTTATTTACCCATTTTAATTCTATTACTTTTACCATATATATTTTTATGCTTATCCGCGTTTTCTCAACAATAGTCCAAGTCTTTTAGACACTCAAAGTAAAGATGACGAAATGTTTCTTCTATTGTACCACAAAGCACACCGTCAAGTGATACTTGTATGCCAAATTTTACAAGCTTATCTACTGTTGTAAGTCTTTTTTGGACAGTCCATTTTCGATCCATATAGACATAATTCAATGTACTTAATATATATAACTAAAATATTTCTAATACAAATATATTATAGATAAATTTAAAATATTCAGTACTATTTAAATTAGTCTATATTGTATTTGTTAGAATGTATTATACTATTTAAACACATACACTCTCTCTATATAAGCGTTTTTCTCATTCTTTGCCATCTTTCATTGTTTTCTTTATTTTCTATTGCTTTCTCAAACGAAAAGAAATACTATATCATAATTATAATATTATTTTAGAATACATATAAATTGATTTAAAGTGAAAAGAAAAGAATAAATAAAATAGAAAAAGAAAATAAAAAGATAAAGCGAGGAGAAAAATAATTATTCCATAAGGAATGAAAAAAATAATTAAAAATATACCCTTTAACACTACAACAAAATGATCATTAGCGGCAATTAATTCTTAATTGTCGCTAAATATGTATTTTTAGCGGCAATTGTCACTTTTTGTATATGTCCCTAAAGCCTTTAGCGACATTCGTTCTAATGACACTTAACTAATGCCGGTAAAAACTTTAACACTCTTTATTAATGTCAATATTTAATGCCGCTAAAAGTCGTTTTTGTTGTAGTATAAGTTTTAATGTTTCCTACTGAACAAGAATCACATGATTTTGGCGTTCCTACTTTGAGTTATGAATTTTTTACTATAAACCGTGCAAAGTTGAAGGGCCGATCAAGGCAGATTTATGAGCCGACTTTGAAGCGATACATGCACCAATCTATAAATTATTTGGCCGTGATTTTTAAATAAATGGTATTTCTTGAAGTCTTCTCTCCAACACTGTGGACAGATTTGATTTTCTAAAAAGACAAATACTATGAACATGGATGACAAGTAAATTAGTAGGAGGAAGTATGAGTGTGAATAATAGTACGGTTTAAACGGTTATTTTATAATACCATTTTTTTTTGGTTATTTTATTTTATATAACAAAAATTAGATTTTCTCTTCAATATAAGTACAATTTGGTTAATTTTCGATATACTTCCTTTTTTTTTTTTTTTTTTTTTTAAAAGAAAAAGTAGAACATGTTTAATGCTACCATACTTGTGTATGACTTTGGAAAAACTCCCTACACATTTTCATTGCTTAA
Organism: Solanum lycopersicoides; assembly: GCA_022817965.1. Lineage (NCBI taxonomy): Eukaryota > Viridiplantae > Streptophyta > Magnoliopsida > Solanales > Solanaceae > Solanum > Solanum lycopersicoides. The sequence goes on along the minus strand of CM040628.1, from coordinate 12,086,364 downwards.
AGTATGATGAATCAAGAAAAAAACAATAGAGATTTATCTCATTATATTATAATAGTTTGAAATAATATTTAGTAATAACAAAATATATAATTTACATCACACGAACGAAAGTAAATCAATCAAGATATGAAGCTCAAGAATTGATTCAACTTAATTTAAGTATGCAATAAGAGAAATTTAGTTATCATAAAAGAGGAAAAATATCAGTTAAATAACTTGTAGCTTGTTACCAAATATCGTTGGTACCTTGTAGTTTACTAATTACTGTTCGTGAGTCGAGATGTTAGAACTAATTTAGTTTTAATCAAAGCAATATAAACTTGTTTAACATAGTTGATTCTGATGACTCGTTACGATACCAATTTCAGATTCATTTTATTATATACTTTACAGAAGCATTGCGATATTTCTGACTAAAAGATCAGAAAAACTTGATTTGATTTGATGTATGTGCTATTTTTGCCACTTTGATGATATTTTTGTCACTTTGATGATCATTATTTCTGTGTCGTTTACAAAAAAGAAAATGCAGATGGTTTGTTCAAGCACAGAAAATTATTTGAATTCGTCTTTTAAAAAGTTTCCCATTTTTTTTCCTTCCCAATTTACTTGTATTCTCTAATGTGTTTGGGTGTTTAAAAGAGTTAATGTACACTTCCTTAGTTTCATATTTTTCACTTAGTAAAAATTATTTTATCAAGTTGTCTATGGGTTTATGGGGTTGATTTCAGAGATTATTATCAAGTTGACAATCATATAGACGAAACTGATGACAATTTGTGAAATTACACCGTGAAAAGACTTTAAAATCTCCAGATGATAAGACTGACGATTGAACAAGTTTTTCGTAGGAAGGGTGGGGGCTGGGCATGGAAGAGGAACATTTGTGTATTGTTTGGTTCTTGACTCGAAGTGAATTATTCATATATTGAAATAAGCATAACTAATACTATATTTGGTAGCATTTTAGTTGCTATGTACAAAATTCAACGCACCAATTACGTTGTTTAGTTATCGATTTATAGTCCTGCGCATGAATAAAATCCTAGGGTTAGAGGATTAGTAATTCCACTTTCTCGTTGAATAGATCGATTAACTATTAAAAATATAAACAAAACCTACATTAAGTTACATACTGAATTGACAAGACTGGATTCTTCAAAGAGACACATTTACTAATCTCTATGATATATGGGCCAAAGAAATCGACCTTCCAAAATTTGAGTTTGAGAAGTGAAGCAATCAAACAACAATATCATTCAATGAGACTAAGAACTCATTTGTTTCCATTAAGATTAAAATGTCTCAATCTGAATACATATCTGAATATTAAGATATGCATTAAGATCTAGATGTGTAAATCTGAATAAACATCTGAATATTAAGACGTTGTCTCTGAATATGAACACTGGATTATTGGGACTGTTTGTTTTCAATATCTGAATGTACATATGAAATTAAACGCTATATTAATAAAATATTATAAAAACCTCATTTTAGTAAAATAGTTTTTTTTATATAGAAAATAATATTTTGAACATTCTTATCGTAACAAGGTAATATGATTTATCTATTAAGAATTTAACACTAAGTTACATATTAATATTACTATTCTTTACACTAAAAAATATTAAAATTTAATATAATGCAATGTAAAATAGTTTATATAGAGTAGTAATATAATGTTTATGAAAATATTTTATTTTATAATGGACATTTGTTATTGTTATCAATCAAATAATTAATACTTTCTTATTTTCTGGAGTCGTGCTAAATATTATATCATGAATTGCTTATCAATTCAAATATATTGATTAATTTATGAAAGTAAAAAAACGTATATTAAGTTAGTAAGGATAAACGAAATTATATCGGTAAGCATGTAATTAACATTAATTGAGCTATGGGTTAAAAAAAGGGGTCAAACATGTAGTTTAATAGGACTAAGACACGTGTAAAAAATTAGGGGTCCGTTAGTGAGAGGGGTATATATGTACCTATAATTAGACGACATGGGCTTATATGGACGCAAAGTATAACGGAGGGCATATACGTACCATTTATTAAAGTTCGGGGGTAAATCCGTCGCTTTTCCCATTTATTTATATGAAGAACAACTTCCTATTAGTTTCTTTTGTTTTTTTACAAAAAAAAAATTTCAGAATTTTGTATCCTTTCTCAATTTATATTCAAAATCGTATATATACAATTAATATTTGTAGTCATTCAAAAATCATGTTGCATAGTTTATGAATCTGGTATTTGTTCCTAATTTGTATTCATTCTAAAGGTATGCCAACTAGTTATATATTTTATTTAAGAACCATTACAACAAATATTCACTTATTCCTTTTCAATTTTTGTATTTCATTTTCACTTTTTATCATACTATTTTTTTTTGCATTTTATATATTATTATATAAAATACTACATAAAAGCTAGAATAAACAGAAACAAATAAAGTACATATTGAAAGGAATACGAAATACAAGATTTTGAAGAAAAAAATAAATACACAGGGAAAAAAATATATGAATATAAATATGTTTCTTAAATAACTATAGATTCAGTTGACATACCTATTGGAATGAATACAGACTAATAAAAAAAATACAAATTTCATTATACAAAATATAACATAAAACTATTAATGAATACAAATAGTATACATAGTAGAATGAATACAATTTATGAAAAAGGTTAAAATTCTGGAAAAAAAAAGAGAACAAAATTTGAGTTTTCTTTGAAAATATAACTGATGAGAAAATTCAGTGATCCTCACCTTTTTTGAAATATTCTCTCCCTTGATTTTCTCCCTTTTGTTATTAAATAATTGTATTCTTTCAAACTAAACAAGTTTTAAAAAATACATAAATCAAATATATAACAAACTAAAATATTGACACTTTTAATAAATATTAAAAATGTTGCTAAGGGATCCCATTAAATACTAAAATATTGACATTTTGAAAATTTTCCCGGCAACCTAACAACTAGATATAATCCTTCTTGAAACGAATTGAAGACCTACTTGAAACAATTCAAACATAACTATCTCTAACAACTAAATTTAATCTTCTCGATAAAATTAGACTTAATCATAGACAATTCAAATGATAAACAACTATAACAACTAACAGAATGACTAACAAACTTGATTAGCTCAATAGCAAGAAACGCAATAGGAGTAAATTACATAAGAACAAACTGTATTTGATAGATGATAGTAAATGTTTGTTCACAAACTTGATAGATGATAGTAAACAAACATATTTGCTTACACTTTCGTACCGTAATAGAGTAGACTAGAAGACTTTAGACAATATATTATACACTTTCTCTGGTGAGTAAAGTATGACATCTGTTTCACCATTATTACTTCTATGCAACTATTGAAGTTGCTCTTAAGGTTTATAATTAGTTTTCAGTATGAGTCAGCCAAATTTTGCAAGTCTATCGACCGTTACTAGTTTTTTTTTTTTGACAACCAACCACATTATGAATTTAAACCCACGAAGCCAAATTTTGCAAGCCTACTCACTACAAAAAAAAAAAAAAAAAAAAACAAATTATCAACAAATTTTACTAATAATTTAAGTTGGTTAGTATTAGACTAACAAACTACTAACATATTTCTAACTGAATTATATTTTAATATTTACAACGAAATACTAACAGATTACCAACCAAAATCTTACTAACTAAGTATTTTAGTTGGTAAAAAATGACTTCAAATTTAGCAACATAATATCAATGGATTACCAAACGCACACCTTTTGTTGGTAATATTACCAATGAAGTATATATCGATTGGTAATATGACAAAAAAATTATTTATATAGTTTATTAACATATTACCAATGAACTACTAACAAAACACCTATCAACGACAAGATTGTGTTGCTAAATTTACCAACCAAATATAAATGTGTTGGTAAATTAGTAACGAAATATAATTTGTTGGTAAACTTGCCAACCAATATCCAATTAGTTAGAAATTTTGCCGATGAATAAAGAATGTAGTTAGTAAATTACTAACATCATTAAAATAGATGGTAATGTACCAACGATCATTAATCCATTGGTAAAATTTACCATCATATTAATTATTAGTTGGTAATATGACATATGAATGTTTTGTTGAATAGTAACTTATTACCAACTGTGATAAAATTTATTGATAAATTAGTAATTACTAACTTATATTTGAATAATGGTAAATTTACCAATTGAAGTTAATTTTTTTTAGTAAGTCAACGTCTAGTGCTGAGGCTTTCATATTCAGTTTGTGTCGTTAGACATTTTAACTTTTAAATTTAAGCCAAGATTTGACTTTGGTCAGGATTTTTGGTAAATATGCTCAAATTAGAACTCTGTCAGTGTCATTAGCTTCAAAGGGTCATATTTTATCTAACAGGAAGGCTGGTTCAAGTTTTGAGGCTTCTATTTTTTGTTTGTGACATTAGGTGTTTTAAATCTTATGTTTTGGCCAAAATTTGCCTTTGGACAATATTTTTGTGGACGTGCTTAGATGAGAATTTTGTTAGCATAGTGAATTCCAAAGGTCATTTTTTATCTAATAGGATGGTTGGTTCAGGTTTGAGACTTTCATTTTTAGTGTGAGCCTTTAGGTGTTTTTACTAATAAATTTTGGCAAAATTTAACTTTAGTCATTATATTTGATAAAGGTGTTCATATGAGAATTTCGTCAGTTTAGTTAGATGTGGAAGGTCATTTTTGATGTATTAAGATAGAGGGTTCATATTTTGAGGCTTCATTTTTATTGTGTCGGTAGACACTTTAACTTTTAACTTTTTGCCAAAAATTCACTTTAGTCAATATTTTTGGTAATTTTATTACCGCGGTTAGCAATATAAGTTCAATTTTGATCTCATAGGATGGTTGGTTCAGGTTTTGAGACTTTTATTTTCAGTTTGTGTTATTAAGCGTTTTAACTTTTAACTTTTGGCTAACATTTGAATTAGGTAATTTTTTTGGGAAACATGCTCAAATTTAAATTTCGTTAGCGCGGTTATGTCACGCCCCGAGCCTACACCCTGGGCGTGGTCGACACTCGAAAACCATTGTTGGCCTCGAGCAGACCCTTGACCTGGCTTATTTAACTCAGCGAAAGACTTAAACACAAGCGATAAAACTCATGAAAGATATCTTAAAGAAATTACTTAGCCAAAAAGGCATGCCTTAAACGATTACAGTTGAAAAGGATAAGACTCAAGAACTAATGTTATCTATCTATGAAGTCTCTAAAACAAAGATGGATGTTGGGACAGAACCCCCAATTATCCTAACAACTAAAACTGAAAATCAAACGATAAAAAATGTCCTCCGAAATGTAGGCTCACCAACTGACTCTGAGCTGCTCACTAGATCAACGGTACACCCAATGCCGATCCTAGTTACCTGCGTCTGCATCATGATACGATGCAGGTCAACTAGCATTAGTACATTAAATGTACGAGTATGCGAGTTGGAATACTAAAGTGACTAAAGTTTGAAAAGAGCGAGGATGAACACTTACCTTGACTCTGCTCAACTCATGAATAACTTAACTCAATATAACTGACTCATTCCAATATAAAACAATTAAAAGGAGTGTGATATAAAGAAAAACTTTTTAAAATATGGTTTTCAACTCTGTGTATGCAAAGATACAAATAACTCTCTGATGTATGTAAACATACAAAATAAACTGATGTCAATTCATAATCATAATAAAAGTCATACCGTGCTTCTTCTAAAAGTCATGTTGTGCAATGCATGAATGAAGTCACATACCCCCATTCATACTAAGTAGAACCCCTTGAGGAATCATGCAATTACTATGCAATTACTACTGTGAGAGTTTCTCTAACAGAAAACCATCACTTAAGAGCTACAGTGTTGACACAACACTTTAACTCGCGCTGCCAAGGATCATCCTATACCTTGCCGGAGATATAGGAAGCTTAACTGACTAAGTGGATCCACTAGCTTAACTTAAGTGATCCTCTAAAAAGTATGACCCTTTGATACCCATGACGGCTACATGATTTATGAAGACTCGAGTTAATATGAACTCGCATCCCCATATCGGTGCTCAACACTACTCCCAAAATATACTTACTTCATATGTTTTAAAAACATCTTCTGCGATTTGAGATTAGTGCTCAAAAACTTAGCTTAAAAGCTCTCTTGGAATCAATGTTCCCTTTTCTTGCTTAAATGTGAAAACATTTATAAACTCTTAGAGAATACTTAGTTCCCTTATAACTTTTGATAAATGAACTCAACTCTTTACTTTTAGCTTAACTTGAAACTTGAGCCTTAAAAACGAAGTTAAAACGTTTGTTAAAATGAAACTTGAAATGAATTTCTTCTCTTTATCTTTTCTCTTTACTAACCTTTGTCCTTAAGTCTTAAAACAAAGTTAAAAGCATTTGTAAAAGACTTCATAAAAGGACTCTAAGAACTTTCTAGACTTGACTCTAAACTTTCACTGAATTTGAAGTTATTGATTCAAGGTTGTAATTCATGTTTCGGGATGATTTCTATATGTTTAGAAGTCATTTAGAGTAGTTAAAATCAATATAAAGTGTTAAAACACTTTAGAAAAGCTTAAACGGACGGAATAACGAAAACTTGGTGAAAAATGATATTTTGGGCACGCCACGCCAGCCTCACTTGACTGAGGCGCCATTCTGGTGCACTGCTGGAGCGCCGCCCCAACCCTCCTAGCGCTATGGGGGCGCGTCGCGTCAACTTGTTCCTTAGGCAAAAATCTGACGAATTTTTCGTCTCGTTTTCTGACCTTAAATCGTTTTAAATCGATTCTTTTTCTCAAATTCACTTTGGATTCATGTACCCACATCATATATACAAGGATCTAGCCCAATGAACTCAAGAAACAACACTTTTACATCAAGAAACTCCTAAATTTCAACTCATGTTCAAGAACGAATGCAATTCAAGAACAACCATAAAGAACATTTAACTTCTAATCTTTTTAGAATAATTTCACGCTGAATCAAATTTGTTTGACACGTGGGTGAATGAATCCAACATTATAGAAGGCTCACATACCTTGTAGGGATCACCCCGGATGAAATCCACAAGTTATTCTTAACGAACTCGACGATCTTTGCTCCTTCTTTTCTTCCTCTCTTGCGTTTTTTCTTCAAAACCCTAACTTTTCTCCAAAAGTGTAAAACTGACCAAGTTCAATTTAGACCCTTACTAATATTATCAAAAACGAATTTAATTAATTGGGTAAGAAAAAGATCAAATTATCCTTTTAATTTCCGGATTGGACATTTGCTTAATCCAACAACCCAACTTTCAAAGGGCATAACTTACTCATCCGAATTTAAAATTTTGCAAACTTGGCGGCGTTGGAAAGATTGTTCCAAGGGCTTTCCAACCATATATGAAACTACACCTAATTCATCCTGAGCTAGGAGTTATGGCCGTTTGAAGTTGACCAAAAACTTACTTTTTCCTAACTTGAGAAAATTTCCAGATTTTAATTCTTTCCAAAACTGGCTATTTCAACTTCTAAGCTTTTTCCTAACTATTTCAATTTGCGAGATGTTACAGTTCAGCTCTGGAAGGTCATTTTTCGTCTTATAGGATGGTTGATTTGGATTTTGAGGTTTTCATATTTAGTTTGTACCGTCAGGCGTTTTAACTTTTAACCTTTGGACAAAATTTGACTTTGCTTAACATTTTTGTAAACGTGCTTTGATGAGAACTTTGTCAGTGCGATTAGCTTTGGAAGGTCATTTCTAATAGGATAGTTGGTTCAGATTTTGATGCTTCCATTTTCAGTTTGTGCTGTTAGGTGTTTTAACTTTTAAGTTTTGGCCAAAAATTAGATTTGGTCAATATTTTTTGTAAAAGTGCTCAAATTAAAAATTTTGATATAATGATATGTGTCATATGTAGATTAATTCAACTTGTTATTATAGATTTTGAATTGCTTTATTCAAATATAATTTATAAAATTGATATTAATATTTTTGGATATATATTCATGCTTTTAGATTTTTAAATGCAATAAATTAATAAATATTTTACTATTGAATAAGCTTTTAGTTAATAATATTTTGCACATATTGTCAATCAATTACTAACCTAACATTGAACTTGAATGATATATTACCAACAAACTAACAATCAATTAGTAAATTTATTACGAAAACAAATAATCTAGATTTAGTCGGGCTCCAATGTGCGTACCAGACACTGGATGGAAAATCCAAAAAACAAGTACATTGAATGGGAAACAAAAAAAAATATTTAAAATTTATTGGTAAGTACCAACATAAATCTTTTGTTATTAAAATTGCCAACCAATTATCAACGGAATCGAATAATGAAGAAAAAACTCATTTTCAATTCGTTAGTAAAGTTAGGAGTTTTTGGCTAAAATCATCCCTCAACTATGACTCAAATCTAATGTGCATCCTTATATTATCTAAGTGAGCAAAACACATCCTTATACTATCCAAAAAATAAAAAGAGTCATCCTTCAACGTATTTTTGTTAAGAAACTGATTGAACCAATAATAAAAATATTTTTTTTAATTGTCACGTCTTGGTCACGACGAAAAGATAATAGTTACCTAAAACTAATAAGGATATGGATAGGAAATGAATCTTGAATTTAAATTTCGTGTGTTGTTCGTTTATAGAGTATGTTTTTTTGCATCACCAAGTAAATTGACTTTCACCAATACATAAGTTTTGAAATATTGATATAGTACGTTCCAAAGATTAGAAAGATTATGTAAAAAAATTATTTCAAATATATCACATCCAACTATTTAGATATTTTCTTTAGTAAAAATATTGAGGGGTATCTACTCATGGGCGAACCTAGAGTATGCCGAGGGGGTTCACCCGAACCCCCTTGATAAAAAAATACGTTGTATATTTAAGGTATTTTTAAGAATTTTTATGTTTATATATTGATTTTGAACCTCCTGAATATAAGATTAGAGGTTGGCTTAGTGGTTTAGGGGTTCAAACCACGACTCTTTTTTTTTAACCCCCTTAATGGAATCTTGGATCCGCCTCTGTTATATACAATGTTCACATTTTATACAATGTACATAAATGCTGAAAGTTTAGTGAAATTACGTAGGCGTGTAGTTATTAAAATAAAAAAATAATTACTTCATTTGAAATTTTTGAACTTGGAGTAGTATTTGTTTTTTCCAAAGAATATTTAGAATTTGAATATTTTGTCTGAATATAATTTAAACTCTCAATTTTGAAAAACTAGAAAAAATTACCTAACTTGATTAGCTTAACCATGCGTATATATATTCATTCGACTTGACACAATTTTTGTTGGGGCATGAGTTTCTTAAAAAAAAATAGACTAAAGGATGAATCTTGCAACCTTTTGGATAGTTCAGGGATGTTTTTTGTTCACTTATATAACACAAGGATGTATTTTAGGTTTTGGTCATACTCCAGGGATGATTTTAGCCAAAAACTCGTAAAGTTACTAACTATACTAACCAAAAATTAGTTGGTGAATTTACCAACGGAAATTTCAGCGTCATGTTTCAAAATTTTGTAACATCTTTGGGTTTTTACCAAATAATTTTTTGGTTGATAAATTTACCAAAAAATTAAAATCGGTTAGTAATATTTACCGATAAGCTTTTAGCAACGGATAAATATAAGTTGACAGTTGGTTGGTAACTCAATTTGTCAACCAATTTGATCAATTTATCAACAAATTTTTTTGTTGGTAATTGAGGTTTCTTTTATAGTGAACTATTTCTAGTTTTTTTGGACAATCAACCACATAATGAACTTAAACCTAGGGAGCACTCCATTTTTAACCCACATAGACATATTTCTGAGCCAAAATTTGCAACTATATAAACATATTTCACTACAAAAAGAACCCCAATTACCAATAAAAAAATTCATTTATATTAATCGGTTGCTTAAATGCTCGTCGGTAAATATTATCAATCGATCTTAATTTGTTGGTAAACTTACCAACCAAAAATCAATTGATAAACACACAAATATGTTGTTACAAAATTTTGAAAATAGCCCTGAAATTTCCGTTGATAAATTCACGAACTAATTTTTGGTTAGTATATCGTTAGTAAAAAGACCCAATCTTTTAAATTTTTCGATATGTTGTATATCCTTTCAACTCCGGGACATGTTCCTCGATTTTTATGGATGGCTGACTTGGAAAGAGGAATTTGAGCCTTTATGGCTCTCTGAAAATGCAAGAGGAATGGAATGAGTTTGTGGCGAACTCGGACATATGACATATGCAAAGAACACCAAAGAAAAACACATTAGCACCTATTTTTGTAATAGCCGCAAATCTCAAATTATCTCCAATGACTGAAACCAATTTAAATAAGGAAATTGAAATGGGTAATAATCACAAATCAGAGAAAATGAATGAGAATAAATATAGTAGGCTGCCGAAGAATTTCTCTAACAGAGAGATGCATGACTTCAAAAATAATTATAGCATTAAACTAATAACTTAATATTACTCATCATCATTAGAGTACCAAACCAATGAGACAGTGTTCCAAATGAGAATAAATCGGACCAACTGAACCGACTCTAGAATCAGACACTACATACTAGCATGATAATGTTAGCAATACATAAACCGAGATGGACAAATCACGATAAAAAAAAGGATTCAGACATTTACCTAACTTATCAGACACATAGAGAGATGCTAGGAACTCCTTGTTAACTTAAGCCAAACTGGAAGTCATGTTCCGATGAAGCCATAGAGAATCATGGGAAGATGACTACATTAATGACTGAAATTTCCAGATTTTAGATAGCTTAACAACATTAAACAAACTTAGCCATGCTTAGAAATAATAGAAGACAAATGTATTCTCAGCTACATTCTAGACGAGCAAAAGACAATTTCTTTTGAAAATCTAGACATGGATAATCATAAAACATGTTCTTAAAACAACACAAAATCCAAAGATCAACTTATATTCATGAGAAGCCAACTATACGGCTGCCTAATGCATTTCGACACCCTCTACCCACATAGCAAGCAAACATGGACTCCATTTCGACAAGTATGGATGAAGAAGTATCAATATGATTGACAAATGAACAAACAAAAATCGAAATGAACACAACTTAGCCCGGAAAACTCGAAAAAGAACCATAAACAGAGAAAACCAGATTAACAGGCGATAAATCATTTTGAAAACGAAATACACACTTTACCCATTTCCGAAAAATAAGATTAAATACATCACACAAGAACATTTTAAAAATCAATCAAAATACACATTATTGTCTAATGCTAATGAAAACAAAATGAATAAGAGAGTTAAAAATGATTTACCTCGTTATGATCAGCGAACAGGGATGGAATGAGCAGATAGATGAATTCTACCACACAAACATGAACCGGACAGCAAGCGAGAGGCCTATGCAGCATCTCGAACTCGAACTAACTTAGAAGAACAATGGTGATCAAGCTAGAAGAATGTGCTTCATATGGAAACTAACTCTTCTTTTTCTCTTTCGATTGTATATCGTATATCCTATAACTATTTTGCTATGTTGTTCTCTTCGGCTTAGTTCAAAATTTTCCAATCCCTATAATGAAGAAGAAAGAGGGTATATATAGGGGGAATTCTAGGGTTCACATTTTTTTTTGTGTGGGGGATGTGGGAGGGGGGGGGGGGCATGTGAAACCCAGATAAGAATAAGGGCCAACCTTTTTGAAATTTAAAAATCTTCCCCAGGATAATGGAAAAGATAAAATTCGCTTCAATTTCGCCTAAATCTGAAAGGTAAAGGGGCGAGGTGGACAACTCGGATCGATCCATTGTACTCGCTACTTGACATGGCTCAATCTTGTAGCCACAAGGACGGTTTGACGCGGCTGTTGCAGGGAAATGACAACTGGAATCGCGGAAAAGTTGTACTAGATCGTACTAGCCCGAGGAAGAAGACGCATCCTCTGTACTTTTGACGCCGTGTGATCGCCATTTGGTGCCATTGTCGCGCTGTGCTTCTTCTTCTGTGAACTCGCCCTTGCGTGAGGGAGAGGTGAGGCACTTATAGGGGTTGTTTCGTCGTTCACGCGTTGCTTCCGTTTGGATCGCTGTGAGCGTTATTGTTACGCCGTGTATTCCTCTGTCTATTGGCGCTGCTGTATTCTCTTGTTAACGTTGAAAGAAATGTTGTTGGGTTTCTTTTGAGCAGGGGTTTGGGTCGGGTTGATTCGATTTGGACTGAAAGAAGAGAATTGGAAAATGGTTGGCTTGGGTGAATGGGAAAACAAAAGTGAAAACTACATAAAAGCCTTAAAATCTAAAATAATTATAATTTCATACCCAAATCCAAAGTTATTCCTAAAATACCCATTCTCTCTTAAATAATCACAGTCCATACTCCCATTCATTAAGAATGATAATTTTCGCTTAAGTGATACTAAATCGGTATCATATACTGTATTGATATCATTAAGGTTGATAATTTCGCTTAACTGATACTAAATCAGTATATATATACTGTATTTGTATCATTAAGGTTTGTTTTTCAGAAATTACTTATTAGTTAATGATACTATAAGAGTATATATGTATATTGTTGTGGTATCATTAAGATGATTTCTTGTTCAGAAATTACTCATTAGTCAATGATACTATAACAGTATATATTCTTATAGTATTATTGACTAATGAGTAATTTCTTAACAACAAACTTTAATGATACCAACACATATATATATATTGATTTAATATTAATTCAATGAATTAATCAGCCTTAATAATACCAATACAATATATATGATACTAATTTATTATCAGTTAAGCGAAATTAATAAATGAGCTATATAGTGTAATTATTTAGTGGAGTATGAATATAAAGGGGTATATATTTATAATTATTTTTGCTTTAATAGGACTTAGGGAAATGGGTCTGGGAGTTAGTGGGCTGCTGAACTAAAGAATGGGAATCGAAGGGTTGAGATTAGTCCAAAAGTGGGTTGAATCCTAACTTGGATTGCTGAGATTCTTGGAGAAAAAGGCCCAAAGTTAATTTCTCTAATTGATTGAAATAAATTTATTAGGTATAAAAGCCCAAATAAAATTCAATTGTAGTAAAATCGAATTCAACAATTGAATTTGGTTAAAATTTGACCAAGAAGAATTGATACGAATTAACTAATGAGCTTTTTATTCTTAATAAAATAAAATAAATAATTTAATTATGAACTAAGCGATAAGAAGTTATAACCCTAACTTTAAACTAGACTAATTATAATAGAATATTTAAAATAAAATCTTTTCGAGATGATTTTTAAATATTTATAAAATACACTAATTATGTATACACAAAACTATATAAAATATATTTATTATTTATAAATTGTGAAAATTGACTAAAATCATATAAAATGACTTTGAAAAGTATTTGATTTTATAAAACTAATTATCCTAAATCACTTGGAAATTAAGAAGCTCGTGAATTAATTCATATCGGGGAGAGTCAAAATTGGGTGTCAACAATTGTCCCTCGCTTACTTCCCTTGATACAAGAAATTCAAGGAAAATAAAATTGACTGATCCAATTTTGACTTACCAAATATTCATCTTTGAGAAAAGGGATTTGGTACGCACTTTAGAAACTATGGTCGAACCCCAGAAATGGGATTCCTACCTATCTCAGGCTATACGAGAATTCAGACCACTTGTAATTCAATACGCTTGAATCGTTGCACGATTTTGAAAGAACTCAAAAGTTATACCGATATCGAATTATGAAAAGACCGGAATGCTCGAGAATAAGATTTAAGATTGAACGTTGGAATACAGTCGAGTTTTCAACATTGATTCCGCCTACATATCCCTCTACTTAGAGAATCAGGCTGCTTGTAGTTCGACTCAATCGATTGAAAAGAAAATCTATTATGCAAGATAACCTTTGATTCTGGAAAAGTGACAAAGTAAGTAGAGTATGAAAAGGAGGCTTGAAACCTCTTAGACATGAATGTGGCACGCTTCACACTCATAGTTAAGAAGTTACACGGACATAATCTCCAAAGCTCTTGGCGCATCGTCACTAGTATTGGAAAGCTGCCTCCGGTGAATACCAAAATTTTCAGGATGCGAAACTGAAACTAATAATCGTAAGAAAAACCCACATGCCTTCTGATAGGGGTGTGGTTTAATTGTGGTGGAAGTCGCTCCTCAGCTCGCGTCCTAAGAGTTTGACACTCTTCTTCGGACTATGTCGCTGCTAAGAAAAAGTTCCACATTATGATGCAGTTTTTATGTCGTCTGCACCTGTGGTTTGCTTTGAGAATTCATCCTCTTGGGATGCTAGACTGAGATAAAACTCATTAGCATAAAATGGAATTCTAATGGGGGAGATAACGTCTTTTACCATGTTGACACTTAATTGTTCTCCTTGCGCATTTGACGTCAGCTTCATCAAGTTTGACGTAAAGCAAATAAAGCTTGTATTTCAAATTTGTAATATAATCTTCAATGCATTCTTCTTTTGATGTCGAAGTAATAAAATATGTTGATGTAATATGTTTATATTCTCTTGACGTTGTTGTTGATGGTTCTCTTGATGTCGTTCTTGTAATGGAAATAATGATGATAACTTTCTTGCGATGCATGAGGTTTCTTAGCGATGCATGGATATTTTTCCAGTGATGCATGGATCTCTTTCCCACGATGCATGACTTTTTTTTTGTGATGCATGAATCTCTTTCCCCCAATGCATGACTTTCTTTTCCGCAATGCATCGATCTTCTTTCGCAATGCATGAACCATTTTTCCCGCGATGCATGACCTTCTTTTTCGCGATGCATGAATCCCTTCCCCCCGATGCATAGCCTTCTTTCGTGATGGATGGATCTTATTTGTCACGATGCGTGAATCATTTTTCCGTGATGCATGAATTTATTTTCCTACGATGCATGAAAGTAATGCTTCACTGAGTAATGCAGATGACCGGTGGCTGTATCGTCTCATTTGACAATACAATATAATTGACCCTCATAGTAGTGGTATCACCTCGTTTGATGACACGATATAAATGACTCTCCTGGTGGTGGTATCATCTTAATCGATAATACAATATAAATTACTCTCAGAGTATTAGTATCGTCTCATTTGACTATACAAAAATAAATGACTTTCCGGGTAAGACTATTATCATGTCTGATAATATGATGTGAATAACGTCCTCCATGTATTTTCAGTTGTTTGGAAACAATAATTTCTCTCTTCGAGGTTTTCATTTGCTCCATCTCTGAACATAATTGCATGTTCATTATGGACCTCACTTTAATGAGAATTTGAATCAAATAATGCATTCCCAATTTTTTGGTATAAGAAGCATAAAATATTTCCTGCATTCCCAAAAAAATTGTCAATTCTAGGGAGCTCCTTCCCTTTTGACTTCTTCATATTCATTGAATGGATTAATATGCTGCTCTCGAGGCAAACTTATAGACCTGCATCTACAGAAAAACTATTAATTTAAAAATGAATTGATCAGTGTCGAATCTTTCGATTGCATTCTCCTTGTCTTGCTATCTTCGATTGATTTCTCCGATCTCCCCCCTCTTGATAGATAAGAAAAAATATTTTTTATGCAAAAATAATTGAAACATGAAAGAAAAGTTTTAAGGAAAATAGATTTTCAAAAGAAATATTCAGAAAAGGTCACGACCAAGTGTCATGTCACGTCAAGCTTAACAAACTCCTATGAAGTTGATGCCTCGAGGTCTATCTGATTGCTTGCCGGGAAGTATTCAAAGTGGTTATAAACTTTCGATGAACCCTAATGGAATTTTTTAGGTCATCATTAAAAATTTCTGTCCCAGTTAACTCTCATGGCATATATTGAATAGCTGACGAACAAATCTTGGAATAAGATTTTCTCAGAAATTTTGTCCTAGTTGTAAATCTCAAAGTTACTTCAGTCTTGACTTCGTTGGAGAGATCTTCTTCTCGAGAATTTTTGAGTCCCTCTCAAAAATTCTATTCCAATTTCTATTGTAAAGAGAAATATAAATTTTATGGGAGATATGACCGAGCTGTTGAGGCACCTACGTATTTTGTTGAGGTAAGAATCACGTCAAACGTAGTTCCACCCTCGAGAATTAATTGAAGTTCAAAAGGGAACCAACCGAGGTCGACATAGGCCACCTATGTATCTCATTCTCGAGAATTAAGGTCGAACGTTGTTCAAATACAAAGAAATATTAAAGGTATAAAAGGGTGACCGAGGACGTTATAGGCCGCCTACGTATCTTCTTCTTGAGAATTCAGGTCAGACGTAGTTCATTTACAAAAGGAAATATTAAAAGGTGTAACCAGGATCGATATAGGCCGCCTAAGTATCTCATTCTTGAGAATTCAGGTCAACGTAGTTCATTACAAAAGGAATAAAATTCTAAACAAAACAATTACAAGCAAATTGAACGATTACAAGGAAATAACAGAAATACAGACTGAAACTTCACACATAATATCTCTTGAAAACATCTGATTGATCGGTTTTGTCCATTCGGCAACACTTTGCGAACCATGTAGGGTCTTTGCTAATTTTGTTCAAATTTCCCTTTATACTCATCCTGGCGAGGGAAAATGCGTTTCAGGACCAGCTGACCAATTTGAAATATACTGGCCCTTATTCTTTTCTTGAAAGTACGAATCATCTTCTGTAATTGACCATGACAAACAACCACTATTATCAATCAATGTTAGCTGATCAATCCGCTTGCGAACCCAATCAACATCACTCAGTTCAGCTTCTTGGATGATTCGCAGTGAAGGTATCTCAACTTCGGCAAATATAACTGCTTTGTTCCATATACTAACAAGTATGAAGTAGCTCCAATTGACGTTCTGATAGTCGTTCAGTATCCCAACAAAGCATATGGCAACATCTCGTGCCAATCTCTGTGATTGTCAATCATTTTTCTTAAAATCTTTTTTATATTCTTGTTGGTAGCTTGTACAACTCCATTCATTTGGGGACGCTAATCGGTTGAATTTTGGTGAATAATCTTGAATTGTTCATATATATCTCTCATCAAATGACTGTTGAGATTTTCTCCATTATAAGTAATGATGGATTCTGGTACCCTAAACCTACATATCAAATTGTTGCGAACAAAATCAGCTACAACTTTTTTGGTCACCGACTTATACGAAGTTGCTTCCATCCACTTGGTAAAGTAGTCGATTGCAACAAAAGGAATTTGTGTCCGTTAGAGGCAGATGACTCTATTGGACCAATGACATCCATGCCCTAAGCTACAAACGGCTAAGGTGAACTCATAGCATTGAGCTCGTGAAACGGGACTCGAATCAAATCACCTTGCACTTGACATTTATGACATTTCTGCATAAAATTGCAACAACCATGCTCCATAGTCATCCAAAAATAACAGGCTCGGAGGATCTTCTTAGCCAAGGTGAGTCTATTCATGTGAGTTCCATAAACTCCAACATGTATCTATTCCAGAAGTTTCGCAGCTTCATTAACACCAACACATTTGAGAAGACCTAAATACGGAGTCCTCTTATAAAGGATTTCCCTACTAGGAAAGAAATTATTGGCCATGCGGCGTATTGATTTCTTCTAGTTGATTGTTGCATTCTCAGGATAGGGTCCAGTTTACAAATATTTCTTTTATGTAAGAATACCAAGGCAAACCATCTGGTTCCGCTTCAATATGTGAACAATGAACAGGTTGTTTTATTACCTATATGTCCAAAGGATCAATATAGCTTGTGTCGGGATGATCATTGAGGCAATGGTGGCAATAGCATCGGCTAAGTCATTCTGTATCCTGGGAGAGTGTATGAATTCAATCTTGCAAAATCTCGTGCACAACTTCTGTATATAGTCCACGTACATCATGATCTTTAGGTTCTTCACTGACTATTCTCCTTGAACATGATGAATCAGCAAATCAGAATCCCCAATAATTAACCAACAACTCATGGATATTCATGTCGATGGACATCTTCAAACAAATAATACAAGCTTAATATTCAGCCCTGTTGTTTGTGCAATTAAATCGGAGTTTAGCCGCCACAAAATTGTTCACCCTATCTTTGTGATTAAGCTTTTTAGAAACAGGGTAATACCTCGCTAGGAACACATCCCTCAATTGGTTCCAAGTATACATCGAGTTATAGGAAAGCTCAGTAAACCATATAGCAGCCTCTCCCGTCAGTGAGAGAGGGAACACTCTTAGTTCAATGACGTCCATGTCCAAGTCACGCCTCCCTACACAACTCTTACACACCGACCTTAGTTTGGCGATGTGAGCATGTGGATCCTCAGATGGTAGCCCCGAAAACAAACCTCTAGCGGTGATCATCTGCATCAAGCTACTAGTTACCACGAAAACATGACCATGTGGTAGAGGAGGTAGGACAAGTGGCCCGTCAGAGTCAGTGATGTTAACATTTCCCCTATAGTACTCTTGAGGGCGTAGGGCAGGAGGTTGCCTCCTCAGATCACCTTCACTAGGGTTCTCAACTATCACTTGTTTATGAGCATCAACCGGCGGAGGAGGTTGAAGGTTGATCTCATCACCAATATTAGCTGGATTCTGTGGATTGTTTATTCTGCGAAGTGTACGGTTTAGTTCTGGATCAATTGAAAGTATTGGTTCTCCTCGACTCCGTGTATTTGGCATACACTAGAACTAGACCTGCGAGAGACAAAAACAAAAAGAAAAAGTAAAATTAGGAAATTATTGACTAAAATTTGGTAATGTGCTTAAAGTTAATCTAAAAGCCACTTTCCCCGGCAGTGGCGCCAAAATTTGATACGCTCAAATTACACTTCCCTACAGAAGTATAAGCGATCGTATCAAGTAAAGAACCCAATTGTTAGGTTGGGGACGATCCCACGAGAAAAATAGTTCAGACTTAACTTTAAGCTACAATTACGTCTATTTAGTCAAGTCCTTTTCAAAAATAGTTAAATAAAAGGGGGGGGGGTTTGTGTAACAAAAATGTTCAATTATGTCTAAGTAAACAAGTAGCAATGTTAAAAACTTTGGTTTTTATCAAGTGATGAGAGAAAGTAGGGCATAAGTGTTCCCCATAGGTTCATTAACACGATAATCCTAGCTATAACAACTCTTTCCTAGTGTCTTGAATACAAAGTGGTAAGTTATGTATCTCTAATTTCTTGGTCTGGCAACTAGAGAATTTCACCCCGTACCTTGGTCCGGCTACGTGTGTTGAATTACTAACCCTTACCCTTACCTCATATTAAGCATCATATTCAATGTATGACTAAGTTACTACTTCGCACCAATTGAGACTAGCCTATTAGATAGTTTATAGTAAATCTACATTGATAATTCTTTTCCTATTAACTACCCCCTTGGTCCGGCGAATAGAAATAGGGCAAGTTCTAACGCGTGCACTCGTTAAAAAGACTTCTAACCGAAAGAATTATCAATACATGCAAGAACCTATTCTAGAATTGTTATTTAGCTAGTTTTATCTTGTTAATTACCCATGGTTCCCACAACCCTAGTTGTGGATTTAGTTACCCATGCTTATAAATACACAATTCATAATTGTTTGATAAGAATTCATGTACTTACTTTGATAAGTTTGAAGAAAATCCAGAAATATCACTTGAATTAACGAAAATATTGTAATAATCGATTCCGGAAACTTGAAGTAATTCCCAAAATCCAAAGTTTTAACTTCCAATAACAAGAGTATGAAAATTAGTAAAAAGTCTAACCCAAAAATGAGGTTTTTAGTCCTATTTATAATAATAAAGTCCTAAAATAAAAAGGAGTTCTAAATAAGGAAAAATCTGTCCAAAACGCGTTTTCAGTCGATGACCCAACTGACGGTCCGTCGATCGACGGACCGACGACAGCTTCCGTCGGTCCACACTTAAAATCTTTTTCAGCCTCCACTTTTGCATACTTTCTGTTACCATCAACGGACAAACAACACGGTGCGTCGATGGCCTCCGTTCCTCCATACTTAGTGGTTTCTTTAAGTCGGGTACTGGGACTACTTTCTGTTACCATCAACGATTTGCCAGGACAGTCCATTGATCAGTCGACAGACCGTCGATACTTCCGTAGCCCCACACTTGGTCAGAATTCCCCGATTTGATTTAGCATCTTGAACCTCCAGTCGACGATCATCACCTACGGACTG
Source organism: Solanum lycopersicoides (assembly GCA_022817965.1). Classification (NCBI taxonomy): domain Eukaryota; kingdom Viridiplantae; phylum Streptophyta; class Magnoliopsida; order Solanales; family Solanaceae; genus Solanum; species Solanum lycopersicoides. The sequence goes on along the minus strand of CM040628.1, from coordinate 12,066,145 downwards.
TCGATGGGTCGAAGGACCGTCGATGGCTCCATAGGTCATCACTTCTGCACTGATTTTAACACAGTCTTCAGCGTTTCCGTTCTGGACAGTTTTCCTGCAAACACAGATAAAAATACATTAAAATAACTACAAAAAGGCCTTAGACACACACTAAACTTAAGGAAAAAGCATTGAAAGTACCGTGAAACCATGGTACATCAACACCCTCAACTTAAATTCGTTGTTTGTCCTCAAGTGACGCACTATGACTCACCACAACATCTTTGTACAAACGTATACTCTTTTAAGCTTTTGCAACCATATGGCTATCAATCCCAACTATTTTCATTACTTTGATGCATGATGTCACTCTTAGGCTCACTAGGCTCATTCATGTGGATCAGACCATGACATAAACTTACCACGCCAACACCTCTTATTCTTTTATCTCTCACAAAGGTACCAACTTTCCAATATTGCAACTAGTGTTCTCACTTCAAAAGATATCCTCCTTTTTCGCTCAGTGATTTCAAATTTGGGTATAAGGATCATTAGTCAACACTCACGCTCAAAATGACTTCACACCTAGTTGGTACTTGTCGCCACAGGCTTGCCCTTATTTTCACTGCTTAAGTTCCTCATATTAGACTCTTAGGATCACGATAGGACTTTCTTAGCTTGTAACGTAGGCTCAGGGTCAGGTATGGTACATATAGATTCATTTTAGTGACTTGTTGCCCTCCTTGACATTACGGCTAAGCATCCTACCTCTTTCATTTTCTATTATGCCCTACTCTTCTTTTTCTTGTATTCGTTGCCTGGTTTTCTCCTTTCTTTTTTTGTTTTCTTTTGTGCAAGTGACTCTTCTTTTATTTTCATTTTTATTTATTTCTGCAAATTCTTCACTTGCTTTCTACTTCGATTGAGTCACTTTTTTTCTTCACTATTTCTTTTTTTTTCTTTCTCATTAATCCTTCACACCCTCTTTTTCGGGCTATTACTCATAGTAGCCACCCTCAACTCATGGTTTTTTGCCATGAGTTGAGGTACACAATACCCAAGGTTGAGTCAGGGCCAAGACGAGATCGGTTTCTGCATTATCCACCCTCAACTTATGCTTTTGGCCTAAGTTGAGGTGCACATGTCCAAGGAGGGACCAGGGCCAACACATTATACCCAAAAAATTTTGGTGGGGTCAAAAAGAAAGGTTCATTGTAAGCTCAAGATATTTGAATCAAACAGGGATGAATTTCATTTGATTTTCTTTTATTTAGGCTAAAAATTGGCTAATTTGAACAAGGAACTATGATCCTTTCCTAATTGACTAACACCGATTACTTTTTGCAGGACTAACCGGGCAAGTTCTAGGTAGGTACCAACAGTGGACTATTCAACTTTCCGCACACTCTCTTAACACCTCATTACCCTACCAGATTATCGGACACCTAGTTCGAGTGTTAGATTGAGGGTCATGCAATGATGTATCTCTATGTCATGCTTAGAGCCAACACATTCAATATTCACTATGCCTAATCATGCAAGCATTCTCATTAGAACGGGATATCATTGTATTTAGCCATCATGCCTCAGATTTCACATTTATACTTTGTACAAGATACTAAACATGCCGGTTCAACAGTAAAATAATCAGTATCTTGGGGCAAAAGAACACAGGCAAGAAAAACCCAAGAGAGGATCGTGAGTTGGGCTTCTCAGACTTCACCCTAACACCCACTTTCCATTTACCCCACCCCTAACAAGAAAGCATGCAATTGTCCCCAATGTATAAGAAATATAATAAGAATGTGGTAGGTGAAACAAACCTGAGGCGCATAGCACCGAAGATCAACAAGCGGGCGGGTCTGGTTTCCCAAAACCCGCTCCATCAGTAGGAGGGACACCATCAGTAGTGTCCGCATCAATGTCAGCACCCTCAGTAGTGATCCTCGCAACATCAACAATCCTGGAGCTAGACGCCCCAACAACTAACTCATGAGCCCTCATCTGCCGGGCCTCCTCATCCATCAACGAGGCTCTCCTCGCAGCCTCCAACTCAGTACACTCTCTCTTCCTAGCACGATCCTCATCACCCTCTCTGGTCCGTTGCCTCTTGGCATGCTCACGTTGCGGAGGCGGTGGCGCAGCGGTGGTCTGGAACAGTGCAGCAAGCACCGTATCCTCAGCAGGCTCTGCATGTGTGGCCTCAGGATCAGGTACCCGCGCATCAAGTATGGCATCCATATCAGCCCTGAGACTTGCCACAACAGCCTGGAGAGTCCTCAAGTCAATAGTAGGGGCTGGCCGAGCGAGAACTCTCAACTCGAAGGCGTCAAGGCGCTGGTGGACTGCCAAAATCTGCCTCTCAGTCTGCTGGACAATCCTCTTCTCAATCAGATCCTCCGCCTCAGCAATGGACTTCTGCATCCACGGCTGGATATGATGCAGCAGTGGGGGATAGGCAGTGATGGACCAATAGCCAGATGAATTTGGTCATGATATGTGAGGTTGGACTTCTTGATCACACCTCTGGGCTCCAGCACCCAATATGCACCCTCAACATCCACGGAGATGTGCTGGGCTATCCACTTCTTGGTGGTCTCTCTCACCCCCGTATTACGCTGGAAATGGCCCTCCTTAATCAGCTTCCACCGATAGTCAAACTCGGGGGTAGGGTTCTCCCTGGTAGCATCTGTATCAGCACCGTATAGGAAACAACGAATAGTGGGTAAAGAGATGTCCACCCTGTGTCCACGGACTCGAACATGATCAAGTGGTGCTACATAAGAAGGTAGATATCTCGCACCACCTCCTCAATGTAGCGTCCAACGCTCCTAGCCATCCACTCTAGCCGATGGCGGGTGAAGAGATCATGTATGGCCGACATGGTGTGGAGACTCCCTGTAAGAACTCGCCGCTCGAATGTCAGAGTCCGAGTCATGACCCCCTTGTCATTAAGCAGCTTCGCATCCTTGTACACCTGGTATTGTAGTTCTACACACCACCGGTTGGGCTGATCAGCAACCGGTGCAGGGACGTCGGTCAGGGGTGCTTGAGTAGAATCCGCACTATCGGCCTCATCAGAAGAGGCAGAGTAGATAGGTGCAGCAGAAACGTTGGCACCATGCGATCTAGACGCTTTCTCAGACCCTGAAGCCTCCTCGGATCCGGACGCTCCCTCAGACCAGGAAGCCTCCTCGGAGCCAGACGCTCCCTCAGAACCCGCGGCAGACCCAGACGGTGTGCCGGTCAGTGTGCGCTCCTCATCAGACTGGAGGCAGTGACTACGCCGGACGCCACCCTCTTAGGTGTGCTCCGAGAGGTCCTAGCAGCACGTGACGGTGTCTGGGTGCCTGATGGCACGTATTCAGGGTCGCGCTCATCATTTGACGAGCCAATTACCCGACGGCGGGAAGGGGTGACATACTTGGAACGTCCTCTAGAGTAGACTAAGTCTGGTTTGGGGGCCATTGGTACCTGCAAAAGAGAGTTATTAGTTCTATTGGAAATAGCTGACACACCCAACAGAAGCAAGACCAAATTTAAAACACAAAACACAGTCAAGTTCAGAACTGCAGAACTGACTGACGGGCACTACAGATGGTCCGTCGATGGAACGACGGTGCGTCGGTGAACACTTAGCAAATATTTTGAAGGCTTTAGGAACAAAGGTTCTGTTAAAGACGACAGACTTGCAGGACGGTCCATCGATCAACTGATGGACCGTAGACCTAGTCCGTCATTGGACACTTAGAAAAAGTTAGAATGCTTGACATGCAAAGGTTCTGTTAAAGACGACGGACGTGCAGGACGGTCCATCGATGAAACGATGGACCGTAGATCACGTCCGTCGGTAGGCACTTAGACAAAATTTTTAGACCCTCAGCAAACAGTGTTCTGTTAGAGTCGACGGACATGCAGGACGGTCCGTTGATCAGTTGACGGATCGTAGGCCTAGTCCGTTGTTCTAGACTTGATTAAAATTGGGGGTAGCTATCGACGGACCCCATCGACGGTCCGTCGATTGACCGACGGTCCGTAGACGGGGTCTCGTACTGTCGGTCAGAGACAGATTTTGGTAAGCCACATTTTGCACCCCCAATTGACAATGTCAAGCATATTAAGACACATTATGTTCATATATCAATTAACACACCATTTCGTCATTCCTAGGGCATCGATTAGTGCAATTTCAATCCTAGAATCTAAAGTACTAAAAAGCCCTAAGTCGGAAAAACAACAAAACTCAGAACACAGTTCATTTAGACATTAACACCCCCAACCCATTAACTTTCCATCATTCTAAGGGACTAGGGACCCAAGTTCAATAGTTTAATCATGCAATTTCATCCCGAAGTCAAGACCCACATACAGATTTCATCAATTTTGCATGCTGACATTTAGGTTTCCAAACAAAGAACATGAAATCAGTAGCAGATGAGATGAACATACCTATGTACTGTAGTGTAGTGAATGGGGAGATGACTTTGTGCACGAAACAACACCGAGCCCGCCTTTGAACACCGACCAGAAGGAGTACGGAAGAAGACGGGAAGTGGGGAGAGAGAAGTTTTGGGATTGAGGGGAATTCTGGGGAAGATGGGAATCACGAAATGATTAGTGGGGAATAGATGTGTGAGTGAGTGGGGGAGTTTAAGGAAAATGGGGGGGGGGGGAAACGGTTGGGAAAGGGATTTGAAAGGGTGGGGGTAAATGAAAAGTTTAAAAATCAATATATAGCCGGTCGGGTCGGGTCGGGTCGGGTTATTGGGTTTGAGGAACTAACGATTCCCCGTCGACGGACCGTAAGTGAATCGACGGTCAGTCGACTGCTCCGTCGACTGTGCCCTAACTTAGAAAAAATTAAAAATCATACTTTGGATCCACGGATGCCATCGACGATCTGTCATTTCGTCCGTAGATTAGTGCACCAGACCAATTTCTGCAGATTTATGGTGGTTTGGTCCCTGCACATTGAACACCCAATAAGCTTATCTTTTTGTGTTTTCTGGACAATTTTTAGACACGGACCCTAAACTATTCTCTAGCCAACATACTTAAAAGAAATAAAAGAAACTTTACACAGGACAATAAGTAAAAATCGAACTAATGCGACTATTCTTACTAAGACGAGAAAAACCTAGTGTTGGCTAGAGGATACATATTGGGTTGCCTCCCAATCAGCGCTTGATTTAACGTCGCGGCACGATGCAATAATCTTGATTACTCAGACTTCATCAAGATGGTATGCTAAACCACTTCATTCGCATTCTCCGCATGCCCAAGGTAAATTTTGATTCTTTGCCCATTGACCTTGAACCGTGCGCCCTCCTTGTTATCCAACTCAACCGCACCATGAGGGAACACTTGAGTGATCAAGAATGGACCAGTCCATTTGGACTTGAGTTTGCCCGGAAACAAGCGCAACCTAGAGTTGAACAAAAGCACCAAATCCCCAACCGCAGATTCACGATTTTTAATCTTTTGGTCATGGTACTTCTTCATCTTTTCTTTGTAGAGGGCTGAACTTTCATACGCCTTCAAGCGAAACTCATCAAGCTCATTCAACCCATTTAATCTCTGTTCCGCAGCTTCATTCCAATCCATCTTCAGTTTCTTCATCGTCCACATGGCCTTGTGCTCTAACTCAACCGGTAAGTGACAAGCTTTCCCATATACAAGTTGGTAGGGGGACATACCTATGGGAGTCTTGTATGCTGTCCGGTAGGCCCAAAGAGCATCATCATGCCTCCTTGACCAATCCGTTCTACTAGCATCCATCGTTTTCACCAGAATTTGCTTGATTTCTCTGTTTGACACCTCGACTTGCCCACTAGTATGAGGATGATAAGGAGTGGCCACATTGTGGCGGACCCCATATCTCTCCAATAGCCCTTTGAACAACTTGTTGCATAAGTGGGATCCCCATCACTAATAATGGCCCTTGGGGTGCCAAATCTGGAAAATATGTTCTTTTTCAAGAACGCGGTGACACTCTTTCCTTCATTATTTGCAAGTGCAATGGCTTCCACCCATTTTGGCACATAATCAACCGCCACAGAATATACTTCATCCCATGAGAACTCACAAAAGAGCCCATAAAGTCAATGCCCCACACATCAAACAACTCAATTACAAGAATGGGATTTAAAGGGAGCTCTTGCCGTCTAGAAACACCTCCATCTCTTTGGCACCTATCACATGCCTTGGCAAACTCATGAGCATCTTGGTGGATGGTTGGCCAATAATAGCCACATTGCAAGATTTTATGGGTAGTTCGGATACCACTATGATGCCCACCCACAGGCGAGGAGTGGCATGCCTCCAAAACACTCAACATCTCAACTTCCGGCACACAACGCCGAATAAGCCCATCGACACAACTCCTATATAGATATGGCTCATCCCAAAAGAACTTTTTCACATCATGCATGAACTTTTTCCTTTGATTAAAGGACAAGTCCGATGGGACGATATCACTAGCCAAATAATTTGCAAAATCTGTGAACCATGGAATCAAGTCATGACTAGCGGCCAATACATGCTCATCAGAGAAAGTATCATCAATTTCAGCCTTTTCACCAAACTCTCGCATAGCTTCATCCTCTAATCTGGACAAGTGATCAGCAACTTGATTTTTGGTCCCTTTTCTATCTTTCACTTCAAAGTCAAGCTCTTGCAAAAGTAATACCCATCTAATCAACCTCGGTTTCACATCCTTCTTTGCCATCAAATATCTTAAGGCAGAATGATCAGTATGCACTATAACTTTTGTGCAAAGTAAATAGGAGCGAAATTTTTTAAAGGCAAATATCACCGCAAGTAGCTCTTGTTCAATCACAGTATAATTTTTTTGAGCTTCATTAAGGGCCTTACTGACATAATAAATGGGGTGAAGGATTTTATCCCTTCTTTGTCCCAATACTACACCAAGAGCAACCCCACTAGCATCACACATAACCTCAAATGGTTTGCTCCAATCCGGAGAAATAATAATGGGTGCAGACACCAACTTCTCCTTCAACTCTCCAAATGCCTTCAGACAGGATTCATCAAAATAAAATTTACACTCTTTCTCAAGTAACTTGCACAGAGGATGTGCAATTTTTGAAAAATCCTTGATGAACCTCCGGTAGAAGCCAGCATGCCCAAGAAAACTCCTCTCACCTTTTACAGAGATGGGTGGAGGAAGTCTCTCTATCATCTCAACTTTGGCTCGATCAACTTCTATACCCTTATGTGAGATGCGATGGCCCAATAGAATACCCTCTTTCACCATAAAGTGACATTTTCCCCAATTTAGCACAAGGCTGCAATCTTCACACCTTTTGAGAACTTCGGCCAAGTGACTCAAACAACGCTCAAAGGAGTCGCCAACCACTGAAAAATCATCCATAAATACCTCAATAGTGTCTTCCACCATATCGGAGAATATAGACATCATACATCTCTGAAAATTCACCGGTGCATTACACAACCCGAAGGGCATCCTCTTGAACGCGAAAGTTCCATACGGACAAGTAAAAGTTGTTTTCTCTTGATCTTCTGGTGAAATAGAGATTTGGTTGTAACCCGAATAACCATCAAGAAAACAATACCACCCCTTTCCTGCAAGCCTGTCCAACATCTGATCCATGAAGGGCATAGAAAAATGGTCCTTCTCAGTCCATGCATTCAATTTTCGGTAATCCATACACACTCTCCATCCGGTCACCGGCCTCATTGGAACAAGCTCATTTTTCTCATTAGGGACCACAGTCATTCCCCCTTTCTTGGGTACACACTGAACAGGGCATACCCAACTACTATCAGCAATCGGATATATGACTCCGACATCCAACCACTTAATAATCTCTTTCTTCACTACCTCTTGCATATGTGGATTTAAACGTCTCTGGTGCTGAATACTTGGCTTATGATCGGGCATGAGTTGGATTTTGTGTGAACAAAAATGCCGGGTGGAATCCCAATAGTGTCCGCAATAGTCCAACCAATGGCTCGTTTGAACCTCTTCAACACCTCTACAAGACAGTCCACTTGCTCCACATTCAAATCCGATGCAATGATTACCGGTGAAGTGTCACCTTTCCCAAGAAAACATACCTCAGATGAGGTGGTAGAGCCTTAAGCTCCAATTTTGGGGCCTCCTCAATAGATGGTCTCGCGGGTGGATGATACGCTCAAACTTACTTCTCAAATAAGAAGTAAAACGGTCGTATCAAGTAAAGAACCCAACTAATGAGGTTGGGATCGATCCCACAAGGAAAATAGTTCAGACTTAACTTTATTTTATTATTACTATTATTTAGCCAACTGTTTTCCAAAAAAAAAAACTAAAAGACAAAAAGGGGGGTTTTATTTCTAAATTAATGAAAATGATTAACTAAATAAGATCGAACAACTAACAAATTCAACTTCCGAAGTTTAATCAAATTGTAAAAGTAACTAGGGCTTTAGTGTTCCCCACAGGTTCCTAACTCGGTAAATCTAACTTTAACAGTTCTATCCTGATATCTTGCATGTAAAGTGATAAGTTATGTATCTCTAAATCCTTGATCCGGCATCTAGAGAATTTCACTCCGCACCTTGGTCCGGCTACGTGTGTTGCTATACTAACCCTTATCTTTACCTCATATTAAACATCGTATTCGGTATTTGACTAAGCTATCAACTCGTACCAACCAATACTAGTCTATTAGATAGTCTACACTAAATCTATGTTGATAATTCTTTTCCTATTATCTACCTCCTTGGTCCGGCAAGTAGCATTAAGGCGAGTTCTAACGTTGGCCACCGTTAAAAAGAATTCTAAACGAAAGAATTATCAATACATGCAAGACACCACTCTAGAATTGTTATTGAAGTTAGATTACTACCTTGTTATTCACCCATGGTTCCCACAACCCTAGCTATGGGGTTTAGTTACCCATGTTCGTAATTACACAATTCATATCGTTAATGGAAGAGTTCATGCACTTACTTTTATGAAAATGAATAATTTCCCAGAATTTAACTTGATTAATCAACAAAATCACCAACAATCAATTCCCGGAAAAAATCTTAATTCCCAAAATTGAGAGTTTACTAATATAATCCAAGAACTATAAACTAAAAATTATCCAGAAAGTCTAACCTCAAAAATGAGGTTTTTTCAACTATTTATAATAAAAACAAAAACCTAATCAAATAAGGATTCTATTTACTAAAAATCTGTCCAAACGCGTCCGGGTCGACGGACCACGTGACGGACCGTCATGGACACGACGGACCGTCATAGCCTCCGTCGTCCCATACTTCACATCTTCTCATGTTGCTTTCTTCATTCCCCTCGACGGACAGGTATGACGGACCGTTTCAAGCACGACGGTCCGTCGAGGGTCTTCGTTCCAAAACACTTGAACTTCTTGGAATTTTGGGTACTGGGACTACTCTCTGATCATTACAACAAACTTGCAGGACGGACCGTCGTAGCTGTGACGGTCCGTCACGGACTTCCGTAATCCCACACTTGTCAGACTTCCCCAAATTTCCTTCAGCAACTTCTCCTTTCACTACGGTGCCACCTACGGACCGTCACAGCCGCGACGGACCGTCATAGGTTCCGTAGGTGATCTCTTCTGCAATTATTTCTCAAAAACTCCCGCTTTCATCCTTGGACAGATTTTCTGCAAACAAAAAGAAACTTATATCAAAATCAACACAAAAAGGCTCTCGACACACACTAAACTTAAGGAAAAAGTATTAGAAATACCGTGAAACCACGGTACATAAACACCCTCAACTTAAATTCGTTGTTTGTCCTCAAGCGACGCACTATGACTCCTTTGTACAAAAGTATCCATATTTTAACTTCCGCAATCATTTGGCTATCAATCTCGATTATTCTCATTATGTTCATGCATGGTATCACTATTAGGCATTGACTTGTGTAGAATCAAACCATAACCCAGATTTACTACGCAATGATGCCTATCCTCTCCAACTTTTCACTGAGATGCTAATATTTCTGGTATTACAACTCCTGTCCTCACTTCAAATAACATCCTCATTTTTCACACAATGATTTTAGTTTGAGTATAAGGATCACTTTTCGACACTCACTCTCAGAACAAATTCATCACTCATTTATACATATTGCCATAGGCTTGCCCTTATTTTCACTACTTCAAATTCCTCATACGCACTTAGGATCACAATAGGACTTTTTTAGATTGTAACATAGGCTCAGGGTCAGGTAGGGTGTATTTAGGTATACTTTAGTGACTTGTTACCCTCCTTGACATATCAGCTAAGCAAACCTCCTTTTTATCATTCTTATTTCGCCCTATTACTCAATTTTCTTTTCACTTTGCTGTTTTCCCTTTCTTATCCTTATGTGTAAGTGACTTTTCTCTTTTCTTGTGTTTATTTTGCTTTTTATTATTATTATTATTTTTTTTTTAGTCACTTCTGTTTTATTCTTTCTTTCTCTTCATTCTTTCAACCCCACTTTCCGTGGTTTTCCTTATAGCAGCCACCCTCAACTCATGATTTTGCCATGAGTCAAGGTTCACAATACCAATGGTTGGGTCAGGGCCAAAACAAGGTTGCTTTCTGCATTAGCCACCCTCAACTTATGCTTTTGGCATAAACTGAGGTGCACATGTCCAAGGAGGGACCAGGGCCAACACATTGTTCCCAGAGAAGATCATTTGGTGTAAAAAAGAAAGATCTAGTTTAGGCTCAATTCATTTGGATCAAAAAGGGATTAACTTCATTTGGTTTTCTGTTATTTTTAGGCTCAAGATTGACTATTTCGAACAAGGGCCTATGATCCTTTCCTAAGTGATTGTTTTGACTCACTTTCAGTAGGACTAACCAGGCAAGTTCTAGCTCAGTATTAATGGTGGTCATTCGAATTTACCTCACACTCACATGAAATTCCTTGCATTCCCAGAGTATTAGACACCTAGTTCAAATCTTAGATTCAGGATCATGCAGAAGTGTATCCTTGTTTCATGTTTCAAACCACACAATTATCACTTACTATGCCTAGTCATGCAAATGATTATCGAGATATCATATTTATATTAGCCATCATGCTTCAGATTTTTACTGTGTACATAAGATATGACATGCCGGTTCAACAATAAAAGTAATCAGTCTTTTGGGGAAAAAGAACACAGGCAAGAAAACCCCAAAAGAGGATCGTGAACTTGGGCTAATCAGAATTCACCCAAGCGTTCACTTTCCATTTACCCCACCCCCTACAAAAAATATGCAATTATCCCCAATGCATAGAAAAGTTAAACTACGTAAAAGGGTAAGTGAAGCAAACCTGAGGCGCTAAGCGCCGGTGATCAGCAAGCTGGTGGGTCCGGTTCCCCGGAACCTGCTCCCTGCGTAGTCTGGACATCCTCAGTAATGTCCTCCGCATCCACAGCACCATCAGTAGTGCCTCCCACAGAATCTACAATTTTGGAGCTAGACGCCCCGGCAGCTACTTCTACAGCCCTCAACCTACGGCCTCCTCATCGGCAATCGAGGCTCTCCTCGCAGATTCCATCTCACGGCGCTCCTTCTTCCTCGCCCTAGCCTCATCCTCCTCTCGACCCCTGCGTCTCTTGACATGCTCTCGTGGGGGAGGTGGTGGAACATCAGAAATGGTAAACAGGGCGGCCATCACGGTGCAACTTCAACCGGGGTAACTATGGAAACATAAACGATCAAAGTGGGCCCTATGTTCCACCTCAAAATCGGGAAGTTACTCTAGGGATGGTGGAGGTAGTATGACGCGAGTTGAAGACATGTTGCAAAAGATGATGAGGAGTTTTGACGCAAGTGATGAGCCACACCAAGGAGTTGAGAGGTTATTTGGCTAACATTGGGCAAAAAGTGGATGCACATGCAGTCTCAATAAAGCATCTTGAGATACAAATGGCCCAATTGTCGTCCACTCTGAACCCTCGTCAACCGGGTACTCTTCCTAGCAATACCGTCAAAAATCCAAAAATGATAGACATTGTTTGGCAGTCACGACTCAAGGGGGTAAGCAAACCATTGATACACATATGTCGTCTGGTGTTGAAGATGAGGTGAGAAGAGAAGATGCGGTAGTAGAAGCTAGTGGTGAGATGGTAAATGAAGCGGTAAAAGAATTAGAGATGCCCCAAAAGGTGACCCCCGTTCCTAGACCACCAGCACCATTTTCACAAAGATTGGTGAAGAAGACCGAGGATGGCAAATATCGGCATTTTATAACCATGTTGAAACAGCTTTCCATCAATGTACTTCGATAGAAGCTCTTGAACAAATGCCCGTTTATGCCAAGTTTATGAAAGATATGGTCACTAAGAAGAGGTCGGTGAGTTTTGAGGATGATAATAGGATGCAACGTTGTAGTGCTATTGCTACAAGGTCTCTTGTGCAAAAGAAAGAAGATCTGGGTGCTTTCACTATTCCATGTACAATCGGTTACTACACTTTCCTAAAGCATTATGTGATCTTGGGCAAGCATAAATCTCATGCCTCTCTCCATTTACAAGAAGTTGGGTTTGGGTGATCCAAAGCCCACTGTGATGCGGTTACTGATGGCCGATCAATAAGTGAAGCGGCCTATTGGGTAACTCCACGATGTGTTAGTGAAGGTGGAGTCATTCAAATTTCCGAACATTTGTGATTATTGACTGTGAGGTGGATTTTGAGGTGCCTATTTTTTCTTGGGAGGCCATTCTTTGCTACGGTCGCGCCTTGGTTGACATGGAGAAAGGCAGATGAAGTTTTGGTTAAACAATGAAGAAGCGACTTTCAACATTTGTAGGTCCATGAGGCAGAGTGGTGAGCTCCAATCAGTATTTGCGATATCTTACAGGGTTGAGAGTTCGTCTGAGGTACAAATAGAAGAGCGTCTTGGTGTTGAGGCACTAGCAGAAGTGATCATGAATTTTGAGAGTGATTGTATTGAAGAGTATGGGTCATTGGTTGCGGCACTTGATCGAGGTAATGTTTGGTTCAACGAAAGAATTTGGAGTAAGATATGAAGCATCGCGAGTCTCCACTGATGTACCGTGGTTTCACGGTATTTCTAATACTTTTTCCTTAAGTTTAGTGTGTGTCGAGAGCCTTTTTGTGTTGATTTTGATATAAGTTTCTTTGTGTTTGCAGAAAATATGTCCAAGGATGAAAGCGGGAGTTTTTGAGAAAGATTGCAGAAGAGATCACCTACGAAACCTATGACGGTCCGTCGCGGCTGTGTGGTCCGTAGGTGGCACCGTAGTGAAAGGAGAAGTTGCTGAAGGAAATTGGGGAAGTATGACAAGTGTGGGATTACGGAAGTCCATGACGGACCGTCACAGCCGACGGTCCGTCCTGCAAGTTCGTTGTAATGATCAGAGAGTAGTCCCAGTACCCAAAATTCCAAGAAGTTCAAGTGTTTTGGAACGAAGACCCTCGACGGACCGTCGTGCTTGAAACGGTCCGTCATACCTGTCCGTCGAGGGGAATGAAGAAAGCAACATGAGAAGATGTGAAGTATGGGACGACGGAGGCTATGACGGTCCGTCGTGTCCATGACGGTCCGTCGACCCAGACGCGTTTGGACAGATTTTTAGTAAATAGAATCCTTATTTGATTAGGTTTTTGTTTTTATTATACATAGTTGAAAAAACCTCGTTTTTGAGGTTAGACTTTCTGGATAATTTTTAGTTTATAGTTCTTGGATTATATTAGTAAACTCTCGATTTTGGGAATTAAGAGTTTTTCCGGGAATTGATTGTTGGTGATTTTGTTGATTAATCAAGTTAAATTCTGGGAAATTATTCTTTTCATAAAAGTAAGTGCATGAACTCTTCCATTAACGATATGAATTGTGTAATTACGAACATGGGTAACTAAACCCCATAGCTAGGGTTGTGGGAACCATGGGTGAATAACAAGGTAGTAATCTAACTTCAATAACAATTCTAGAGTGGTGTCTTGCATGTATTGATAATTCTTTCGTTTAGAATTTCTTTTTAACGGTGGCCAACGTTAGAACTCGCCTTAATGCTACTTGCCGACCAAGGAGGTAGATAATAGGAAAAGAATTATCAACATAGATTTAGTGTAGACTATCTAATAGACTAGTATTGGTTGGTACGAGTTGATAGCTTAGTCAAATACCGAATACGATGTTTAATATGAGGTAAAGATAAGGTTTAGTATAGCAACACACGTAGCGGACCAAGGTGCGGAGTGAAATTCTCTAGATGCCGGATCAAGGATTTAGAGATACATAACTTATAACTTTACATGCAAGATATCAGGATAGAACTGTTAAAGTTAGATTTACCGAGTTAGGAACCTGTGGGGAACACTAAAGCCCTAGTTACTTTTACAATTTGATTAAACTTCGGAAGTTGAATTTGTTAGTTGTTCGATCTTATTTAGTTAATCATTTTCATTAATTTAGAAATAAAACCCCCCTTTTTGTCTTTTAGTTTTTTTTTTGGAAAACAGTTGGCTAAATAATAGTAATAATAAAATAAAGTTAAGTCTGAAACTATTTTCCTTGTGGGATCGATCCCAACCTCATTAGTTGGGTTCTTTACTTGATACGACCGTTTACTTCTTATTTGAGAAGTAAGTTTGAGCGTATCAAATTTTGGCGCCGCTGCGAGGGAAAGTAGCTTTTAGATTAACTTAAATTTATTACTAAATTTAAGTCAATAATTTTCCTGATTTTACTTTTTTTGTTGTTTTTTATTTTTGCTAGGTTTGACGTCCTTGTATGCCAAATACACGGAGAAGAAAGAGAACCCTTGTTTCCCTACGATCACTGAGTTAGAGCGTACACTACGAAGAATGAATCGAAACTTGGGGTATAAATGATGATGATCCAAACCTGAACATCCCAGCTCCGGTTGATGCTCATGGTCGATTATTACCTGATAATCCTGATCTAGGTGCAGAAAGAGGACAAAATCCCGCACCACGTCCTCAAGAATACTACAGAGGCTATGACAATATTGCAGATTCTGATGGGCACTTGTCTTGCCCCTCTACCTGAGGTCCCAACTTGTATGTCACTAGAAGTCAAATGCAAATGCCTCACTGCTAGAGGTTTTTGTTTTCCGGACTACCGTCTGAGGATCCACATGCCCATATAGCTAAGGTGAGGGAGTGTGTAAAGCTGTGTAGGGAGGCCTGATTTGAATTTGGATGTAATAAGGGCTAAGAGTATTTCCTCTCTCAGCTGACGGGAGAGGCTGCCATTTGGTTCACTGAGCTTCCTTAACAACTCAAATCTTCAACATTGGAACGCAACTAAGGAACGTTTTTTTAGCACGTTTTAAAAAAAAAAATTCTACCCGGTCTCCAAGACACTAAATCACAAAGATAGAGTTAAACAACTTTGTGGCACTACCAGGAGAGTCAGTTAGTAGTTCTTGGGATAGGTTCACTTCATTTCTGAGAAGTGTCCCCAATCACCGCATAGATGATGAGTCACTGAAAGAATACTTCTACCGGGGACAGGATGATAATAATAAAGCGGTATTTGGATACTATAGCAGGTGGTTCTTATAGGGAGTGTCCTTATGCGAAATTGCCCGAAATTAGATGAAAATTTTTCCGAAATAATAAAGCATGGAGTACTAGGAAGACAGATACTGGGAGAAATACTTTTGCAGTGCAATCCACACACAACCCAGCCACAGTGATAGTAGACGATGAAAACAGATGAAGACTAGCTTGGGTTAGTGTTAAAACATGTCACTGGGGTGCAGAAAAGATAAACCAGTGAACTACTTGTCTAAACCACCACCCCAACTGATGAATATTATTATGAGGAAGATTCTATGCAGTAAATGATCAGAACGGGGGGTTTCCGACAAATGCCCAAGGCTCCAATCAGGAGAATTGCGCCAAGGGTCAAGGAAATCAAGGTCGGAACTATGGTAACTACAAACCGCGAGGGTAATTATGTTCGTGATGGAAATTACAACCGCGACAACAACTTCAACAGGGGTAACCTATGGTAACAGAAATGAGAGGAGTGGGCCCTATGTTCCCTCTCAAAATCGTGAAGTTGCTCCTAGGGATGGTGGAGGTAGTATGGCGGGAGGATATGTTCCACAAGATGATGAGGAGGTTTCGATGCATAGTGATGAGTACACCAAAGAGTAAGGAGTGATGTAGGCAGTGTATTGTGACAGAAAGTTGATACACATGCCATATCAATCAAGCAGCTTGAATTGCAAATGGTCCAATTATCTGAAACTGTGAACACACGCAACCGGGCACTCTTCCTAGCAACACTGTCCAAATCGAAAAAATGATGGACCACTGTATGGCAATTACTACTCGTGGTGGTAAACAAACTATTGACCCACCTATGCCGTCTATTGTGGACAAGGTGATGAAAGATAATGATATGAAGTGGTAGAGGTTAGTGATGAAGTAGAAGATAACAACTGAGAAAGTTGCTGAAGTGCTAAAAAGGTAACTCCCATGCCTAGACCTCCACCCCCCTTTTCCTCAAAGATTAGTGAAAAAGACCGAGATGGCAAATATCGGCTTTATAACAAATGTTTGAAGGCAACTTTCTATCAATGTTCCTTTGGTAGAAGCTCTCTGACAAATGCCTGGTTATGCCCAAGTTTATGAAAGTTTGGTTACAAAGAAAAGATCGGTCACTTTTGAGGATGATGCAGAATGCAGCATTGTAGTGCTATTGCTAGCAAGGTCTTTAGTGCAAAAGAAAGAAGATCGGGTGCATTTACTATTCCTTGTACAACCGGGTTATTACATTTGGCGAAAGCATTATGTGATCTGGGGGCAAGCATAAATCTCATGCCCCTCTCGATTTACAAAAGTTGGGTTTGGGTGACCCAAAGTCCACTGCGATGCCGGCTACTGATGGCCGAGTCGAACAGTAAAAAGGCCTATAGGGATACTCCATGATGTGCTAGTAAAAAGTGGAGTCGTTCATATTTTCCAGCAGATTTTGTCATTCTTGATTGTTGAAGTCGATTTTGAGGTGCCTATTATTCTTGGGAGGCCATTCCTTGCTAGGGTAGAGCTTTAGTTGATATGGAAAAAGGGCAGATGAAATTTTCGTTTGAACAATGAAGAAGTGACTTTCAACATTTGTAGGTTCATGCGGCAGAGTGGTGAGCTTCAATCGGTATCTGCATATCCTACAAAAGTTGGTAATCTCCAAGACACAAATAGCAGAACGCTAGGTGTAGAACGCACTGGCGGCAGTGCATATTAATCTTGATAATGAAGGCATTGAAGAATATATGTCATTAATCGATGCCCTTGATCGTGGTAATGTCCGTTTAAAACCGAAGAAATATGAGCTAGACATGAAGAATCGCGAGTCTCCACCGGCTAAACCATCCATAGAGGAGGCTCCAAAGCTAGAACTAAAAGCTCTCCCACACCTTCTAAGGTATGAATTCTTAGGAAACGGTGACACATTACCGGTAAATCCTTTGCATCAGATCTAAATGAACAACAAGTTGAGAGTTTGGTCAAAGTGCTAAAAAAGGTTCAAAAGAGCTATTGGGTGGACGCATTGCGGACATTATTGGGGATCCCTCTGGTATTTTTTCTCATAAAATCCAAACTCATGGACCCGATGCATAAAGCCAGTATTGACACCAAAGACGTTAATCCACCTATGCAAGAGGTCGTGAAGAAGAAATCATAAGTGGTTAGATGCGGGAGTAATTTATCCAATCACCGATATAGTTGGGTATGCCCTGTTCAGTGTGTGCCTAAGAAAGGGGAAATGACTGTGGTCCCCAATGAAAAAAATGAACTTGTTCCAATAGGCCGGTGACTGGATGGAGGTGTGTATGGATTACCGAAATTAAATGCATGGACCGAAAAGAAACATTTTCCCATGCCCTTACATGGATCAGATGTTGGATAGACTCGCCGGAAAAGGGTGGTATACTTTTTTCTTGATGGTTATTCAGGGTATAATCAATCTCTATTGCACCAGAAATCAAGAGAAGACACTTTTACTTGTCCATATGGGACCTTTGCGTTCAAGAGGAATGCCGTTTGGTGTTGTGCAATGCACCCGCAACATTTCAGAGATGTAATGATGTCTATATTCTCCGACATGGTGGAAGATACTATTGAGTTTTATGGATGATTTTCAGTTGGTTGGTGAATCTTTCGAAGCAATGTTTGAGCCATTTGTCTGAGGTTCTTAAGATATGTGAAATTGCAATTTAGTTCTCAATTGGGAAAAATGCCACTTCATGGTCAAAAGAAGGTATTGTTTTGGGCATCCGTATTTCAGAAAGGGCATAGAAGTTGATGCGAGCCCAAAGTCACGAGTGATAGAGAAACTTCTCTACACCTATCTCTGTAAAAAGGTGTGAGAAGCTTTCCTCCTGATTGGCATGCAGGTTTTTACAGGAGATTTATCAAAGATTTCTCAAAATTGCACATCCATTGTGCAAACTGTTGGAGAAAGATTGTAAATTTTCTTTTGATGAATCCTGTCTGAAAGCATTCGGCGATCTCAAAGAAAACTGGTATCTGCACCTATCATTATTTCTCCGGATTGGAACAGTCCATTTGGAGGTATGTGTGATGCGAGTGGGGTTGCCCTTGGTTGTGGTATTGGACAAAGAAGGGACAAAATCCTTCATCCCCATTTACTATGCTAGTAAAGCCTCAATGAAGCTCAAGAAGACTATACAGTCACTGAAAGAGCTCCTTGCCGTAGTATTTGCTTTTGAAAAATTTCGCTCCTATTTGCTAGGGCACTAGAGTCATAGTGCATACTGACCATCAGCCCTGAGATATTTGATGGCGAAGAAGACGCGAAACCAAGGTTAATTCGTTGGGTATTACTACTGCAAGAATTGTGACTTTTGCGGTAAGGGATAGAAAAAGGACCGAAAATCAAGTTGCTGATCACTTGTCCCGTTTAGAACATGAAGCTATGAGAGAGTTGGGGGATAAGACTGATATTGATGACACATTCCCCGAATGAGCATGTATTGGCTGCCTCACAAACCTGATTCCGTGGTTTGCAGATTTGCAAACTACCTAGCTAGTGATCTTGTTCCATCGGACTTGTCTTTTCATCAAGAAAAAGTTCATGTACGATGTGAAGAAATTCTTTGGGATGAACCATACTTATACAGGAGTTGTGCGACGGGCTTATTCGGCGTTGTGTGCCAGAAGTCGAGATGTTGAGTATTTTAGAGCATGCTATTCCTCACCCTTTGGTGGACGATCATAGTGGTGTCCGGACTGCTCACAAGATTCTTACAAAGTGGGTTACTATTGGCCAACTATTCGATCAAGAATGCTCATGAGTTCGCACCAAAGCATGTGATAGATGTCAAGAGATGGCGGCATTTCAAGAAAGCAAGAGCTCCCTCTAAAACCCCATTCTTGTAATTGAGTTATTTGATGTTTGGGTATTGACTTTATGGGTCCGTTTGTGAGTTCTCATGGAATTGATGTATATTTTAGTAAGCGTTGATTATGTATCCAGTGGGTGGAAGCTATCGCCCTCGCAAACAATGAAGGGAAGAGTGTCAGCTGCATTCTTGAAAAAGAATATATTTTCTCGATTTGGTACCCACGGGCAATTATTAGTGATGGGGGATCCCACTTTTTGCAACAAATTGTTCAAGGATTATTGGAGAAATATTGGGTTCGCCATAATGTGGCCACTCCTTACCATCTTCAAACTAGTGGGCAATTTGAAGTATACAAATAGAGGAAATCAAATAGATTTGTCGAAAACGGATG
>CM040628.1:11792818-12046395 GCA_022817965.1 Solanum lycopersicoides | reverse complement strand
CTGTACGGCACGGATTCTGACTCCACCAGCACACCTCTCACCGCCGAGTTTGATTACCGGTGGCAAATTGTTAAAGAGGGCCAGTTCTTACGCGAGCCTTCACTGAGAGAGACACCAAGAGGTGGATGGCACTGCACTTATCTATTGATGGAGAGGCTGCGGATTGGGTGATGGAGCCAAAGGGGGCCATCAGGAAGGCCAACTTGACCTTTACGGCCAAGTTTCTCTGGTGATCGTCCGCCATTGTCTCTCCCCCACTGTTGTGGATACATAGTCACCTGGATCGTCAGTGCTGATGGCTGCAATGATGGCAGGGTTCGAGGTCGATTTCGCTTGGCTTCTCCAAGCGGTCATGCACGAGAGGCCTTCAAGGTCACCACGACTTACCCTTTCCCTTGCATGATTTTCTCTTGTGCAGATCAGCAGGTGTGCCCATTTGACATTGACCAGCTCAAGACCCCGCCAGGAAATTTTGACATCGGCCTCATCAGGGATGAGGCCAATGAGTTGGCCCCACGCAGAGGGCCCCGTCCAGAGGTGGCCCCATTTGGTGAGAACCTGGCCGACACTGTAGAGCATGCTCATGATGCTTCCCGTGCTGCTTCTGCACACACTGACACTACTCCGGTCAGGTCTATTCCCGGGTAGTAGCACTGCCCCGATCTCCTCTCGCTCGGCTCTTTCTGCCACTCTGGTCCCACTTGCTCGGGTCCAGAAACTTGAGGCGCAGATGGCTACTCTTCTGCATCACATTCAGCCGTGGATGCAGAAGACTATTGCTGAGGCAGAGGAGCGCATGGAGCGCAAGATGGTACAGCACACAGAGAGGCAGATCGCCGAGGTACACCAGCGCTTAGACGCATTTGAATTACGAGTACTAGCCCGACCAGCCCCTCCGGTGGACATGTCGACTCTCCAGGATGCGGTTGAGAGTCTGCGGGCGGATCTTGATATGATTTTAGAGGCGAGGGTGCCCGAGTCTGAGGCCCCTTCTGCGGAGCCTGCCGATGATTGTCGCAATTGTAGTTTCTTTCGCGAACATAGTGACCCTGTTGGTTGTAATTTCCATAGTTCCGACCTTGATTTCCTTGACCTTGGCGCCAATTCTCCTGATTGGAGCCTTGGGATTTCGGTCGGAAACCCCCCGTCTGCTGATTCACTGCATAAGAATCTTCCTCATAGTAAAATTCATCTACCGACGGTGGTGGCTTAGTAAAATAATTCACCGCATTCACTTTCTCTGCACCCCAGTGACATGTTTCAATACCAACCCAAGCTCAGTTCTCAATTGAGCCATCTCTTCACGAATATCATCTGTGGCTGGGTTGTGTGTAACTTGCACTGTAAAGGTGTTTCTCCCAGTATCCGACTTTCTAGTGCTCCAAGCTTTATTATTTTCGGGAGATTTTATCTAACTTCTCAGCGATCTCTGCATAAGTACATTCCCCATACGAACCACCCGCAATAGTATCAGTACCGCCTTATTGTTATCATCTTGCCCCCTATATAAGTACTCTTTCAATGACTCATCATCAATGCAGTGGTTTGGGACACTTCTCAAGAATGAGGTGAACCTATCCCAAGAAATACTTACCGACTCCCCAAGCAATGCCACAAAATTGTTCATCCTATCTTTGTGATTAAGATTTTTAGAAACCGGGATTTTTAGAAACCGGGTAATACTCGCTAGGAACACATCCCTTAATTGGTTCCAAGTATAGATCGAGTTATAGGGAAGCCCAGTAAACCATATAGCAGCCTCTCCCGTCATTGAGAGAGGGAACACTCTTAGTCCAATGATGTCCATGTCCAAGTCAGGCCTCCCTACACAACTCTTTCACACCGACCTTAGTTTGACGATGTGAGCATGTGGATCCTCAGATGGTAGCCTCAAAAACAAACCTCTAGCGGTGAGCATCTGCATCAAGATACTAGTTACCACAAAAGTATGACCATGTGGTAGAGAAGGTAGGACAAGTGGCTCGTCAGAGTCAGTGATGTTAACATTTCCCCTATAGTACTCTTGAGGGCGTGGGGCAGAAGGTTGCCTCCTCAGATCACCTTCACCAGGGTTCTATACTATCACTTGATTATGAGCATCAACTGGCGGAGGAGGTTGAAGGTTGATCTCATCACCAATATTAGCAGGATTCTGTGGATTGTTTATTCTGCAAAGTGTACGGTTTAGTTCTGGATCAATTGAAAGTATTGGTTCTCCTCGACTCCGTGTATTTGGCATACACTAGAACTAGACCTGCGAGAGACAAAAACAAAAACAAAAAGTAAAATTAGGAAATTGTTGACTAAAATTCAGTGATGTGCTTAAAGTTAATCTAAAAGCCACTTTCCCCGGTAGTGGCGCCAAAGTTTGATACGCTCAAATTACACTTCCCTACAGAAGTATAAGCGTTTGTATCAAGTAAAGAACCCAATTGTTAGGTTGGGGTCGATCCCACGAGAAAAATGGTTCAGACTTAACTTTAATCTACAATTACGTCTATTTAGTCAAGTCCTTTTTGAAAATAGTTAAATAAAAGGGGGGGGGGGTTTGTGTAACAAAAATGTTCAATTATGCCTAAGTAAACAAGTAGCAATGTTAAAAACTTTGGTTTTTATCAAGTGATGAGAGAAACTAGGGCATAAGTGTTCCCCATAGGTTCATTAACACGATAATCCTAGCTATAACAACTCTTTCCTAGTGTCTTGCATACAAAGTGGTAAGTTATGTATCTCTAATTCCTTGGTCCGGCAACTAGAGAATTTCACCCCGTACCTTTGTCCAGCTACGTGTGTTGAATTACTAATCCTTACCCTTACCTCATATTAAGCATCATATTCAATGTATGGCTAAGTTACTACTTCGCACCAATTGAGACTAGCCTATTAGATAGTGTATACTAAATCTATGTTGATAATTCTTTTCTATTAACTACCCCCTTGGTCCGGCGAATAGAAATAGGTCAAGTTCTAACGCGTGCACTCGTTAAAAAGACTGTTAACCGAAAGAATTATTAATACATGCAAGAACCTATTCTAGAATTGTTATTTAGCTAGTTTTATCTTGTTAATTACCCATGGTTCCCACAACCTTAGTTGTGGATTTAGTTACCCATGCTTAGAAATACACAATTCATATTTGTTTGATAAGAATTCATGTACTTACTTTGATAAGTTTGAAGAAAATCCAGAAATATCACTTGAATTAACGAAAATATTGTAATAATCGATTCCAAAAACTTGAAGTAATTTCCAAAATCCAAAATTTAACTTTCAATAACAAGAGTATGAAGATTAGCAAAAAGTCTAACCCTAAAAACGAGGTTTTTAGTCCTATTTATAATAATAAAGTCCTAAAATAAAAAGGAGTTCTAAATAAGGAAAAATCTGTCCAAAATGCGTCTTCAGTCGACGACCCAACTGACGGTCCGTCGATGGAACGATGGACCGTCGACAGCTTCCGTTGGTCGACACTTAATATCTTTCTCAGCCTCCACTTTTGCGTACTTTCTTTTAACATCGACGGACCAACAACAAGGTCCGTCGAAGGACCTACGGTCTGTCGATGGCCTCTGTTCCTCCATACTTAGTGGTTTATTCAAGTCGGGTACTAGGACTACTTTCTCTTACCATCAATGATTTGCCAGGACGGTCCGTCGATCAGTCGACGGACTGTCAATGCTTCCATAGCCCCACACTTGGTCAGAATTCCCCGATTTGATTTCAGCAGCTCGAACCTCCAGTCAACAATCATCACCTACGGACCGTCGATGGGTCGACAGACCGTTGATGGCTCCGTAGGTCATCACTTCTGCACTAATTTCAGCACAGTCTTTAGCGTGTCCGTTCTGGATAGTTTTCCTGCAACAGATATAAATACATTAAAATTACTACAAAAAGGCCTTAGACACACACTAAACTTAAGGAAAAAGCATTGAAAGTACCGTGAAACCACGGTACATCAGTGGTTCATACTCTTCATCAACCGGATTCTCCGCAAGATGATCAGCCAAGGCTTGTGCTTTTATCGCTTTCTGAGTCACGTACACAAAATCAAACTCACTCAAAAAACATTTTCCATTTAGCCAACTTCCTGATCGGCATCACTTTCTGGAAAATATACTTGAACGGGT
Organism: Solanum lycopersicoides; assembly: GCA_022817965.1. NCBI lineage: Eukaryota > Viridiplantae > Streptophyta > Magnoliopsida > Solanales > Solanaceae > Solanum > Solanum lycopersicoides. The sequence goes on along the minus strand of CM040628.1, from coordinate 12,042,265 downwards.
CCATTCTGGAAATGAGGTATGTGGTACAAGAAGACAAATAATGTCTCAATTTCTGAGCAATCCAGGTCAAAGCACAACACGTACTTTCCAAAAGTGTGTAACGAGCCTCATACAGAGTGAATTTCTTTCTCAAGTAATAACTGACTCCCTTTTTCTTCAAGATTCATCATGTTGACCAAGCACACATCCAAATGCGTTATCTGAGATAGACAGATACAACATCAAAGGACTTCCTTCTCGCGGAGTAACCAACACTGGCGGATTATGCAAATAACTCTTTATAGCATCAAAAATGGTTTGACATTCTCCGGTCCACTTAGTTAGGGCATAGTTTTTCAACAACTTGAAGATGAGTTCACATACCACGTAAATTGAGCTATGAACCGAATGATGTAGTTCAATCTTCCGAGGAAACGCATCACCTTTTTCTTGGTCTTCGGAGGATGTAACTATTGAATCACTTTGATTCTGGAAGGGTCAAGCTCAATGCCCCTGCTACTAACTATAAATCCCAACAACTTGCCAAATGGCGCCCCAAAAGCACATTTGGCAGGATTTAACTTCAAATTGTACCGTCGCAGGCGATCAAAGAATTTCCTCAGGTGAGTCAAATGATCTAAACTCTCGCGGGACATTATTATGACGTCATCTACATACACCTCAATCTCCTTGTGAATCATATCTTGAAAGATGGTGTCATAGCCCTCATATAAGTAGCGCCGACATTCTTGAGACCAAAAGGCATCACCCGATAATGATATACATCCTAAGACATAGTGAAGACTATCTTTTCTGCATCTTTTCAATCCATCAGGATTCGATGATAACCCACGTAACAATCCATAAATGACTGCATCTCATGCTTAGCATAATTATTAATGAGAACGTGGATGTTTCGCAATGGAAAATTATCTTTTGGGTTAGCTTGGTTAAGATAATCAACACAAATTCTTATTTTTCAATCTTTCTTGGCCACTGGAACAACATTGGCTAACCAAGTTGGATACTGCATCACCTCTACCATTTTAGACTCGATCTGCTTAATCGTCTTCACTCAGATCTTCAAACTCAACTATGGCTTGAACTTCTGAGTCTTTTGTTTCACGAAACTGAAATCTGGATTAATCGGCAACTTATGGAACACCATATTCATACTTAGTCCTGACATATCTGTGTAGGACTAGTCAAATATGTCGATGTAATCTCTAAGCAACCGGATCAAGTCCCTTCTTTGTGCTTCCGTAAGATATACACTAATTTTGACTTCTTTGACATATTCCTCATCTCCAAGATTCACAGTCTCAGTTTATTCCAAATTGGGCATGTGTTGATTCTCAAATTGTCGAAACTCTTCAGCAACATGTTATGGTACCACATTTTTTTTCATGATCCTCATATTCATGATCACCTGCCTTATTTTGTTCGTTCGGATCGTGACATGACATTGAAAAGTTTTAAGTTATTATTATTGAAATCATAAACAGACGAAGTTAGAAAAGTAAAACATAAATAGATATGTAATAAAAATTTAAACAAGAGACACTTTTTCATTTAAACTGAAAAAAGGGAATAAACTTTGGCCATGACCAAGGGCCATATAACCTTTTGAAACACCACAGGGAAATTCAAAGACTTAAATAAACAAGATATGCATAAAGGGTGGGTCTCGGGCCTCTTATGGACTACCACCAATTTTCAAAACAAACATAAATACGCGTCCTTTCTACCAATGTGGACGGTAAATCAAAAGCGGTGTGGAGGTCCAATTCTGCAACTGCTCCCCTATCTCCGCATTGCGAATGCTTCCCAACTTCATCCTCGATGATTGCATCAATCTCCTCGTAAAGTCCCCTAATTCCTCCCCCAATACTGACATTGTTGTCGTACTCCCATACTGGAAATAATTGGTACAAGTGAGGTATCGGCTTGGCTAGTACTCGATCTAACATTCCTGTTCACTACCTCTGCTTCATTATCATCTGTGGGACATACCCCAAACCACACTTTGCTTCTCTGACGGGAACTCGACAATTCCTTGACAATGCTTCCCGAATACGAAACCACTCTGGAGTATGACCGTATCAATCATGTTTTCCACAAAACACATACGGGATCTGTGGATCCAAATCATCACCGGTGGCATTTACTAGCTCCACCGTGTAGAAATCACAACCTAGAGATGCCTCATCAACGATTGACATATACCCATCATAATGAATTCCTTCACCATGAACGACCAATTCCTGGCCCTTCCAAGCAAATTTCATTAGTTGATGAAGTGTAGAAGGTACAACCTTGACCATATGGATAAACGGTCTTCCTAGAAGCAGATCGTAATTGGTGTTGATATCCAACACCTGAAACTCCACATTAAACTCTGTAGGACCCATCTAAATTCCCAATTTCACTGCACCCATCATGTCTCTCTACTCTTTATTGGAAGCTCTCACATTGAACTAGTTATGGTGAACCTTTCCCAAGTTGAATTTCAACTGCTTTGAGAGTCAAAAGTAGGGAGATATTGATACCAGACCCGTCATCGACCAAAACATGACTTACAATCTAGTCTCGACATTAAATGGTGACATGTAGAGATTTGTTTGCATCCTGCTTTTAAAGGGTAGCTCTTCATCAGAAAAGTGATGCAGTGTCCTCAAACGACCTGTCTTATCATGGCCGCCAGATTGTCACTGTGGGTACGTACATAAGTGTCATCCAAAGCCCTCACTAGGGCCTACCTATGCATTTGATAACTCATCAACAATGCCCATACAAAAATCTGAGCCGACGTCTTCTCAAAATGCTTCATAGTTGAGTAATATTTCGGCTGTATTTTTCTCCAGAACTCCTCGGCTTCAGCTTCACTGATCGGCCTTTTTGTTTGGTCCTTCTTATGCCCTTTTGATCCAAATCTTTCGGTGTGTAACATCTACCGTATCTGGTCATGCCTTGAGTGACAGTCGTTTCAATCACAAATTTTGGGCGGATAGGAGTTTCTCTCGGCACCAAGGCAACAACCTTCTGAGGTGTCATAATTATGAATTCCTTCTTCTCATTTATGGAAAATGATGCCACAGATTTCTCGATGTCATTTTGCCCACCGAGACAATCGTCTTTGTCGTGCACCATTCCTCCTCTGTCTCTATCATGTTGATATTGACGCCTTCGTGGTTTAGAAAAGGAATATTATTGACATTAGGTTCAGCAGTTTTGAGCGTGACCACTTTCTGGTCAACCAATTCCTGGATATTGTGCTTTAAGTTGATATAATATTCGGTGTCATGTCCAGCACTGTTGGAATAATATATACATCTCTAGTCAGGTCTATAAAACCTGGAGCTCGTATCGACAGGCTTAGGCCTGACTGATGAAGAAAACCCATTGCAGTCAACCGCTCAAAAAGTTGGGTTCAATTCTTAATGAGAGGAGTGAAGTTTAAGGCTGGTGTTTTCTCAAATCTTGGAGGAATCCTAGTTTCCTTTTTAGGAAGGAGGCATTTGACGATAATTTGTACTGTTTGATTAAGGAGCTTGGTATTTGGGATACGAATTTGTTGTGTAATTTAGATGTGGAGCTTGGTAAGTGAGAGGGTTATTTTTGTAGTATAGAGGTGTGGTTTGATATATGTGGGGAAGAGTATGGTAAACGAGAGGAGTATTATGATAAACTGGAGGGGGGTATTTTGGTAACTGGGGAGGGGTTTGATAATAAGCCTGTATAAAAGAAGCCGGATATGAACTCTGCAAAGGTCGAGAACGACCTCAATACGGCGAGGATTTAATTGACGACCTTTTTCCCTCATGTGCATAAGAGATAGACTACACGTCTTCCCTATTCAATAGCACCAAGGAAACAACATGGGAAATTTTCCTGGTTCTTAATCCATCTTCGATAGTATCACCTACTTTTACTATCTCAATAGCACCGAAGAAACAACATGGGCAATTTTCCTGGTTCTTATTCCATCTTCGATAATATCACCTACTTTTACTATCTCAGGAAATTTTGCTCCGACGAGAAACATGATCCTATCATAATATTTGGGCTCTTGAACCCGCACAAATACTTCGACAATTTCTTTCTTAGACATAAGAGGTCAAACCCTGCTGCCTCCTTTCTCCACCTATATGCAAATTCTCTTTAACTTTCATTTGACTTTTGCTTCATCTTCTCTAAAGAATAACGATCAGGAAGGATCTCTACATTATAGGCAAATTTTTCGATAAAGTCCTTAGCCATAATATTCGAGCTGGGCCATTATCTTGTTTCTTTAGAGAATGTAAACCATTCCAGGGCTTCTCCGCTCAGACTTCGGCTGAAAAGCCGCATTAATAAAGCTTTATCTCTTTCAACTCCCACAAGTTGGTCAAAGTACGCCCTCAGGTATTCCAAGTTCCTACGAAGACATCGAATTTTGGCGACTTAAATTCTTTAGGGAGGTACAGATTCGGATGGATGCATTAGTCTTCATAACTCAAACCGGCAACGTCAGGAATGAAATGCAACTTTTCCATGGCTTTTCAGATCTCTTCTTTCATATCTAGCTTGGCGAACTTTTTCTTTTACCTCCACTCTCTCTCTCGTTAGTCATAGTGGTCCAGCTTTGAAAAATTGGCATAAGGCTCATTTGGGACTAGGATTTGGAAGGTGTTTTTTTGAGGTAGAGGTGGGTAAATGGAGGGACTCTGGGCATTTTGGGGGACTCATAGTTTTGAGGGAAAGTCTGGGGTCTGGTATACTAATTTTGCTAGTGGAGGGAGGTGTGCGGGTTGTTAATGTTTTGATTTTGAGGGGCATTTCGAGGAGGAAGTGACGCTTTGTACTTTGAGGAGGAGGTGGTGTCTGGTAAGAGGCAAAGACATAATGGGGATTTTCGGTGGTTAGGTCGATAGTGGGGGGGATTTTGAGTAGGATTGGAGGGTGGATTTTGAGCATGTTCCGATCTTGAAGGAGGAAAGTGAAGTGGAGGCCTTCTGTCTGTTGGAGCATTGAAAGCAAAATCCGCATTGGGCGAATCTTGTCTTCTCTGCATTTCGACCCTTTTCTCGGTGATCTATCGCGTCAACAACATAATTAGCTCGTTCTGATCATCAATGACAGTCTGAGCCACGACAACATCAGTTAAGCAGCCTCTTCAATGTTGTCACCCATTACCGCTTTTAGTTTTTATGAGCTTTGTTTCGGGAAAGAATCTTTAGATCTTTTGAAATAAAGATGCTCATCTAGCTTATCCACACATATAAGTTGTGACTACCTGTAGAGGGAAAAAAGCTCAAAGGAAAATTTGTTAATTTTAGTTCACGACAAATAATAAAAAATATCACATAAAAGCATGTAAACACATAAAAGTTGATTCGTTGGAGAACGTGTTAACCCACGACTAAGGGGGACTGATTTTTTGAACAAGAAGAATTTTCTCATTCACTTGAGAATAGTGACCTAAGAAGGTTGAACTCATAGAGATAAGTCTTATTACTGCATCTCTTGGATCTGTTGATTTGAACTCAAAATTTTCTTGTTGAATGAAAGGGTGAAAAGAAAAATTTAAAATATAAGGGCCGGGCCTTGAAAGTTTGCCTACATATCTCCAAATTCGAATTCAGGCCTTAACGTAGTTCGGGTACAGAAGGAAATTCTCATTTTCATTTATTATTTTTTGATGATTACAAGGAAAGTGAAAAACGTATAACAAAGCTCCTAAAAGATAGATTGTGCCATTATCAAAGCTTCTTCTTTTGATTGCCACATTAATCACGGGGGTAAACTTAACTTGGATCCTTACCTTGTTGATTAGGGACTCCAGATCATAGCGGAACACAAGGCACATTCCCGCGCTGTGATATATAGCATTGTGATAAGGGTAGGGTTTCCAGATTTCTATTCCAACGGGATCGAGTGTTCCATCATCCCTTTTGATAGGGGTAAAGACCCCGTTCAAACAAACTAACAATAGATATCCAACAATATTTTCTTAAAAGGCGTGAAGAAGTGACAATAAACACAACATGCTTTGTGACCAGTATACTCGGCTCTATTTGTTCACGGTTCAGGAGAGTGTTATTACCCACATATAGGGGATTTTCCCAATCTTGATCAGGTTGTGGATCAAGTCCTTAAGCTTCTGACATTCTTCTATCGTGTGCCCCTTTAGGCCCAGATGGTATGCACATGACTTATGTACATCCTCCGGTACAATCTCGGAAGTGGTTCCCTTGAGGGGTTTCATGATACGTTTAGCCTGAAGACGCTCGTAAATTAGAGATAATGGAACGAATTTTGGTACCATGCTATATTTCTACAGATATTTCTTGAGGGTTATTTTCTCATACCCTTGTTTCAGACGTCCTTGGAAAGGATGCCTATAGACAATTTCTTCCTCAACAACTTTTGATTTAGTGTATTCAGAGATTGGAACTGCGTTATCTAGGAGAAGGTATTCTTCGTATAGCCTATGAAGCCTTAGGGCTATACCATCTTTGAAGATATCGTCTTTCTTCCGTATAGCAGTTGTCTCCTAATTCTTGATAGATAACCTCATCATCTTAGCTTCCAACTCCGCGTCTAATGCTACAATTTTGGCTTGTGCAACGGCGCTGGTGAGTTCCACTTATATTCTTCTTTCTTTGGTTTCTTTGGTCTCTTGTTTTAATCGACGTAGGGAACTCCTGTTCTCTATACTGGAACTCCTATTCTCTGTAATGGAACTCTTGTTCCCTACGTCGATTAAAACAAGAGATCCAAGAAACCAAAGAAAGGATAATAGAGTTGAACTCGCCACCGCGATCGTATAATCCAAAAGTGCATCATTAGACACGGAGTTGGAAGCTAAGATGGTGATGTTAGCTATCATGAATGAAGAGACAACTGCTATATGGAAGAAAGATGATGTCTTCAAAGATGGAATAACCTTGAGGCTTCAGAGGCTACACAAAGAATACCATCTCTTGGATTACGTGGTCCCTATCCTCGAAGACACTGAATCAGAAGCGGTTGAAGAAGAACTTGAGGAAGAAACTATCTATAGTCCTCCTTTCCAAGGACTTCAACAAGAAGGGGATGAGAAAATCGCCCTTGAGGCATATCTGTAGGAGTATAACATGGGAGCAAAAGTCATTCCATGTGCTCTCATTTTACGAGCGTCTTCAGGCTAAATGTATCCTAAAACCCCTCAAGGGAGCCACTACCGAGGTTGAACCGGAGGATATAAATAAGACATGTGCGTACCATTCGGACCAAAAGGGGCACATAATAGAATAATGCGTGGAGCTTAAGGCCACGATACGCAACCGAATCAAGATTGGAAAATCCTCTATATATGGGAGATAATGCTCTCCTAATCAATGACCAACAAGAGCCCAGTATAGGGGTCATTGAGCATACTATGTTTTAGTGTCACTTCTTCACCCCTTTTAAGAAAATGATGTTGGATATCTATTTTCAGTTGGTTCGAAGAGGGGTCTTGACCCCTATCAAAAGGAATGATGGAACGCTCGATCCCGTTGGAATTGAAATATGGAAACCGTGCGCTTATCACAATGCCATAAATATATCGCTGGAATGTGCCTCGGGTTCTGCTATGATCTGGAGTCTCTAATCAACAAGGGAAGGATCCAAGTTGAGTTTAACCCTCATGATTAATGCGGCAATGAGAAGAAGAATCTTTAATAAAGGCATAATATATCATTTAGGAACTTTATTGTATGTTTATTTACTTTCCTTGTAATCATAAAAAAACGAATGAATGAAAATGAGAATTTCCTTTTGTACCCGAACTATGTTAGGGCCTAAATTCGCCTTCTGAGATACGTAGGCAGCCTTTCAAGTCCTAGCCCCTATCTTTTAAAATTTTCTTTTCCTCCTTTCATTCTACAAGGAAATGTTCAGTTTAGATCAACAAATGCCAAGAGATGCAGCGAGAAGACCTTAGCTTAGTGCAGTTCAAATTTCCTAGGTCACGTGTCTCAAGTTAAAATGAGAAAAATTCTACTTGTTCAAAAACCAGTCCCCGTTACTCGTGGGTTAACATGTTCTCAAATGAAGCAACTTTTATGTGTTTACATGTTTCTATGTGTATTATTTGTCCTGAACTAAAACTAACAAATTTGCCTTTGAGTTATTTTCCCTCTACAGGTAGTCAGAACTGATTTGTATTGCTAAGCTGCTAAGTACCCTTACTTTACCAGATCTTAATGTCATAAAGATTCTTTCCCCAACCAAAGCTCACAGAAAGGAAAAACGGTAATGGGTGACAACAATGACGAGGATGGCTTAACTGATGTTGTCGTGGCTCAGCCAGCCATTATTGATCAGAACGAGCTAATTATGTAGTTGAAGCAACAGATCACTTAGATGAGGGTCGAAATGTAGAGACAAGATTTAACTAATTTGGTTTTTTCTTTCAATGCTCCAGTAGACGAAAGCTTCCATTTCATTTTCCTCATTCATGCGTAGAACACGGTCAAAACCCACCCTCCAATCCTACTCAAAATCCCCCCACTATCGACCTAACCATCCAAAATCTCCATTATGCCTCCGCATCTTACCAGACACCACCTCTTCGTCAAAGTACCAACCCCCAAGCGTCACTTCCTCCTCAAAATTCCCCTCAAAACAAAAATGTTAACAATCCCACTCTTCCCTCCAACACCAAAATCAGCATACCATCCCCCAAACTTTCCCTCAAAACAATCAAGGCTCTCAGAATGCCCAAATTCCCTCCATTTCTCCACTCCTACCTCAAAAAACCACCTTCCAAATCCTACTCCAAATGAGACTTAGGGCAATTGTTCTAATCTCAACCACTATGAGGAACAAGAGAGAGTGGAGGTTTAAGGAAGAGGTCGCGAAGCTAGATATGAAAGAAGAGATCCGAAAAGCCATGAAAGAGTTGCACTGCATTCCCGAAGTTGCCGGTTTGAGTTATGAAGACCTCTGCATCCATCTTAATTAGGACCTCCTTGAAGGGTTTAAGGTACCAAAATTCGACGTCTTCGGAGGAACATGGAATACCTTAGCTCACCTGAGGGACTAATGCTTTATTAATGCGGCTTTTTAGCCGAAGTCTGAGTAGAGAAGCCTTGGAATGGTTTACATCTCAAGAGATGTGACAATGGCCCATGTGGAATGCTCTAGCTAAGGACTTTATCGAACGATTAGCCTACAATGTAGATAACGTTCCTGATCGTTAGTCCTTAGAGAAGATGAATCATAAGTCAAATGAAATATACAGAGAATTTGCATACAAGTGGAGAGAGGAGGCTGCTAGGGTTCGACCTCCTACGTATGAGAAAGAAATTATCAAAGTATTTGTGCGGGTTCAAGAGCCCGAATATTGTGATAATATCATGTTGCTCGTTGTAGCAAAATTTGCTGAGATAGTCAAGGTAGGTGAGACTAGAAAAAATGGATTAAGAACTGAGAAGATTGCCCGTGTTGCTTCCTCGCCCGGATCCTCGGGGATGTTGAAGAAGATGAGGGAAGACTTGTCTTCTATCTCTTATGCAACTAAGGGAAATATGCCCTCAATTGAATCCTCACCGTATCGAGGTCATTCTTGACCTTTGCATAGTTCACACGTGACTTGTTTTATACAAACTGATTATCAAACCCCTTCCCCTAGTTACAAAAATACCCCCCCTCCCATGTATCAGAATAATCATCTCGTTTAATAGACTCCTTCCCAAATGTACCTGACCCCACGTCCTCATTACCACAATATTTCCCCTAACAGTGCAAACGTCCAGTCAACCTACCAAGATCCTCCCCACATATATCAAACCCTACATCCACACTACCAGAATAACCCTCTCACTTACCAAGCTCCACGCCCAAATTACCCAACAAATTTCTATCTAAGATGCCAAGCTCCTCGTCCAAACACCACAAATTATCGTCAAATGCCTCCTCCTAACAAGGCAACTACGATTCCCGTCCAAGATTTGAGAAAAAAACATCCTGAAAATTCACTCCTCTCATTGAGAGTCGAACCCAAATTTTTGAGCGGTTGATTACAGCGGGTTTTCTTCATCCATTTGGGACCAAACCTGTGGATACCAGATCATGGTTTTATATACATGAATAGAGACATGCATATCATTCCAACAGTGTTGGACATGACACAAAATACGATATCAACTTAAAACACAAGATCCGAGACTTGATTGACCAGAAAGTTGTCATCTCCAAAAAACTGCACCTAACGGCAACAATAATACTCTTCCAAACCATGGAGGCGTCAATATTAACATGATAGAGACGAAGGAGGAATGGTGCACGTAAAAGGCGATTGTCTCTGTTGGGCCAAAATCACACATCGCAGTATACTAGGACCTCGAGAAAGTTGTGGATTCATTGTCCATAAATAAGAAGAAGGAATTCATAATTATGAGACCTCATAAGGTTATTACCTTGGTGCCGAGAGAAGCTCCTAACCGCCCAAATTTGTGAATGAAACGACTGCCACTCAAGGCTTGACCAAATCCAATAAATGTTACACACTAGAAGAGTTGGCTAAAGGAGAACATAAGAAGGAACAAACAAAAAGGCCAATCAGTGAAGCTAAGGTAGAGGAGTTCCGAAGAAAAATGCAGTCGAAAGATTACTCAATTTTGAAGCAATTGGAGAAGACGCCTACTCAGATTTCTGTATGGGACTTGTTGATGAGTTTGCAAATGCATATGCAGGCTCTGGTGAGGGCTTTGGATGATACCTATGTACTTGTGGGTACTAACAGTGGCAATCTGGCGGCCATGATAATCCAAGTCGTTCAAGGACACCGCATCTGTTTTTGTGACAAAAAGTTACCCTTTGAAGGTAGGATAACAAAAAAGCTCTACACGTCACCATTAAATGCAGAGACGGGATTGTAAATCGTGTTTTGGTTGATGACGGGTCTGTCCTCAATATCTGCCCACTTTCGACTCTCAAGCTGCTGAATTTTAACTTAGGAAAGGTTCACCAGAACCAGGTCAATGTGTGAACTTTCGATAGAGAACAAAGAGACATGATGGGTGCAATGAACTTGTTACGATCCAAAGTACCCCCTAGGTGTAAATTCCGTCCTTGTCCTCGATAAGGACTTAGACAAGCCCTTAGCATTCATCATAGCATATCATAGGTAAAGAAAATGCGGAAAATTTAAAACTGTACCTAGTGAAGTGTACTTAGACTTCTCGCATATTATATATAGAGTTTACATGGACTCCTCGCATACGAAGTTTACATAGACTTCTCTTTTAGAATGAGTAAAACATATAAAAGTTTAAAGTCTCATCTCACATATAAACCATTTACAAGAGTACAAACTTTTGGACATAGCCTATATAAGAACAATATGCCATTATAGGCTTACATCAATTGTCTCAATGAAAAAGGAAAGAATAAATGTCTCTAAAATTAAGAAACATCAAAGCTAGAGTGGAACATGATAGCATCCCCGGACTTGAGAACTCACCAATGACTTGGGGGAAAGATCCAATTCCTCTTTCAAAGTGGTCTAGAAGCTCTTCAATGACTGGAACCTACAATATTTAGGAAAAAGGGAAGAAATATGGGTTAGTACAAACCACATGTATAAGTATGGTTCCTATGCATAAAATCATTAATGCATGAGAAAATGCACAATTTAGTTAAAACCATGCTTAGTGTCAATTAACTCAGCATACGCATATATGGAACATCATAAGTCAACCCAACATATAATCAACTCAAACAACACTTGTTCAATGCCAAGAATAGAACCCCATAACCCTATCCAAAGCTAAGTATCACATTAAGCAACCCACTTCATACTTACAACATATTCTCATATTTATCATAACATGCTTTATACATTAATACTACTCATAGCTTATGAACATAATCATAATCATAAAAGAACACTACTAGAACCATCCGTTAGGATCCCACATGTGCAATGTGTAAGAGAAGTCCCATACCCTTCCTCACACTATGTAGTAGCCTTTAAGACAACTCTAATAAGAGTTCACATACTTAACTTTTCCGTTTACTTTTTACATTTAGGGAAAGAAGCGCAATAACCGACATGAGACCATGTGAGTTATATGGAATCTGGTGTTCTACTTCCACACCGAAAAGTTAGGGTTAATACTTTTCTAAGGTTTAACCATACGTACATAGCTATCTAGGTGGATCCACTAAGCTATAAGTCCTATGCGGACACATAGTTAAGGGTCAAGGAGATTGATGCTAGGAACTCTAACATACTAGCGTGGGGTCCCCATCTCATGAGACAACACATAACTTGGGAATCCATACTTACTAAACGTAATGAAGCCATGTGGGAGTTCGGAATTACTAAACGTGAGACCCCCATGTCATTTACATGCCCTTTAGGTGCTAAGCATCTATTCCCTTCTTATAACCATCTTTAGTCATCTCATAGGTTCACACTAGCCTTTACTAGGTCCTTTTGCAAATATGTAAACATAATAGCTCATAGGTAATCATAAGTGAGAACAATACTTTCACTCTAGAAACCATTAACAAGTGAGTAAACCTTTCACTTAACTCTTTATTATAGTCATGAAAAGCTACATTCAACCATATAAAAATAATATTATAACATGCTTATACACTTCATAGTGAATTCACAAGTCTAGGGTTGAGGATAAGGGATACTAGTCATCAACATCACCATAATACATTAGACATACAAGCATTACTATCTAAGTAACTTATCTTGCATAATTGAACCCAAGAAAGAATCAAGCTTATACCTTATTGCCCTTTTCATAATGCTTCATACTTCTATTACTCAAGAACACATAACCAATACACAATCAAGGTAAATTCAAGGAGTAATATATAGTTACTATCAATCTACATAGTCCACATACTAATCATCTTTCTTAATTACCATAGTGTTTCAAGTTTTCATAAGTTTAGGGAAGATCGAGGTTTCATGGGGGAATCTCAAGTAATTATCAACCATTAGCCATAATTTCATAGGCAATCATCAATAAGATATCATAACTCATCACAATTGAACAATAATTTCGTTTTGAAAAGAGAATCCATGTCTAGATTGAAACCCTAGTCTTGGTGTAGTTTGAAACCATAGTTGAAGGAGCCTCTTGGGGAAAGAACACCAAGAGTGAAAGAAACCATACCTTGGTGATGATCTTGCCACGAATTTGGAATGAAATCCCTGGTGAATTCGTCCTCAACTTGGAGCCCTTGTGTTTCTTCAATGGAGGTTTTGAGTTTGGGGAGAGAGAGGTTACTGAGATGTGGGTTTGGGAATTGTGGGGTGTTGTGTGAGTTTAATGTGGGTTATATATTATATACTCACTTAACTAACATAATTAACCTTCCCTTAACTCCTAATAACCACCTAAGAAACTAATTAATTAATTGATTCACTTAAAATTGGACAACCTAAAATTAGACCCTGGCCTATGAGACCCCAACCTACGGTCCGTAGATCAATCTACGCCCCCGTATTGCATGTCCGTCAAATAAGTTCAGAGACCTGATTGTTGGGACTTTCCGAAAATTGACCAAAGCATTACCTACAGAGCCATCGATGCCTCGTCGTTCAGACGACGACTCGTCGATTGGTTTTGTAGGTAGCCACTGTCATTTGATAGCTTTTGGCTAGTTTTGGAAGGGTCCTCCTCAAGGACCCCGAGGGTGGTCCTTTGGGAATCTTACCCGGATGATTCGACCCTATACACACTCTAATACATGTTTGACACCTTTCCACCAAATTTCATTGCAATTTTGACTCTTAAAAACCCCCAAAATAGGCAAGGGCACACTAACCTCTATTTCACTAGTCTCCGGACGTCATGGACGTTCCTTGACGTTTTGGTTCTAATACATCTCAACAAAGTTATTTACACTTATTTAGGTCTAAAGTCATCATAAATCCTTATGTTAGGCTCTAATATAGGTCATAAAATATCTGGGGTGTTTCAGAACATGGGAATTCAGATAGGTCCTGCAAAATTTAATGTGGAGTTCCATGTGTTAGAATATCAACACCAGTTACAATCTGTTTCATGGAAAACCGTTTATTGATATGGCTGGAGATGTGCTTTATACCCTTCATCAACTGATTAAATTTGTTTGGAAGGTCAAGAATTGGTCATTTATGGTGAAGGAAGCCATTTCGATGGGTATGCGCGATTGTTGATGAGGTCTCTCGAGGTTGTGATTTTTACATGGTGGAGTTGGTAAATGCCACAGGTGATGATTTGGCTCCACAAACCTTTATGAATTACGTGTACAAGATGATTTCTACTGTCATGCTCCGGAGTGGTTTCAAACCAGGTTTCGAATTAGGGAAGCGTTGTCAAGGAATTGGCCAACCTATTCAAGTTCCCGCCAGAGAAGCAAAGTTTGGTTTGGGGTATGTCCCCATATATGATGATGAAGCAGAGGTATTGAAAATGAATGCTGATCGAGTACTATCTAGGCTGATACCTCACTTGTACCAATATTTTCCAATACAGGAGTACGTCAGCGATGTCGGTATTAAGGAAGGAAACTGTAGACATTTTGAGGAGATTGATGCAGTTATCGAGGATGAAGTTGGGACATCAGGCATTAGAAATGTGGAGCTAGGGGAGCATTTACAGAATTTGACCTCCACACCGCTCCTGATTACCCGTTCACATTGGTAGAAAGGACGCATATTTTATGTTTGTTTTGAAAATCAGTGGCAGTTCAAAAGAGACCAGAGACCCACCCTTTATGCATATCTTGTTTGTTTAAGTCTTCAAATTTCCCTATGGTGTTTCAAAAGGCTATATGACCCTTGGTCATGGCCAAAGTTTATTCCCATTTTTCAATTTAAATGAAAAAGCCTCTCTTATCGAAATTTGTTTGTTACTTATCTATTTACGTTGTACTTTTCTAACTTTGTCTATTTGTGATTTCAATAATAATAACTTAAAACCTGTCAATGTCATGTCATATCACGAGCCGAATGAACAAAATGAGGCATGCAATGATGAATGTGAGGATCATGTGTCATGACCCAAGTTTACACCATTAACGTGTCCGGCACTCGAAGACCATTGTTGGTCCCCAACCAAACCCTCATCCTGGCTAAATACAAGCGGAAGACTAACTTAAGCATACAAAAGCTTAAAGTTGAAATAGATTTGAGTAAACTCAACTTTACAAGGATTTAACTCAAATGAAAATCTTTTAATAAAAATAATATATTCAACTAGCCATTAAATAGGCAACTTTAGTCTTAAAAACATTTAATAAAATAAATGATTAATACAAACTCTTCAACTACACTGACTATCTATGAAGCCTCTAACTGACAAGGATGGAAGTCGGGACAAGACCCACAACCTCCTAACTAAATTGAAAGGTAAATGAAATCCTCGGGAAGCAATGAGGCTCACCATAGCTAACTCGAACTCTCGAATGTATCACGAAAACTCCTGTTGATGATCCTGTATACCTGTGTCTGCATCATGAGAAGAAGCAGGCCAATTGGCTTAGTACGTGGAGTGTACGAGCATGTAAGGGGAATTCTAAAGCATAACATAAGCTTGATATTTGAATAAACAGGAAACATACTTACCTCTTTTCAACTCAACTCAAATCAAGAATAAGATACTCAACTCAAAGATTCGATACTAAACTTCAAATATATGATACTCGACTTAATGAAGCACAAAATAACTCAAAATACTCAACTTAAGATACTCAACTCCTGATACTCAACTGAACTCATTTCAATATAAAGAAGTTTAAAATAAGTGCAATATAAAGAAAAGTTGTTTAAAAACATGATGTCAACTTTGTATGTATAACAAGGATACAACATAACTCTGAAATGTAGATGAAAATACAATTAACTGATGTATATTAAAATACTATAACTTTTGTGGGAGTTTCTCTAACCGACAACCATCAATTAAGAGTTATAGGGATGATACAACGTTACCCGGCTTACGCTGCCCAGCCATCCTAACCTTGCAAGGGTATAGGACCTAAACAACCTAATGGATCCACTAGTAAACTGTGAAAAAGAATCATCTAAAAAGTATGACCCTTTTCTACCCATGATGGCTACATAGTTTATCGGGGCTGTGAGTGTTTTAATCGAAAAATAATTTTGTAAGAATTTTCGACTTTTTTAGAGTCGCCACTTAATTTTGAGAAAATTAAGAAAACCTTTATTTTCAAAAGACTTAACAGAAAAATCAATTGAAAAATTAAAGTGGTTCGGGAATTCCTATTTATATTTTAGGAAGGGTTAATATACGCTTAATACGGTTTTCCAGCAACTAACACATTTGGCTAAATAAATAACAAACTTTATTTTAGAAGTAGTGAAAAAATTTAGAATTGTTTGGAAATGAATACTTAGATTTTTATCTAAATTAAACATCTAACTTGAAAATTTTTATTATTTTAAAACTATTTAAACTTGATTCCATTTTAGGTCGTTAAAACATTACGGCGTTTGCGGGGACTTGGGTCTTTAAACCTAAAACTAACAACAAAAATAACAAATAATTAAGCAAATAAGAGAGAGAGAGAGAGACTAGATTGGGTCCAAATCCGGGTTATCTGTCCGCCTGGACCGGTATTTGGACCCATTTTGTTTTGGGTTTTTGACCCATTTCACCTGTACTTGTCCTAAACTAATTACATAATAAATAAATGCGGAAAAGAAATACAACAAGGGCTTAGTCCCAAAAAAATGCAAAATTTCAAAATAAAACTTCTGGCCCTCTATGGCCCATGACTTCAACTTCTTCCTCTTCGACTCTATTTATTCCAATGTCTGCTTGTTGAATAAAAGGGCTCATCGACTCGTATAAGGAATCTTGGAGTCTTGATGGATCTCTAAAAATGCGAGAAGAGAGGTGGGAGTTTGTGATAAACTCGGGAAGATTTTTACATGCAAAAGAAATAGACGTTAAGATACAATCCGACCAACATAAACACATACGCGGACAAATTATTACTTCACTAGAAAGTACGTTCCAACTCAAGAACGAGTAAATTAACATATAACTAGACCATACAGCGTGGTATTTAGATGTGACGATTCCATTAGAGCAATTAAGAGGGTCCGAATAGACATTTAATCCCTAACAGTTAAGGAACAACCAGGCCAACTAATTTGTTCACATGCGGAAGGCAGAATCACATTGGCAACAAGAAATAAAAATTGGTAACTAATAATAATATTCTAAAGATGATTATCCAACCCTATACATGACTATCATCAAAGGTTGCTGCAAGGTTTAGCATTTCCAACAAAATAGCACATGAGAAAACAAAATTTACTGGAAATTACACAGACCCAAATTGTGAACCATGGACAACATATTTGCAGATGAACAAAAACCCGTGATCGGCAATTTCGATTGTATTATCGGAATACTAAATCTGGATATTGCTCTAGGGCGTAGTGAACTAAAGGAAATATGAACCCTACTCTATAACTTATCAGTAAAAGATAAAGGGGGCATAATTCTCAACAAATTTATTTTAAAGAGTGAAACATTTTGCATTCTTAGTAGTAAAAGACATGGTACCCAAAGATGAACAAACATCACTGCAAGCTTTGCCATAATTTCACTTGTCAACATGAATCAACCAACTGAACACTTCATTAAAATCCGACTCTGACAATCACTTTTAAGTAAAATCGACTCAATTCATACAAGGAAACTAGCAATACAAAACAAGCATTCATTCACAATATTCATAAGAAACTATAACCTTCACACTCACAATAAACAATATTAATCACCGACGAATGAATCAAATTCCATGTAAGAGAAAAGGGAGGCAGCGATGAAGCCATTAAATTGAAGCGTAGCTTAGATGCAAAACGATAAAATTCAGTTTAACATGTCGAAAGGTAAAAATAAATAACATAAATATATAAACATGAAGACATACAGACAATAATCTTTATAAGACAGAAGGAAATCAACAAGGAAAATGGACATGAAAGAGAATTCCAGTAGCTTGAAACATATAACTCATCAACTCGTTTTAGTTTTATCTTAGTTACGATGGACTCGAAATAGGCTAACTCGAAGTGAAGGGTGAGAGAAAAAAATACAAAAACGGGGTTATTAGGCATAAGCTACCAAAATATGAACAACCAACATATTACTCACAACACTCGAACTCAAAATTGCAACCAAACATATGAAACAACCAAGGAAAATTACACATATTAAAACAATCAATAAACAGACAACAACAATACTCATGTAACGAGCCTTCTATAAACTAAGAAAGTATCACATCGAGATCAAGGTAAAGGCGAGGAAAACACAAAGAAAGAGAAGTATCACCTCTTCCTATGCAGCGAACGAGGCACGACGAGCAGGACGGGCAACAGCTTTCACCGACAGAGAAAACTCGAACACGCACAATCGAACTCACCCTCAAACTCAAAGAATGTATCTATATATGTATATATTTCCCGCTACCCTTTTCCTAAATTTTTGTAGGCATATTTTTCTTACTTCGCTGAATTTTCCGACCTTTTCTTTTGCGCCTCCAGAAATCCCATAAAAAAATCCACTGTTTTTGTTCAAAGGCTTTCAACTGAAAGCTAAAATCTCTGATTCCCTCTCCAAAAAAATTTCTCCCCCAGGATTGAAGAGGAAGAGAGTATATATACCGAATTTCTAGGGTTCGGTTTTTGAAAAAAGGGCCTAGCAGCGTCGGATTCCAGGCCCATGAAGATGGTAATTCAAAAAATCCGATCTTATCCAAAAGCTAAGGAATATTCCAACGATTCCTTCAATTTTGAACGGATAGAATTGAGACAGACCTGAATATACCCGGTACTTGACGTGGCCTCATCTCGGAGCTGCGAGGACGATTCTGCGTGCTCCTCTATCCTGCTATTGCAGTTGTACGAACTCAGAAAAGAGCAAGGGACGTTGGAGAAGAAAATGACAAAATGGATACAGCACATACGCTGGTTTGACGCGCGCGTATCATTGCTAGGCCGCGATTCTCGCTCCTTTTGGGGGGGGGTTATGGGTTTCACGCATTTTGGGGATGAGCTTCTGGGTTTCACGCGTGAAGAAAAAAGAAGAGGAAGGCGCTGACGGGTCGGGTTCAAAATGGAGTGGGTTGGAATTCTTTGGGGAGATAAAATTGGAGTAGTGGGCTGGGTTTAGGAGAAAGAAATGGGTCTGGGGGGCTGAAATATGAAGAAAGACCCCAATTTTGGTCTTTTGTTTAAGAATATTACCAATTTAGCCAAATTAAATTGTAATTGGCCAATTTGATTAAATTTTAAAATAAGATGAATTAATATAATTAATTAACAAGCTTCTTAAGGTTAACAAAATAAAATAATTAATTTGGTTACGAAATAACTAACTAAAAATAAAAACTATCATATAGCTAAATAGCTAACCGAATATTTATACTTAAAACTTATTATATTTATTATTATTATTATTTTTTCGATTTTGAATATTGATAAAAATACGATAATTATATGATTAATTATGTAAAACACATACATTAGCTAGAAAATTATAAAAAGTATCGAAACTTTATTTAAAATAACTTGCAAGCTAGATTTTTTTGAAATTTATAAAATTAATTATTTTAAATTGTTTAAACTGGGGAAGCTCGTTAGTTAATTACTATCGAGGATGTCACGACCGGGGTCTGACTCTAGTCGAAACCGACGTCGTTGACCTCTCAGAGGTTGCAGACAAGCCTACTTACGTCGTCATTACATTCGTTAGGTTAATTTTAGCGTAAAATTTGAAACTTTTTGTTTTGTTTGAAGTGTACATAGACTTCATAGTTATAACATGCATATGCGTATAAAGAAGTTCATTGCTCATGTGTATCAATCATCTAATAAAGAATCATTCAATCTGGAAATAAATAGTCTTATAGCATAAGTAACAATTGCCAAAATGGCACTATTACATAAGTCTGAACAAAATAGGAAAGAAATACTAGTGGAACATACTCCACTAGCCTAAACCTATTACTAATCTAGAAACATAACGGCAAGCATCCTCAATTGCATGAGAACCTACCAAGTCCGGATGAAAAGCTCTGATGTCCGAACAGCTACAATGAATGTCTTCAACACCCTCCTGAACCTGTACCTAAAATAGTATAATGTATGGGATTAGTACACACTTGTACTAAGTATGGTTGTATGCAAGTACACACCAAGGACATGCATGATTAAGAAGAGCTCTCTCCTAACGATATGAATTATGGAAAGCCAAGTCAGTTGGACTTGCCAAATCAGATTAGGAAAGTCATGCTAGGAGAGTAACATGCGTCATCATTCTTTTCATATTGCACACAACACATAACATATTTCATATAGCACATACATATATTATATATCATTCGTTCATATGCCGTGAGACCTTGGAATCACGGACTTAACATTAGGACTTCCCAAAATGAGGGCTCAACGTATGGGACCTCAACTAGGGAGCCTTCTTTAGTAAACACAGAGTCTACTTCATTCATTCATACTTACTTCATTTTCATTCGTTCGTAGGCTGGTGTGAACACCAGCTATACCTAGGATGTTGTTTAAGACTCTCATCGAGTTCAATGTGCAATGACCAACAATGACTTAGTGTCATTACTTGAGTCTAGTTCACCTCTTGATTATCCTATCCAAACACCTTTGGTATCATTCATTTCATTATCTTTCATACTTTGAGGAACTTCAACTTTAACCGACATAGATCATGTGAGCATCATGAAATCCGGTGTCTTCCCCACACCAAAAAAAGGTGGTGTCACTGGCCAAGGTGAAACCAAAACATCCCTAGCTCGCTTAGGTGGAAAACCACTGACTAGTTCCCTATGTTGGCAGCATAGTTCAAAGACTAGGAGATTTAGGGAGACCCATACCCACCTTGGTGGACAGTCTCATCTCATGAGAATTACGTGAACCTCCGCCCTTCCCGAAAGAAGGCATCACCACTCATAGCTAGCCTATCGGTGCTCCGTTTAAAGTTCCTATTTACATTCAACTCATACATCGTCGATGCTTTCTTCTAGCATGAGGTAATCATAGCTCATTAGATGATTTATCATCTCTTCTTTACGTATTAAGTGTGAATTGTCCTTACACTTAAATATAGAGTGTGATTGAGACTTGTCTCTTAATATTCAACACTCTCTTAGGTGAGTACTTTTTGGTGACCTTATATTGGCGTAGGTACAGCTTGTCTCACTTGCACTAGCCTCATATTGTGGTGTCACCCTGTTCTTTCTTAACATCTTTTCATTTCATCTTTACTCACCTTTCATTATTTGTTCATCGTATAACATATATATGCTCTCTGGGAATTTACATTGAGGGACATTGATTCTAGGCGTAGATACATCTTGTCTCACTTGTACTAGCCTATCCTCATGTAGCCACTCTTTCTTTACTTATTCATTGTTTAGCATAAATATACTCTCTTAGACATTTCATTTAGTGACATTGATTTTTAGGCGTAGATGCAACTTGTCTCACTTGCACTAGCCTATAGTCATGTAGTCACTCTTTTCTTTACATATTAACTATGAATTCATTCTTGACACTTTCTTTTGGAGTATGCTTGAGATTTGACTCTACATCATTCTACACTCCCATTACGTGAATGTTCATTTCATCATATGCCAATGCACTTGGCCTTTTAGTATGTTTCACACTCTTACTTAACCCTTCTGGGTTCACATTATTTAATTACATACATCTTAGGTTCACTTACTTTTAAACGTTACGCTGGACTTATGGATCCATACGTACAAGCCATGAGGCTTCATTCATAATTCGTCTAAATGACTCATACTTACCCAAGATTATGTGGTACAAGACTTATCATCTTGTAAGTAGGTCAGGATCTCGAGTTCGATTCCTATTGGCAGCATTTATTAAATATTTATTCACGTAAGACCTATGTATCAATACGGAATTGGGACAGGGAACCCGATTTCAAATCCCTTGAGCAACACTTAGTCTTATATTAAATTTTGATTTAAAATTTCAGCTTGGGGACCCAAGTTCGAATCCCAACGCCTACATTTCTTTTCTTACTTTTCTCTCCTTGACTTTTCTGTTTTAGACCAACAGGATGTGGGATCGATCCCCCACAACCTCATTTTTCTTTTATTTAAATTTTCTCCTAACTTTCTTGTCTATTCAAGAGGTTCTGGGTTCGATCCCCACACACCTCATTTTATTTTTCTTTCATTTTTCTCCTCTCTCCCTCACCTATCTGAGAGGTTGTGGGTTCGATCCGCACACCACTCATTTTATTTTTCTTTCATTTTTCTCCTAACTCTTCACTTGAGCCTTAACCCATTTCGAGTCCCCCTTACGTCATTTTTATTATTGAGTTTTTTTATAGCTTGCATATGGTGAGGTCTTGGGTTCAATCCCTAATGACCTCATACATTTTTTTTTAAACTCAAAATTTTTCCAGTAACTTGGCTGAACCAAATTTCCAGCAAATCTGGAAATTTGATCACACTTTCCAGTCCATTTCCTCAATATTTTATACGTTAGATTTTTGGACAATTCATTGGACATTTCGTACGTTTATTTTGTGCATTTTCGTGGTTACATTTGATCAAGATTTTCACTCAATTCAACAACATTACACCACTTATGAACATCACAATTTACTTCAAGTAATTGCATACAAAACACAAGAATTTAACATGCATATTACACACTTCAACCCATGACCAAAGCCACGACATACACAATGCACACACACACACGTTTAACACATAGTTTCGGAAAGCAATCTTATTACTCACATAAATCCGAACATACATAATTGAAAATAATCATCACGAAAACATATCACATCCCTAAATTCTACCAGCAAAACATACCCAACCTACAAATTCAATGGGAGCTAGTGACAGGGACATGCAACGGGGAACATTCCTAGTTTTCGGAATAGAATTCGACTGAAACTTAGGGGTCTCTTGGGAAAGGGACCAAGAGGAAGAAAACCCATACCTTTTCTCGTCGTTTAACACCTTTCAAATCTGATCTCAAGTGCTGCCAACTCCCACGAAAAACAAATGTTTCTCCAACAAAACTCACGCGCAAACCGTTTGAAAGATGCTTTCGCTTTTCGATTTTAGTTTAGTTTTTCTTTTGAGTTTTTGTGTGCAAGTTCTTCAAGTGATGAACTTTGATTTATTTGTTCTTTTAGCTGATAAATAACGTGAGAAGAGAGTGGAGAAAGTCGTGAGAATGAGAGTGGAGAATGATGAGAGTAAGTGTAGGAGTTTTAGTTGAAGACTTAGTCAAACTAGGACTCCTTGTTATTTATTAGTTAAAAATCTTATTTTTTAAGGTTTAGGTGAAATGACTCATTATGCCCTTACTTAAATAAGATAATTAATATTAATTAATTCAATTTAACATTGCTTCCACCAAGGATCGAACCGGGTGAAGCTTAAATTGCAAAAAGGGTCAAATTCGGCCAACCCCACCCGAATTGCCCACCTTTTTATATTAATTAATTAATTAATTAAATATTTAGGGTAATTACAATACTACCCCTAGTCTGGAAAAGACCATTTTACCCCTAGATTCTCCAAACCTAAGATTACCCCTTTCAAGTCTGGTAAAAACTCATCCGGGTGAATCTCTTCAATTCGGGTGCCCTACATGGTTGGTCCCAACCTTGCCTAGCTCAACTAACTCACCAAGTTGGTTGGCTTGGCTAGTGCATGGATTCTGAGGTCTGGTTCCACGCGCAACAAGCCGTGTGAACCCGGTTGTCACGATCGTAATCTAGACCCCAGACGAGATCGGCGTCGTTGACCTCTCAGAGGTCGCAGACAAGCCTACATATGTCGTCGTTACTTCATCTATGTTAATTTTAGCGGAAAAATTTGAACTTTTGTTTACTTAAATTTTATATTGGAAAACATTGATCTCGCATAATACTATCTACGTAAACTCATAAGCGTCCACAACAACCATCTAA
Organism: Solanum lycopersicoides; assembly: GCA_022817965.1. NCBI lineage: Eukaryota > Viridiplantae > Streptophyta > Magnoliopsida > Solanales > Solanaceae > Solanum > Solanum lycopersicoides. The sequence continues at coordinate 12,018,287 of CM040628.1, read as the reverse complement.
ATCAAGATAATCAAATGAAAGATATAGTCATAAATATAGAGTTGCCAAAATGGCACCAATACAATGTCTGAAAGTAAATACGAAAGAAATGCTAGTGGAACATACTCTACCAGCTCATGCCTACGTCTACGCTAGAATAAGCCAGTAAGCATCCTCGAAAGCATGAGGGCCTACCAAATCCGGATGGAATCTCCACGTTCGGATAACTTCTGCGTCGACTCGTAAGCTCTAACGTCCGGCTGCACCTACACCTAAAAGTAGATAAATGTATGGAATTAGTACACACTTGTACTAAGTATGGGTATATGCAAGCACACACCAGAGACATGCATGATTTAGAATAACTCTCTCCTAACGATATGAGTTATGGAAAGTCAAGTCGGTGGACTTACAAAAATCGGATTAGGAAAGTCATGCCATGAGAGTAACATGCATCATCATACGTATCATATTGCACACAACACATAACATATTGCATATAGCACATAACATATTGCATATAACACATATCATATTTCATTTCATTCGTTCATATGCCATGAGACCTTGGAATCATGGACTTAACATTAGGACTTCCCAAAATGAGGGCTCAACATATGGGACCTCAACTAGGGAGCCTTGTTTAGCAAACACAGAGTCTGCTTCATTCATTCATACGTACTTCATTTCATTTCATTCATAGGCTAGTGTAAACACCAGTTGTACCTAGGATGTAGTTTAAGACTCTCATTGGGTTCACTGTGCAATGACTAAGAATGACCTAGTTTCATTACATAAGTCTAGTTCACCTCTTGATTATCCTACACAAACATCTTTGGTATCGTTCATTTCATTGTGGGCATTACATGAGGCTGGCCTCATTCTTTCTTTGGTAACTTTAACTTTAACCGACATAGATCATGTGAGCTCCATAAAATCCTGTGTCTACCCCACATCGAAAAGAGGTGGAATCACCGACCAAAGTGAAACCAAAAACATGCTAGTGTATATAGGTGATTGAACCCTGCTAGATCCCTATGTTGGCTGCATAGGTTCAAAGACTAGTAGATACAAGGAGATCCATACCCGTCTGGACGTACAGTCTCATCTCATGAGAATTACACGAATCTCTGCCTTTCCGAAAGAAGGAATCGCCACTCATAGCTAGCCTATCAGTACCCAGTATAAAGTTCCATTACATTCATCTCATAAATCATAGAAGCTGGCTTCTAGCATGAGGACATCATTGCTCATTAGATGATTTCTCATCTCATCATTAGTATTAAGTATGCATTAACTTTAATACTTTCATTAGAGTGTTCATAGAGACTGCTCTCTTCATTAACTTTACACTCTCATAGGTGAGTAAGTTTTGGTAACATTTACTTAGACTCATTTGAGATTGCTCTCATGTTTCACATTAGCCTTTTATCATGTTGTCACCACATTCATTAGTCTTAGCACATTTGCCCTTCATTATTACTCACCCCTTTTTACGTGAATGTTCATTTCATCATATGCCAATGCACTTGGCCTTTTAGTGTGTTTCACACTCTTACTTAACCCTTCTGGGGTCTCATCATTCATCACATAACATCTTATGTTCACTTAATTTATAAACGTATGATGGACTTATGAGTCCACACACAAGCCATGAGGCTTCATTCATAGTTCATTTAAGTGATTTATATTGTCCAAGATTATGTGGTACAAGACTTATGCATCTTGTAAGTATGCCAAGGTCTCAATACGGAATTGGGCAAGGAAACCCGATTTCGAATCCCTTGAGCAACACTTAATCTTATATTAAACTTGGTAATTGTATTTTTCAGATTTGGGGGACCCTAGGTCGATCCCCATCACCCCCATATATTTTTCTTTCTTTTCCCTTCTCTCCTTTTCGTTTAAGGCCAATAGGTTGTGGGATCGATCCCCCACAACTTCATTTTATTTCTATTAGTTTTTCTCTTAACTTTATCACCTATCCAAGAGGTTGTGGGTTCAATCCCCACTCACCTCATCTTATTTTTCTTGATTTTTGTCTCAAACATTTCAGCCTGGGGAACCCACGATCGAATCCCCACGCCCACATTCTTTTCTTTTTCTTTCTTTACTTGGTTCCTTCGTTTAGATTAAGAGGGTGTGGGATCGAACCCCCACATCCTCACATTATTTTAATTGCATTTTCTCCTTACCTTCTCATTCGGCCAAGAGGTTGTGGGTTCGAATCCCACATACATTATTTTTATTATTTCTTTATTTCATTTTTATCCTCTCTCCGTCATCCGTCCAAGAGGTTGTGGGTTCGAACCCCACACGCCTCACTTCATTTTCTTTTATTTTCCCCTTAAATTTTCACTTGAGCTTTACGCCATTTCGAATCCCCCTTACCAGATTTTACTATTTAATGTTTTTATAACATGTATATGGTGAGGTCTTTGGTTCAATCCCCACTGACCTCATGCATTTAAAAATTATTTTTAAACGTGACTTTTTTTAGAGTAAGCTGCCAAACAAATTTCCAGAATGCTGGAAATTTGTTCCCCCTCTTTGCAGTCCATTTTCTCAACTTTTAAGTGTTAGATTTAGGACAAATTTTTGTGTAGCATCTAGTGCATCTTTAGGTGAGTTTTCATGGTTACTTTCGGGAATTTAATCACCTTTTTGCATTCCATTTCCTCACGCTCTTTTACGTTAAACATTAAGAAATTTTGAGTAGTTTTTAGGGAGATCTTTAAGTGCATTTTCAAGGTTACTTTCAATCAAGAATTATCATTTAATTCAGCAACTTTGAACTTATATGAACATCACATTTTGAACATATTCATACACGTAAAATACAACAATTTAACATGCCAAATTTCATGCTTCAAGTCGTGGCTATTTCACAGTACACACGTGAACCCACAAGTTCACATATCACACATTTTCGGAAACACTTCTTTCATTTTTACATAATTCCGAATACACATTCAAACACGTAAAAAGAACCAGACCTAAAATCATCTACCAGAAGTCATACCAACGCATACTTGAATCTTTCAAAGGATCTAATGACAGGGTCATGCAACAGGGTTCAATCTTAGTTTTTTACTGGAATTAAGCTTAACTTAGAGGTATTTTGGGAAAGGGACCAAGAGAGAAGAAAACGCATACCTGAAGTCGTTCAAAGTGTTCTTTACGGACTGCCAAAATCCCCCCCACTAAGCCAACGTCTCACCACCGAAATCACAAGCACAATCCGTAGAGAACTTGTTTTTTTGCTTTTCGTTTTGAAGCTTATTTTGCTTTTTGAGTTTAAGCGTTCAACTTCTTGATGAACTTTAATTTTTGTTCTGTTCTTTTTCTTTTGTTGAAGGCTGATCGTGCAAGTGAGGGTGAGAGTGGATAGAGAGATGTGAGAATGAGTGGATTAGGATTAGGAGAGTTAGGTGGAGACTTAGTCAAACTAGGGCTCCTCATTATTTATTAATTTTATTATTAAAATCTGATTTTCCTTTAATTAAATCAGAAAATTAAATATTAATTAATTCAAATAATTCACTAAATACCAAATAATTCATTTAATTCGTTGCTTTCACCCAGGTTCGAACCCGGGTAAAGCTTAAATTTGCATAAGGGTCAAATTCGGTCAACCCCTACCCGAATTGCCCCTTAATCATATTAATTAATTAATTAATTAATACTTAGGGTAATTACAATACTACCCTTACCCTGGAAAAGACCATTTTACCACTAGACCCTCCAAACCTAAGATTACCCCTTTTTAAGTGCGGTAAGACTCATCAGGGCGAATCTCTCCAATTCGGTTGCCCTACATGGTTGGTTCTCACCTTGCCTAGCTCAACTAACTCACCAAGTTGGTTGGCTAGGCTAGTGCATAGGTTCTGAGGTTTGGTTCTACGTGCAACAAGTCGTGTGAACCCGGTCTAATCCATGCATTCTAGGTACGTTTAAGCATTACTTAGCATAGTTATTTTGGTTGTTACATTATCCCCCCCTTAGGAACATTCGTCCCCGAATGACACTACTCTTTACTAGCAACAAGTAAGTCATCTATAGAACATATGCATACATAGGCAATTCAATACTCCTCATTGGTGAATATCTGATTCACATATTAACATGATGGTGCACATCCTTGAAACCTACTAGTAGCTTCACATTAATAGACTAAGGAACTCTTTCCTAAACTAGTCTCATCAAAGCATACAACATAAGTAAACATATAAGTCACACAAATCAGCAACCAACATGATGACTCAAACATATTAACCTCATACTAGTGCATAAACACCATACACAGTCAATACATGAAAGACTAATTAAGGCTACGCACCCGAGACTTCACCAGAAGTGCCTTCCCCTGCACCCCTAGACTTGAGTGCGAAGAATCGTTGCCTCCTTGGAGCCTCTTCACTTGGACCATTAGGCTGAACTCTCTCCTTCCCTTGTTCTTGACTTTCCTATTCGGACAATCCTTCACCATGTGACCCGGTTTGCCACAACTGTAACAAGCGTTAGAGCCCATCATACACTCTCCTCCATGCAGTTTGCCACACTTCCTGCAAGGTGGCCTCTCCTGAGGTGTATCTACTTCATTGTTTCTCTTAACTATGGCTCGGAATCCCTATCATAGCGACCCTTGGATGAACTTGACTCCCCTTGGTGGGAGAGTCCCTTCTTAAACCTGGGCTTATCCCTGATTTCAGTACTACTCTTCCTTGAAAAATTCTCCTCAGCTTGCCTTGACCTGTTCCCTGCCCTAGTGTGCTTCCTCTTCCTGCTTTCCTCCACTTGCTGGACATGGACCATAAGCCTGGAAAGGTCCATGCTGTCATGCAGCATAGCTGCCCTACACTCCTCCTCGAGATCCTCAGCAATCCCTGTCAAGAATCTACTCATCTCGTCTCTGCTGTTAGACACAAGAGAAGTGGCATACCTGGAAAGTTTTACGAACTTCAGGGAGTAATCCCTGACTGACATCGAGCCCTGCTTAAGGTTGATGAATTCCTCAACCTTAGCCTCCTTCATTTCTCTGGGAAAGAACCGCTCCAGAAAACCGTCTTGAAAAGATCCCAAGTAATAGGACCTCCTCCTAAGGCCCTGCTATCCTGCCACATCTTATACCAGGATTGAGCTACATCCTTTAGCTGGTAGGATGCCAGCTCAGCCTTCTCCACTCAGTCAAACCCATTGCACACAGTATCTTGTGGATCTCATCCACAAACTCCTGGGATCCTCCGCAGTCTTAGATCCAGTGTAAACGGGAGGATTCATCCTCGTGAAGTCCCTTAACCTGCTAGCCATGGTGCTGGCAGGTGGGTTCTCTCTGGGAACACCTCGTTGCTCCGCCTGGGCTGTCATAGCCTGAGCTTGTAAAGTGATGGCTTGGGCCATCTGTGCCAGGGCTGTCCTCACTTCTCCATCTGTCAACCAGCTGGGTTAACAGGCATCTCCATTCCAGCAGCTGGGCCTGGGGTGGAACTTGGTTGCCCCAGCAGCTGCTCCTCTCTTCCCGACCAGCGTTCCTCCTTGTGTTCATTTTCTGAAAGATAAGAATTGATGTTAGATACGCTCATAACACCAAGAAATCAGACATTAAGAAGCACGATAAGATCAGAAGAAGGGAAATTTTCCTACGCATCATGCAGTCTCTAATTCATGATAGTGGTGCACTTCACTACCATAACTTAGAAACTACTCGATGTGGTTGATGTGAACTTATTATCCTTGGAATTTAACCTAATGCTCTGATACCAACTTTGTCACGACCGAATCTAGACCCCAGACGAGACCGGCGTCGTTGACCTCTCAGAGGTCGCAGACAAGCCTACATACGTCGTCGTTACTTCATCTAGGTTAATTTTAGCGGAAAATTTGAACTTTTGTTTACTTAAACTTTATATTGGAAAACATTGATCTCGCATAATACTATCTACGTAAACTCATAAGCGTTCACAACAACTATCTAAATCAAGATAATCAAATGAAAGATATAGTCATAAATATAGAGTTGCCAAAATGCACCAATACAACGTCTGAAAGTAAATACGAAAGAAACGCTAGTGGAACATACTCCACTAGCTCATGCCTACGTCTACGCTAGAATAAATCAGCAAGCATCCTCGAAAGCATGGGGGCCTACCAAATCCGGATGAAAGCTCCACGTCCGGATAACTTCTGCGTCGACTCGTAAGCTCTAACATCCAGCTGCACCTGCACCTAAAAGTAGATAAATGTATGGAATTAGTACACACTTGTACTAAGTATGGGTATATGCAAGCACACACCACAGACATGCATGATTTAGAATAGCTCTCTCCTAACGATATGAGTTATGAAAAGTCAAGTCAGTGGACTTGCCAAAATCGGATTAGGAAAGTCATGCCATGAGAGTAACATGCATCATCATACGTATCATATTGCACACAACACATAACATATTGCATATAGCACATAACATATTGCATATAGCACATATCATATTTCATTTCATTCGTTCATATGCCATGAGACCTTGGAATCATGGACTTAACATTAGGACTTCCCAAAATGAGGTCTCAACATATGGGACCTCAACTAGGGAGCCTTCTTTAGCAAACACAGAGTCTGCTTCATTCATTCATACGTACTTCATTTCATTTCATTCATAGGCTAGTGTAAACACCAGATATACCTAGGATGTAGTTTAAGACTCTCATTGGGTTCACTGTGCAATGACTAAGAATGACCTAGTGTCATTACATAAGTTTAGTTCACCTCTTGATTATCCTACCCAAACATCTTTGGTATCGTTCATTTCATTGTGGGCATTACATGAGGCTGGCCTCATTCTTTCTTTGGTAACTTTAACTTTAACCGACATAGATCATGTGAGCTCCATGAAATCGTGTCTACCCCACACCGAAAAGAGGTGGAATCACCGACCAAACTGAAACCAAAAACATGCTAGCGTATATAGGGGATTGAACCCTGCTAGATCCCTATGTTGGCTGCATAGGTTCAAAGACTAGGAGATATAAGGAGACGCATACCCGTATGGACGGTCAATCTCATCTCATGAGAATTACACAAACCTCTGCCTTCCCGAAAGAAGGAATCGCCACTCATAGCTAGCCTATCGGTGCTCAGTATAAAGTTCCATTACATTCATCTCATACATCATAGAAGCTGACTTCTAGCATGAGGAAATCATTGCTCATTAGATGATTTCTCATCTCATCATTAGTATTAAGTATGCATTAACTTTAATACTTTCATTAGAGTGTTCATAGAGACTGGTCTCTTCATTAACTTTACACTCTCATAGGTGAGTACGTTTTGGTAACATTTACTTAGGATCATTTGAGATTGATCTCATGTTTCACATTAGCCTCTTATTATGTTGTCACCACATTCATTAGTCTTAGCACATTTTCCCTTCATTATTACTCACCCCTTTTTACGTGAATGTTCATTTCATCATATGCCAATGCACTTGGCCTTTTAGTGTGTTTCACACTCTTACTTAACCCTTATGGGGTCTCATCATTCATCACATAACATCTTAGGTTTACTTACTTTACAAAAGTATGCTGGACTTATGAGTCCACACACACAAGCCATGCGGCTTCATTCATAGTTCATTTAAGTGATTTATATTGTCCAAGATTATGTGGTACAAGACTTATGCATCTTGTAAGTATGCCAAGGTCTCAATTTGATTCTTATAGGCAGCATTCATTAAATATTTAATAACGTAAGACTTATGTGTCAATACGGAATTGGGCAAGGAAACCCGATTTCGAATCCCTTGAGCAACACTTAATCTTATATTAAACTTGGTAATTGTATTTTTCAGATTTGGGGGACCCTAGGTCGATCCCCATCACCCCATATATTTTTCTTTCTTTTCCCTCCTCTCTTTTCGTTTAAGGCAAGAGGTTGTGGGATCAATCCCCCACAACTTCATTTTATTTCTATTAGTTTTTTTTCTCTTAACTCACCTATTCAATAGGTTGTGGGTTCAATCCCCACTCACCTCATCTTATTTTTCTTGATTTTTGTCTCAAACATTTCGGCCTCGGGAACCCAAGATCGAATCCCCATGCCCACATTCTTTTCTTTTTCTTTCTTTACTTGGTTCCTTCGTTTAGATTAAGAGGGTGTGGGATCGAACCCCCACATCCTCACCTTATTTTAATTGCATTTTCTCCTTACCTTCTCATTCGGCCAAGAGGTTGTGGGTTCGAATCCCACATACATTATTTTTATTATTTCTTTATTTCATTTTTCTCCTCTCTCCGTCATCCATCCAAGAGGTTGTGGGTTCGAACCCCACACGCCTCACTTCATTTTCTTTTATTTTCCCCTTAAATTTTCACTTGAGCTTTACGCCATTTCGAATCCCCCTTACCAGATTTTATTATTTAATGTTTTTATAACATGTATATGGTGAGGTCTTTGGTTCAATCCCCACTGACCTCATGCATTTAAAAATTATTTTTAAACGTGACTTTTTTTAGAGTAAGCTGCCAAACAAATTTCCAGAATGCTGGAAATTTGTTCCCCCTCTTTGCAGTCCATTTTCTCAACTTTTAAGTGTTAGATTTAGGAAAATTTTTGTGTAGCATCTAGTGCATCTTTAGGTGAGTTTTCATGGTTACTTTCGGGAATTTAATCACCTTTTTGCATTCCATTTCCTCACGCTCTTTTACGTTAAACATTAAGACATTTCGAGTAGTTTTTAGGGAGATCTTTAAGTGCATTTTCAAGGTTACTTTCAATCAAGAATTATCATTTAATTCAGCAACTTTGAACTTATATGAACATCACGTTTTTAACATATTCATACACGTAAAATACAACAATTTAACATGCCAAATTTCATGCTTCAAGCCGTGGCTATTTCACAGTACACACGTGAACCCACAAGTTCACATATTACACATTTTCGGAAACACTTCTTTCATTTTTACATAATTCCGAATACACATTCAAACACGTAAAAAGAACCAGACCTAAAATCATCTACCAGAAGTCATACCAACGCATACTTGAATCTTTCAAAGGATCTAATGACAGGGTCATGCAACAGGGTTCAATCTTAGTTTTTTACTGGAATTAAGCTTAACTTAGAGGTATTTTGGGAAAGGGACCAAGAGAGAAGAAAACTCATACCTGAAGTCGTTCAAAGTGTTCTTTACGTGCTGCCAAAATCCCCCCCACTAAGCCAATGTCTCACCACCGAAATCACAAGCACAATCCGTAGAGAACTTGTTTTTTTGCTTTTCGTTTTGAAGCTTATTTTGCTTTTTGAGTTTGAGCGTTCAACTTCTTGATGAACTTTATTTTTTGTTTTGTTCTTTTTCTTTTGTTGAAGGCTGATCGTGCAAGTGAGGATGAGAGTAGATAGAGAGACGTGAGAATGAGTGGATTAGGATTAGGAAAGTTAGGTGGAGACTTAGTCAAACTAGGACTCCTCATTATTTATTAATTTTATTGTTAAAATATGATTTTCCTTTACTTAAATCAGAAAATTAAATAGTAATTAATTCAACTAATTCACTAAATACCAATTAATTCATTTAATTCATTGCTTTCACCCAGGTTCGAACCCGGGTAAAGCTTAAATTTGCATAAGGATCAAATTCGGTCAACCCCTACCCGAATTGCCCCTTAATCATATTAATTAATTAATTAATTAATTAATACATAGGGTAATTACAATACTAACCTTAGCCTGGAAAAGATCATTTTACCCCTAGACCCTCCAAACCTAAGATTACCCCTTTTTAAGTCCGGTAGACTCATCCGGGTGAATCTCTCCAATTCGGTTGCCCTACATGGTTGGTTCTCACCTTGCCTAGCTCAACTAACTCACCAAGTTGGTTGGCTATGCTAATACATAGGTTCTGAGGTCTGGTTCTATGCACAATAAGTCGTGTGAACCCGATCTAATCCATGCATTCTAGGTACGTTTAAGCTTTACTTAGCATAGTTATTTTTGGGTTGTTACACCGGTCTAATCTAGACATTCTAGGTACGTTTAGGCATTAATTTGCATAGTCATTTTCGGGTTGTTACATTATCCCCGCCTAGGAACATTCGTCCTAGAATGACACTATTCTTTACTAACAACAAGCCAGTCATCTATAGAACTTATGCATACATAAGCAATTTAATACTTTTCATTGGTGAATATCTGATTCACATATTAGCATGATGGTGCACATCCTTGAAACCTAATAGCAGCTTTACATTAATAGACTAAGGAACTCTTTCCTAAACTAGTCTCATCAAAGCATACAACATAAGTAAACATAAAAGTCACACATATCAGCAACCAACATGATGACTCAAACATATTAACCTCATACTAGTGCATAGAAACCATACACAGTTAAACACATGAAAGAATAATTAAGGCTGCGCACCCGAGACATCACCAGAAGTGCCTTACCCTGCACCCCAAGACTTGAGTGCGAAGAATCGTTGCCTCCTTGGAGCCTCTTCACTTGGACCATTAGGCTGAACTTTCTCATTCCCTTTTTCTTGACTTCTCCTATTCGGACAATACTTCATCATGTGGCCCGCCTTGCCACAACTGTAACAAGTGTTAGAGCCCATCATACACTCTCCTCCATGCATTTTGCCACACTTCCTGCAAGGTGGCCTCTCTTGAGGTGTATCTACTTCATTGTTTCTCTTAACTCTGGGCTCAGAATCCCTATCATAGCGACCCTTGGATGAACTTGACTCCCCTTGGTGGGAGAGTCCCTTCTTAAACCTGGGCTTATCACTGATTTTAGTACTACTCTTCCTGGAAAAATTCTCCTCAGCTTGCCTTGATCTATTCCCTGCCCTAGTGTGCTTCCTCTTCCTGGTTTCCTCCACTTGCTGGATATGGACCATAAGCCTGGAAAGGTCCATGCTATCATGCAGCATAGCTGCCCTACACTCCTCTTCGAGATCCTCAACAATCCCTGTCAAGAATCTACTCATCTCGTCTCTGCTGGTAGACACAAGAGAAGTGGCATACCTGGAAAGTTTTACGAACTTCAGGGAGTAATACCTGACTAACATCGAGCCCTGCTTAAGGTTGATGAATTCCTCAACCTTAGCCTTCTTCATTTCTCTGGGAAATAACCTCTCCAGAAAAGCCGTCTTGAAAAGATCCCAAGTAATAGGACCTCCTCCTAAGGCCCTGCTATCCTGCCACATCTTATACCAGGATTGAGCTACATCCTTTAGCTGGTAGGAAGCCAGCTCAGCCTTCACCACATCAGTCAAACCCATTGCACACAGGTTGATATGAGCCTGAAGTCTTGGATATTTAACCTAATGCTCTGATACCAAGTTTGTCACGACCGGGGTCTAGACCCTACTCGAAGTCGGCGTCGTTGACCTCTCTGAGGTAGCAGACAAGACTACTTACGTCGTCATTACATTTGTTAGGTTAATTTTAGAGTAAAATTTGAAACTTTTTGTTTTGTTTGAAGTGTACATAGACTTCATAGTTATAACATGCATATGCGTATAAAGAAGTTCATTGCTCATGTGTATCAACCATCTAATAAATAATCATTCAATCTGGAAATAAATAGTCTTATATCATAAGTAACAATTGCCAAAATGGCACCATTACATAAGTCTGAACAAAATAGGAAAGAAATACTAGTGGAACATGCTCCACTATCCTAAACCTATTACTAAGCTAGAAACATAACGGCAGGCATCCTCGATTGCATGAGAACCTACCAAGTCCAGATGAAAAGCTCTGATGTCTGAACAGCTGCAATGAATGTCTTCAACACCCTCTTTAACCTGCACCTAAAATAGTATAATGTATGGGATTAGTACACACTTGTACTAAGTATGTGTGTATGCAAGTACACACCAAGGACATGCATGATTAAGAAGAGCTCTCTCCTAACGATATGAATTATGGAAAGCCAAGTCAGTTGGACTTGCCAAATCAGATTAGGAAAGTCATGCTAGGAGAGTAACATCCATCATCATTCTTTTCATATTGCACACAACACATAACATATTTCATATAACACATACATATATTATATATCATTTGTTCATATGCCGTGAGACCTTGGAATGACGGACTTAACATTAGGACTTCCCAAAATGAGGTCTCAATATATGGGACCTCAACTAGGGAGCCTTCTTTAGAAAACACAGAGTCTGCTTTATTCATTCATACTTACTTCATTTTCATTCATTCCTAGGCTGGTGTGAACACCAGCTATACCTAGGATGTTGTTTAAGACTCTCATCGAGTTCAATGTGCAATGACCAAGAATGACCTAGTGTCATTACTTGAGTCTAGTTCACCTCTTGATTATCCTATCCAAACACCTTTGGTATCATTCATTTCATTATCTTTCATACTTTGAGGAACTTTAACTTTAACCTACATAGGTCATGTGAGCATCATGAAATCCGGTGTCTTCCCCACACCGAAAAGAGGTGGAGTCACTGGCCAAGGTGAAACCAAAACATCCCTAGCTCGCTTAGGTGGAAAACCACTGGCTAGTTCCCTATGTTGGCAGCATAGTTCAAAGACTAGGAGATTTAGGGAGACCCATACCCACCTTGGTGGACAGTCTCATCTCATGAGAATTACGTGAACCTCCGCCCTTCTTGCATCACCACTCATAGCTATCCTATTGGTGCTCCATTTAAAGTTCTATTTACATTCAACTCATACATCGTCGAAGCTTGCTTCTAGCATGAGGTAGTCATAGATCATTAGATGATTTATCATCTCTTATTTACGTATTAAGTGTGAATTGTCTTTACACTTACATATAGAGTGTGATTGAGACTTGTCTCTTAATATTCAACACTCTCTTAGGTGAGTACTTTTTGGTGACCTTATATTGGCGTAGGTACAGCTTGTCTCACTTTCACTAGCCACATATTGTGGTGTCACCCTATTCTTTCTTAACATATTTTCATTTCATATTTACTCACCTTTCATTATTTATTCATCGTATAACATATATATGCTCTCTTGGAATTTACATTGAGGGACATTGATTCTAGGCGTAGATACATCTTGTCTCACTTGTACTAGCTTATCCTCATGTAGCCACTCTTTCTTTGCTTATTCATCGTTTAGCATAAATATACTCTCTTAGACATTTCATTTAGTGACATTGATTTTAGGCGTAGATGCAGCTTGTCTCACTTGCACTAGCCTATAGTCATGTAGTCACTCTTTTCTTTACATATTAACTATGAATTCATTCTTAACACTTTCTTTTGGAGTATGCTTGAGATTTGACTCTACATCATCTACACTCCCATTACGTGAATGTTCATTTCATCATATGCCAATGCATTGGCCTTTTATTATGTTTCACACTCTTACTTAACCCTTATAAGTTAGCATTATTTCATTACATACATCTTAGGTTCACTTACTTTTAAACGTACGCTGGACTTATGGATCCATACGTACAAGCCATGAGGCTTCATTCATAATTCGTCTAAATGACTCATACTTACCCAAGATTATGTGGTACAAGACTTATGCATCTTGTAAGTAGGCCAGGATCTCGAGTTCGATTCCTATGGCAGCATTTATTAAATATTTATTCACGTAAGACTTATGTATCAATACAGAATTGGGCAAGAGAACCCGATTTCAAATCCCTTGAGTAACACTTAGTCTTATATTAAATTTTGATATAAAATTTCAGCTTGGGGACCTAAGTTCGAATCCCAACGCCTACATTTCTTTTATTACTTTTCTCTCCTTGACTTTTCTGTTTTAGACCAAGAGGATGTGGGATCGATCCCCCACAACCTCATTTTTCTTTTATTTAATTTTTCTCCTAACTTCCTTGTCTATCCGAGAGGTTGTGGGTTCGATCCCCACACACCTCATTTTATTTTTCTTTCATTTTTGTCCTCTCTCCCTCACCTATCCGAGAGGTTGTGGGTTCTATCCCCACACCACTCATTTTATTTTTCTTTCATTTTTCTCCTAACTCTTCACTTGAGCCTTACCCCATTTCGAATCCCCCTTACCTCATTTTTATTATTGAATTTCTTTATAGCTTGCATATGGTGAGGTCTTGGGTTCAATCCCTAATGACCTCATATATTTTTTTTAAAACTCAAAATTTTTCCAGTAACTTGGCCGAACCAAATTTCCAGCAAATTTGGAAATTTGATCAAACTTTCCAGTCCATTTCCTCAACATATACGTTAGATTTTTGGACAATTCATTGGACATTTCATACGTTTATTTTGTGCATTTTTGTGGTTACATTTGATCAAGATTTTCACTCAATTCAGCAACATAACACCACTTATGAACATCACAATTTACTTCAAGTAATTGCATACAAAACACAAGAATTTAACATGCATATTACACACTTCAACCCATGACCAAAGCCACGGCATACACAATGCACACACACACGTTTAACACATAGTTTCGGAAAGCAATCTTATTACTCACATAAATCCGAACATACATAATTGAAAATAATCATCACGAAAACATATCACATCCCTAAATTCTACCAGCAAAACATACCCAACCTACAAATTCAATGGGAGCTAGTGACAGGGACATGCAACGGGGAACATTCCTAGTTTTCGGAATAGAATTAGACTGAAACTTAGGGGTCTCTTGGGAAAGGGACCAAGAGGAAGAAAACTCATACCTTTTCTCGTCGTTTAACACCTTTCAAATCTGATCTCAAGTGCTGCCAACTCCCACGAAAAACAAATGTTTCTCCAACAAAACTCACGCGCAAACCGTTTGAAAGATGCTTTCGCTTTTCGATTTTAGTTTAGTTTTTCTTTTGAGTTTTTGTGTGCAAGTTCTTCAAGTGATGAACTTTGATTTATTTGTTCTTTTAGCTGATAAATAACGTGAGAAGAGAGTGGAGAAAGTCGTGAGAATGAGAGTGGAGAATGATGAGAGTAAGTGTAGGAGTTTTAGTTGAAGACTTAGTCAAACTAGGACTCCTTGTTATTTATTAGTTAAAAATCTTATTTTTTAAGGTTTAGGTGAAATGACTCATTATGCCCTTACTTAAATCAGATAATTAATATTAATTAAATTCAATTTAACATTGCTTCCACCAAGGATCGAACCGGGTGAAGCTTAAATTGCAAAAAGGGTCAAATTCGGCCAACCCCACCCGAATTGCCCACCTTTTTATATTAATTAATTAATTAATTAAATATTTAGGATAATTACAATGCTACCCTTAGTCTGGAAAAGACCATTTTACCCCTAGACCCTCCAAACCTAAGATTACCCCTTTCAAGTCCGGTAAAAACTCATCCGGGTGAATCTCTTCAATTCGGGTGCCCTACATGGTTGGTCCCAACCTTGCCTAGCTCAACTAACTCACCAAGTTGGTTGGCTTGGATAGTGCATGGGTTATGAGGTCTGGTTTCACGCGCAACAAGCCGTGTGAACCCGGTCTAATCTTAGGCATTCTAGGTACGTTTAGGCATTACTTCGCATAGTTATTTTCGGGTTGTTACAGAGGTGGGTCAAAATTGGATGTCAACAACTGTCCCTCATTTTACTTGGATTGATGCAAGAAATTCGAGAAAAATGAAAATGACCAAGCCAATTTTGACCGACCACGTATTCGTCTAAGAAAGAGATTTGGTACGGATTTTAAGAATTATGGCCGAACCCCGAAATCGGGTTTCCTACATATCTCAGGCTATA
The DNA here is from genome assembly GCA_022817965.1 of Solanum lycopersicoides. NCBI lineage: Eukaryota > Viridiplantae > Streptophyta > Magnoliopsida > Solanales > Solanaceae > Solanum > Solanum lycopersicoides. The sequence goes on along the minus strand of CM040628.1, from coordinate 12,002,599 downwards.
TGAGAATTAAGGCCACTTGTAGTTCAATACGCTTGGTTTAACGCATGATTTTGAAAGAGTTCAACTGTCATCTCGATACCGTATTATGAAGGGACCTAAATGCTCGGGAATAGGATTTAAGAGCGAATGTTGGAATACAGTCGAGTTTTCCGCACTGAGTTCACCTACATATCCTTATAGCTTAGGAATCAGGTTGTTTGTAGTTTGACTCGATCGGTTGAGAAGGAAATCTATTATGCTAGATAACCTTTGGTTTTGGACAAATGACAAATTAAATCGAGTATGAAAAGGAGGCTTGTAACCTCTTAATCATGAATGTGGTGTACTTCACACCCATAGTTAAGAACTTACACAGACATAATTTCCAAAACTCTTGGCGCATTGTCACTCAGATTGGAAACTTGCCTTCGGCAGATACCGAAGATCCGGATGTGAAACTGAAGCTGAAAAATGCCAAAGAAAAACCCACATGCCTTCTGATAGGGGTGTGGTTTGATTTTGGTGGAAGTCGCTCCTCTGCTCGCGTCCTAAGAGTTTGACATTCCTCTTTGGACTTTGTCCCAGTTCGCTGCTAAGAAAAAGTTCCACGTTGTGCTGCATCCTTTTTGATGTCGTCCGCACCTGTGGTATATTTTGGAGAATTGATCCTTTCGGATGCTCTCGACAAAGACTGAGATAAAACTCGTCAGCATAAAAATGCAATTTAAATGGGAGACAGTGTCTTTTGCCATGTTGACACTTAACTGTTCTCCTCGACATTTGACGTCAACTCGATTGGGTTTGACGTAAAGCAAATAAAGCTTATGCCTTATGTTTGCAATATAATCTTCAATGTATTCTTCATATTATGGCGAAATAAATAAAAACTAATGCAGTGCTGATATTTCTCTTGACGTCGTCTACGATACTCTTCTTTATTTTTACTTTTGTCAAAATAAAAGAATGCATTTGATGTTGATGGGCAAATATTTCTCTTGGGATGCACAATTTCCTTCTGTGGCAGTGCATGATTTTTGCGGGGCATGAATATCTTCCCGCAATGCGTGATTTTTTACGGGGCATGAATATCTTCCCGTGATGCGCAAATATTAACTTGCGATGCATGATCTTTCGCGATGCATGATATTGACTCGCGATGCATGATCTTCCGCCATGCATATGCATTAACTCGCGATGCATGATCTTTCGTGATGCATGAATATTCACTCGCGATGCATGAATATTGACTCGCGATGCACGATCTTCCGTGATGCATGAATATTGACTCGCGATGCATGGTCTTCCGCGATGCATGAATATTTGCTCTTGATGTCATCCTTGGTACTAACTGAAGATAGCGCTTCAATCGAGCAACACAGTTATCTCCTGAGTGCCTTTTGGAAAATAACATCGTCTCAATTGACAATAAAATTAAATGAAAGTTCATGTAGTGTATCGTCTCAATCGACAATGGGAATAAACTGACCCTCCAGGTAGTGCATCATTTCAAACGATGATACCATTAAAATGTCCCTTCCGGGTAGTAATAATATCATATCTGATGATGCAGATGACGTCCTTTATAGAAACCTTAAACTCTTTCTTGAGATTTCGCTTGATTCATCTTTGAATCTAGCTGGACGTTCCTTAGATTTCATGTTGCTTAGAATCGAAATAACGTAACACTCCCAAGTCTTCGATATGTGCAATATAAAATAATGCCTACATCCCCAGAAAAATCATATATTTTGGGGAAGAGGTCTCTACCCCCTTGACTTCCCATATTCGTCAATCGGAGAAATTTGATGATTTCTGAGCAATACTATAAACCTGCATTCACAGAAAAATCGTTAGTTTTAGAACGAACTGATCTGTGTCGATTCTTCAGTTGTCTGCTCCCTGTCATGCTATTTCCGGTTGATTTTATGATTTCCCGACTCTTGATAGATAAGACAAGATATTTTATGCCAAAACAAATGAAACATAAAAGAATTTTTTTTTAAGAAAATAAATTTTCGAGAAGTAGCATTTTGAAAAGGGTTATTGCCAAGTATCATGTCACGTCAGGCTTAGTGAACTTCTTTGAGTCCAATGTTTGAAGGTCTATCTGATTATTCGCTAAGGAGCATTCAGAGTCAACTATAGACTGTTGATGAACCTAATTTTAAATATTCAGGCCATCCTCAAAATTTCTGTCTCAGTTACACGTCTCGACTTATCTTTAACTGTCGATAAGTAAATCATGGAGTTTTCAAGATCCTCTCGAAAATTCTGTCCCAGTTGCAAATTTTGAAGTATCTTCAGTCTTGACTTGCTAAGGATAAATCTTCTTCTCGAGAATTTTTGAGACCCTCTAAAAAATTTTGTCCTAGTTTCTATTGTAAAGAGTAATAGAAATCTTACGGGAGATATGACCGAATCCTTGTGGCGCCTACGTATCCCGTTGAGGCAGGAATCAGGTCAAACATAGTTCCTCCTCAAAGGTTGACAATAATAAGAAATTACAAAGAAATCGATCGAGGCTGACATAAGTTGCCTACGTATCTCGTTCTTGAGAATTCAGGTCAAACGTAGTTCACATATATATAAATAATAAAAGGGATAAATGGGGTGACCGAGGCCGACATAGGCCGCCTACGTATCTCATTCTTGAGAAGTCAGGTTAGATGTATTTCATTTACAAAGGGGATAAAATTTTGAACAAAACAATTACAGGAAAATAGAACAAATACAAAGAAAGGACTGAAATACAAACTGACTTCACACGTAGTATCTCTTGACAACATCTGAGTTGATCGGCTTCGGCCATGCGGTGCCATCCATATTCGACAGGACCAAAGCACCTCCTGATAATACTTTACGAACCATGTAAGGTCCTTGCGAATTTGGTGCGAATTTTCCTTTGTACTCGTCCTGATGAGGAAAAATGCGTTTAAGCACCAACTGACCGATTTCAAAAATTCTAGCGCTTACCCTCTCGTGAAAAGTAAGAATCATTCTCTGTCGATACAACTAACCATGACAGACATCGACCATTCTCTTTTCATCAATCAAGGTTAATTGATCAATCTGCTTGTTGACCCATTCAGCGTTACTCAACTCAACTTCTTGAATGATTCTCAATGACGGTATCTCGACTTCAGCAGGTATAACTGCTTCCATTCCATATACCAGCAAATACGGAGTGGCTCCAATCGACGTTTTGACAGTTGTTCGGTAACCCAACAAAGCATATGGAAACATCTCATGCCAACCTCGGTGATTGTCAATTATTTTCCTCAGGATCTTCTTGATGTTCTTGTTGGAGGCCTCTATAGCTCTATTCATTTGAGGATGATAAGCGGTTGAGTTTCGATGAGAAGTCTTAAATTGCTCACATATATCTCTCATCAAGTGACTGTTGAGATTTGCACCATTATCAGTAATGATGGATTTTGGTACTCCAAACCTGCATATTAGATTTTTGCGAACAAAATCAGCTACAACTTTCTTGGTTACAGACTTATAAGAAGCTGCTTCCACTCACTTGGTGAAGTAATAAATAGCAACCAAAATGAATCTGTGTCCATTAGAAGCGGGTGGCTCTATCGGACCGATGACATCCATGCCCCAAGCACAAATGGCCAAGGTGAACTCATAGAATTGAGTTCATGAGGCGGCACTCGAATCAGATCACCGTGCACTTGACATTTATGACACTTTTGCACAAAATTGCAACAATCATTCTCCATAGTCATCCAGAAATAACCGGCTCAAAGGATTTTCCTTGCCATAGTGAGCCCATTCATATGCGTGCCAAAAATTCCAGCGTGTACTTGTTCGATAAGCTTCGCAGCTTCAACGACATCGACACATCTGATAAGAACCAAATTTGGAGTTCTCCTATAAAGGATTTCTCCACTTAGAAAGAAATTGAGAGCCATACGGCGTATCGACTTCTTTTGGTTGGATGTAGCATCTTTCGGATAAATCCAGGACTCCAAATACTTTTTTATATCAAAATACCATGGCAAACCGTCTGGTCCTACTTCAACATGTGAACAATGGACTGGATGCTCTTTCAGTTCTATATCCAGGGGATTATTGTAATCAGTATCTGGATGCTTAATCATCGAAGCGATGGTGGCAAGAGCATCGGCCAACTCATTTTGTATTCTGGGAGTATGTCTGAACTCGATCTTACGAAATCTTTTTGTACAACTTTTGTACATACTACACGTAAGGTATAATCTTTGGATGCTTCACGACCCACTCTCCTTGAACCTGATGAATCAACAGATCTGAATCTCCGATAACCAACAACTCATGGACATTCATATCGATGGCCATTTTCAAACCAAAAACACAAGCTTCATATTCAGCCATGTTGTTCGTTTAATTAAACCGGAGCTTAACTGCCATAGGATAGTGTTAACCAGATTCTGAAACTAAAACCGCTCTGATACTTTTCCCTTGGTGATTTGCCGCTCCATCAAAGAATAACCTCCAACTAGGATATGCTTCAGAAATATCTTCACCCACAAATGATACTTCTTCATCGTGAAAATAAGTCTTGAGTGGTTCATATTCTTCATCAACAGGATTCTCTGCAAGATGATCAGCCAAGGCCTGTGCCTTTATTGCCTTCTGAGTCACATACACAATATCAAATTCACTCAACAACATTTGCCATTTGACCAAATTTCCGGTCGGCATCGCCTTCTGGAAAATGTACTTCAGCGGGTCCATTCTGTAAATGAGGTATATAGTATAAGAAGACAAATAATGTCTCAATTTCTAGGCAAGCCAAGTCAAAGCACAACATGTTCTCTCCAACAGAGTGTAACGAGACTCATATGGAGTGAACCTCTTGCTTATGTAATAGATAGCTTTTTCCTTCTTTCCTGTCTCGTCGTGTTGACCAAGCACGCATCCGAATGCACTATCTGAGACGGACAAATACAACAACAATGGAATCCCTTCTCACGGAGGAACCAATATCGGTGGATTTGACAAATAATTCTTGAGAGCGTCGAAAGCAGTCTGACACTCTTCAGTCCACTTTGTCGAAGCATCTTTCTTCAATAGCTTGAAGATAGGCTCACACACCCAGTTGACTGAGCGATGAATCGGCTGATGTAGTTCAACATTCCTAAGAAACTCATCACTTCCTTCTTGGTCTTCGGAGGAGGTAACTCCTGAATGGCTTTATATTGGAAGGATCGAGCTCAATACCCCTTCTGCTGACTATAAATCCCAACAACTTGCCTGCCGGAACTCCAAAAGTGCATTTGGCGGGATTTAACTTCAAGTTGTAACGACGCAAACGATCAAAGAACTTCCTTAGATGTGTTAAGTGGTCCAAACTCTCGCGGGACTTGATTATGACGTCATCTACGTACACCTCGATCTCCTTATGAATCATATCATGAAATATGGTCGTCATAGCCCTCATATAAGTAGCCCCAGCATTCTTGAGGCCAAATGGCATCACATTGTAATGATATACACCCCAAGGTGTAATAAAAGCTGTCTTTTTTGCATCTTTCTCGTCCATCAGAGTCTGATGATAACCTACGTAACAATCCACAAATGACTGCATTTCATGCTTAGCACAGTTATCAATCAGAATATGAATGTTTGGCAGCGGAAAATTATCCTTTGGGATGGCTTTGTTGAGATCCCTGTAGTCGACACAAATTCTGATCTTCCCATCTTTTTTGGCGACTGGAACTACATTAAACAAACCAAGTCGGGTATTGCGTCACTTCCACCCACCGAGACTTCATCTGCTTGGTAATCTCTTCTTTGATCTTTAAACTTAACTCAGGCTTAAATTTTTGAGTCTTTTGCTTCACCGGACTAAACCCTGGATTAATCGGCAATTTGTGAGACACAACATTGGTACTCAGCCCAAGCATGTCGCTGACTTCCTAGACGAACACATCAATGTATTCAGTGAGTAAATGTATTAGATCCTTCCTCTGAGCTTCATTCAAGTGAACGCTGATTTTGGCCTCTTTGACACACTCTTAGTCTCCTAGATTTACAGTTTTTGTTTCCTCTAAATTTGGCTTATGCTGATTTTCAAACTGCATTCAGCAACATATTCCGGTACCTCATTTTCTTCTTCGTAATCATCAGCCTCGTCATCACCTGCCTTATTTTTTTCGTTCAGCTCGTGACATGACATGTCATTGGCAGGTTTAAAACTTATATTACTGAAACCATAAATAAACAAAGTTAGGCAAGTAAAAATATAACAAATAAGTAAATAAACAAATTTTCAATAAAAGAGGCTTTCAATTAAATGGGAAATAATGCAAACTTTGGCCATGGAAAAGGGCCATGTTGCCTTTTTCAAACATCACAAGGGAATTTTAAAATTCAAGCGATTAAGAAAATACAAAATGGTGGGTCTCGGCCCTCTTCCGGACCGCCACCGATTTAAATATGCATTAAATGATGCCCTTCTACCAAGGAGTTCGGGGAATCAGAATAGGCGTGTAGGTCCAATTCTGCAGCATCTCCCCAGGCTCAGCATCGCAAAATTCTGCTAGCTCGACCTCTTCCTCAATAACAACATCAATTTCTTTGAAAAGGCTGCGGATTCCTTCCCCAAGGTCATCATGCTCAGCATACTCCCGCACCGGGAATGATTGATACAGATGAGGGATCGGCTTAGCCAATGCTTGACCATTCTTCTTCTTCTTCTTCATATCATCATATGTGGGGATGTACCCCAAACAATATCTATCTCTTTTGACGGGGACCGGAATAGGATCAATAATTCCTTGGGAATTTCTCCCCAATCCGAAACCTGGTTCAAAACCATTCCATAGCATCACAGTGGCTATCATCTTGTACACAGAAGGCATAGGAGGCTGTGGGGCCAAATCCTCACCGGTGTCATTTACCAGCTCCACCGTATAGAAATCGGTACCTCAAGACACTTCATCGATAATTGGCGCCTTCTGCCGGAGTGACTCCCTTCACCGTGAATGACCAGCTCTTCGTTCTTCCAAACGAGTTTCATCATCTTATGAAGGGTGGAAGGCACAGCTCCAGCCATATGAATGAAAGGCCTTCCCAGAAGAAGGTTATAGGTGGTGTCAATGTCCAAGACTTGAAACTGTGCGCTGAATTCTGCCGGACCCATTTGGATGACCAAATTCATCTCTCCCAATGTATCTCTCTGCACTCCGTCAAAGGCTCTTACATTGACTTGGTTATGCTCCAGTTTCCCTGGCATATGACAGTGACCTTCATCTACCAAAATACGATTTATGACCAGATCCGTCATCTACCAAAATACGATTTATGACCTTTTCACGGCATACGACAGTGATGTGCAGCGCCTTGTTATGTGACCTCCCTTCAAAAGGCAACTCATCGTCGCAAAAGCTAATCTAATGCCCTCGGATGACTTGGTTGATCATAGCGGCCACATTATCGCTACTTGTTCCCACGGGCACATACGTATCATCAAGAGCCTTCATCAAGGCCTGTCTGTGTAAATGAGAGCTCATCAACATGTCCCACATAGAAATCTGGGCTGGAGTCTTTTCCAAATGCTTAACAATAGAATAATCCTTTTGCTGCATCTTTCTCCAGAATTCCTCCGCTTCGCCTTCGCTTATCGGCCTTTTACCCTGATCCTTCTTCTGCCCTCCAAGAGCCAGCTCTTCGAGAGTATAACATCTCCCAGATCAGGTCATACCCTGAGCAGCATCTGTTTCAATCACGAATTTTGGCCTGACAAGAGTTTTTGATGGCACCAAGGCAACAACCTTTGCGGGTGTCAAGATAATGAACTCTTTTTCTCTTTGATACTCAACGAAGCCACAGACCTTTCCAACTCATCATGAACGAGTGGAGTTATCACTTTTGTTACGCCCCAATCATCATCTGTCTCTATCATATTAATACTGCCGCCTCCATGATTCAGCAGAGGGTTGGTGTTGACATTAGGCGTGGCTAGTTAAAGAGAGACCACCTCTTGGTCAATCAGGTCTTGAATTTTATTCTTGAGGTTGATAAAGTCCTCAGTATCATGTCCAATACTGTTGGAATGATAAGCACACCTTTGATCAGGCCTATAGAATTTAGAACTGGTATCCACCGGTTTGGGCCCCACTGGGTGGATATATCCGGCTGCAGCCAGTCGCTCGTACGACTTTGTTCGGCTTTCGACGAGCGGAATAAAGTTCCTCGGAGGCTTCTTCTCTAATCTAGATCGAGGTGGATCATAACTGCCTTGTGGAGGAGGCATCTGTTGATAACTTCTTTTATTGGGACGGGGAGCTTGATTTCTGGGATAGGGATTTGCTTGGTAGTTTGGCGATGGAGCTTGGTTATTCGGAGGGGGATTTTGGTATAGTGGAGCTTGGACCTGATAAACATGAGGGGGTGCTCTGTAGCTCGACTGCACGTTAGCACAGTTGGGAGCAACACCTTGGTAGTGAGGAGATGGAATTTGGTATAGTGGAGGATGATTTTGGTAAGCGGGAGATGGATTTTGGTACATTGGAGGTGGATTTTGGTAGACTGGAGAGAATTTTGGTATACTGGAGGAGGATTATTTTCCTGACTAGCTTGGTAGGAGTTTCGAGAAGGTCGAGAACGACCTTGGGATGATGACGATCTTTTGGGGTTTTTTCTTTCCCTCATATGACACAACAACCACGTCCTCTCACTTCTTTTTCAACAATCCTGAAGATCAGGGCGACGCGGCCACACGGGCTATCTTTCCTGATTTTAAACCATCTTCGATAGTTTCACCGATCTTGACTATCTCGGCAAACTTTGCTCTCACGAGCAACATAATTCTGTAATAATACTCGGGTTCTTGCACCTGCACGAACACTTCAAAAATTTCCTTTTCAGACATAGGCGGTCTTACCCTTGCAGCTTCTTTTCTCCACCTATAGGCAAACTCTCTATAGCTCTCGGTGAATTTCTGCTTCATCTTCTCCAAAGAGTATCGATCAGGACCAATTTCTACGTTGTAAGCAAATCGATCGATGAAATATTTGCCAGAGCATTCCAGATGGGCCATTGTCTGGTTTCGTGGGAGGTAAACCATTCCAGAGCCTCCCCGCACAGGCTTCGGTTGAAAAGCCGCATCAATAGAGCTTCATCCCTACCAACTCCAACAAGCTGGTTGCAGTAGGCTCTCAGATGAGCCATAGGGTTCCCCACTCCTCTGAAAGTATCAAATTTCGGAATTTTGAACCCTTCTGGAAGGTTCAGATTTGGATGAATACACAAATCTTCATAATTAAGACCGGCGGCATCAGGGACGCATTGGAGCTCGTTCATGGCTTTCTTGATCTCCTCTTTTATATCCACTTTTTCCTCTTTCTTCGCTCTCCATTGTCTTTCTTGTTCCTCGTAATGGTCCAACTCAGAACCGTGCACGTCGTGCTTAGCAGGGACAGGAATCTGGAAAGTGGTTCTTTTAGGTATGGGTGGAGCTACAGAAGGACTCTGGGCATTTTGAGCGGTTTGATAATTCTGTGGATAAGTCTGAGGATTAGTATTCTGATTTAAGTGGTGGTGGGATGTTTGGGGATTAAAAGTGTTCTGATTTGAATTTTGACCTGGATTTTGAGGTGGTGGAGCAGTTTGATGTTGGTATTTTGAGGAGGAGGTGGCATTTGAGAATGGTTGTTTTGAGGAGGTGGTGGAGTTTGGTAGGAGGCAGAATCATATTGCGGATTTTGGGTAGTCAGGTCTATAGTGGAGGATTCTGAGCGGGTGGCATGCTTTGAGTTGGATCCATGTTCGAGAAAGGGAAGTATATCAGAGGCCTTCCGTCTGCAGCATTAACATTATATCCTGGTGGAGGCAAATCCTGTCTTCTCTGCATCTCTACCCTCATTTCCGTAATCTATTGCATTAATTGCAGAATCAACTCATTCTGGTCCGCTATGGTGGGTTGATCCACCACAACGTCAGTGAGACTTACTTCTTTGTTACTGTCTCCCATAACTATCTTTCCTTTGTCTGAGTTTTGTCTAGGGAAGGAATCTGTGGGACCTTTCGATCTGGTAAAGTAGGGATGATCTGCCAGCTTAATCAACACAGATCAGTTTCAAAGTACCTGAGAAGGAAAACAACTCAAAGGCAGATTTTTCAGTTTAGATTCAGAATACGAAATGCATAATTTCACACAGAGAGAAGATAAACACACAAGTTGTTATGTTTGAGGATATCTTTGACCCATGAGTAAGGACGGAAATAGAATTTTTAACAAACAGGAGTTTGCTTGATCTTTTAGTTTTACACTATCTCAGAAAGGCTAAATCATGTTGAGCTAAGGTCTTCTTGCAGCTGCTCTTTGACGTCCGTTGATCTGGTCTTCACATTTCCTCGTAATATGTAGGGGGAATGAATGAAATTTTGTAAAGATAGGGGCCGGTCCTTGGAAGGTTGCCTACGTATCTCACAAGGAGAATTCAGGCCCAACGTAGTTCGAGTAGAGAATAAAACATTGATTTTCATTCACTCATTTAGTACGATTACATGGAAATTGAGAGACAACAAAGCTTGAAAGATAAAATAATGACTACATCTCAGTCATTTCTTTTCTCAAACGTCGTATTAGCCACGGGGAACAAGCTTGACCCGAATTTTTCCCATGTTGATGAGATGTTCCAAGTCATGGCGGAATGCTGTGCATTTTTCAATGCTATGGTCTTCGATGTTGCAATAGGGGCAATGCTTCTGGACTTCGTACCAAAGAGAATATCGCATGTCCATGCTTTTGTAGAAATGGGCGAGGACCCCATTTTGAACCAACTCTGAATAGATTTCCAGCATCGTTTTCTTAAAAGGCATGAACGAGCAATGATAGAATATGGTCTTCTCTGTGACTGGTATGTCAAGTCGTGGTTCATCACATGCGATGATGATGCCGTCACCCCAACTGTTTGAAGTACTGTCCATATCGAGCAAATGGCAGACTGCATTCTTGAATTCTATGCATTCTTTTATCGTATGCCCTTTTTGGTTGGGATGACACACACACGTCTTGCGGAGATCCCCTGATCCTTGTTGGGATGACGCTCTTTCGATGGACCTCAGCATATGCCTAGCCCGATAGTTCTTGAAAATGAGGGCGCACAAAATGGCCTCCGTCTTTGTTCGGTGTTCTTGTGCTTATGCCTCGAGAGTGATCTTCTGGTCCCCTTTGTCCAGACGTCTCTCGAGAGAAGGTTTGAGGGCAAGCGCTTCCTTATAACTTCCTTCAACGTTCTCCAACTCGGGGGTCACCGAAGGAAATAGTAAGTCATATAGGCGCTTTCCCCGCTGCATTCGTATGTCGATCATCTCTTCTTTAGTTGGTTCAGTCTGGATACTCTTTCCTTTGTCCATAGCTGTGATTCTGCCTTTCCTAAGATGATAGAGTAGTGTTTTAGGATTTGGGGTATGAGAGGTGTCTTTTGAGTGATAAACTTAAGACTCAGAAAATTTTGGTCGGACATTTTGTAATAGTGACTTGTATTTTTTCTTTTGGAAATTTCTGGAAAGGAGTGAATCTCCGATATCCTCATTCACAACAACATAGCACATAAAATAGTTAAAACATATATATCGCATCCTAAACATACAGGGGACCCTTTTGTGCCAAGGGTAGGCCTAGCACATTTGAATGATGTACGCGTGAATTTGAACCATATGATCAAACCCCCAAAACAAATTTCACAAATGATATATTTAGTGTTCACAAGGGGAAATAAAGCAAAAATGTACTGAAACGAAATAAAGCAGGCCCACGCAGGGGCTAAAATGACAAAATACAGGTAGAAAAACCCGCACAGGGGCGAAGTCCACTATGTCATCCCAGATGGCCCTGCTCCGTCGCTGTTTTCCTGAGTCTTGTATTGCTGAAACATATATCGTAGCATCAACAAGAATCCTTCACCCAGGCGTCCTTTGTCTTCCCAGCTTTCTTATCGCATCCTCTCAATCTTATCTTTGACCCATGAGTCAAAGTCATCGTAACCACGTCTTAGTCTTTCCACTTCTTGAGTCTCCTTCTTAAGAGCATCTTGGTTCTCGACAAACTTGACGTACATTTCTTGGGCTTCTCTTTTTACCTCTCTTAGCTCGACCACTGCTTTGGCTTGTTTGTCTGTTATGCTGCGAAAGCTGCGAGGGGTTAGGGAGGAGATACTTTGTATGTTGTCTTTCAGCCATTCTTTGTAACCCTCATCATATCCGACGTTGAATCGGTCTGGGGCAATGATGTCTTTATCCATCCGCTTGGCACCTTTCCGTTCTCTCTGAAACTTTGTGCACCCTATTGTCTCCAATATCGTATACGTAAGCGCCATATTACGCCTCGCCAGATGTAGTTTGCCTCCTCCCAAACTGTCGCAAGACTCGATAGGGTGAATAAGGGCGAATTCCCCGAATACCTGGTAGAGGAAGCACAAGCTGTCTACGGCTCTCCACGATGATTTCTTTTGAGATGAAGTGATCAAGCATCCATTGAAGATCTTCTTCTCTCAATTCGGAGAAAATCTGAGCCCATCTTCCCCTAGTTCTCCGTTTATCTATATTTGCCCAGTACAATATATCATTTAAATCTCTGAGGGTGATCTTGTTGTCTAGAGTATGCAACTCTGGGGTTCCAGCCCTTTTTGCCATATGGCTTAAAATCCACCACTGAAGAAGTAGATTACAACCCTGAAAGTAGCGATGCCCTTCTTGCACTTTTCCAAAGCTCGATACATATCCGACAGGATGACCGGAGATATAGGGTAGTATTTCACTTGCCCTTGGTTCTCGTATCCTTTAAATAGAGTGTGCACGAGTGTTTTAACACGAGTGTTGATGCTCAGACTCGGTCCGTGTGGGAAGACCATTGTTTCTAACAGCGCCACGGCAAATGCTAAGGGACGAATCTCGTTCCACTCTTTGTAGGAGAACTTGAACTCTTGGTTATAGTTGGCGTAGAAGCTTGCGTGCCCAAATCTGACATAGATGTCTCTGAATGATATGTTAGACTCCTGGCACCAGCAGACAAAATCTTTCCCCAACCCGAGCCAGTCTGCGATATTTTCTACAGAAGGTTTATTAGGGATTAAAATATCCTCTTGTTTTCTTGCCTTTCTTTCTATCCCAGTACCCACTGTGTCGATGCAATCTCGGATCTCCTCGATAGTCGGGGTAATCTCTGCGGTTCCAAATTAGAATACAATTCTTTGATTGTCCCAATACCCTATGAGGACCTCAATTAGTTTTAGACAACCCTTCATGTTGATCAATTCGGTTAGCGCACCCACGTATTTGTTGAGGGTCCTTCTATGATCCCTGTCAAGATCATTATACCAGATCTTGAGTTGAAGCGGTGCTTCTATGATCATGTCAAACCTTGGGAATCGATCCATACCTACAAAATGATAACTAGTTAAGTTTACCCACCCCCACATTGGTATTCACACGTACATAATTCAAATGTCAAGCAAAATGATGTGTCGTGAGGTCGGAGACCTTGGACACAGTTTTGGCGGATTTAACTAATGGACTTAATACGCCTTGGGTATTAAGCCGTCTTAGGCTAATGCTTAAGTTTTGGTTTTAGTTTCGCTCTATCTTAGGCTTACTAGAATTTGTTTCAAAGTGGCGGTTACCCGAGTCGGACGGACAACGGGGTGAAGCTACCAAACGACGTCGGATGACCGCATTCCAACTATTCATTTGATACTTCCAAATTAAATCCTTGGGTATTTCTGAAAGAAGCCGTGGAAAGCCACGTAACTTCCGTTTTTCTAATGCAAACTATTTGCCGTTTGGCGGAAGAATGCCATGGAAAATGCAACAGTTTCAATAATAATATAAAGTAAACAAATAAACAATTATACCACACAGCCAAATATAGTCAGTTTTAAGGTTAGAATCCTCCAAATCCCCAGCAGAGTCGCCATTTCTGTTTTAATCAAAAAATAATTTTTTTGTAAAGTTTTTGACTTTTTTAGAGTCGCCACTTAATTTTGAGACAATTAAGAAAACCTTTATTTTCGAAAGATTTAATAGAAAAATCAATTGAAAAATTAAAGGGGTTCGGGGATTCCTATTTATATATTAGGAAGGGTTTAAGCACCTAAAATATCCGCTTAATACGGTCTTCCAGCAACTAACACATTTGGCTAAAGAAATAACTAACTTTATTTTAGAAGTAGTGAAAAAATTTAGAATTGTTTGGAAATGAATATTTAGCTTTTTATCTAAATTAAACATCTAACTTGAAAATTTTTATTATCTTAAAACTATTTAAACTTGATTCCGTTTTAGGTCGTTAAAACATTACGGCATTTGCAGGGACTTGGGTTTTTAACCCTAAAACTAACAACGGAAATAACAAATAATTAAGAAATAAGAGAGAGAGAGAGACTAGATTGGGTCCAAATCCGGGTTATATGTCCGCCTGGACCGGTATTTGGACCCATTTTGTTTTGGGTTTTTGACCCATTTCACCTGTACCTGTCCTAAACTAATTACACAATAAATAAATGCGGAAAAGAAATACAACAAGGGCTTAGGCAGAAAAAAATCAAATTTTCAAAATAAAACTTTGGGCCCTCTATAGCCCATGACTTCAACTTCTTCCTCTTCGACTCTATTTATTCCAATGTCTGCTTGTTGAATAAAATGGGTCATCGACTCGGATAAGGAATCTTGGAGTGTTGATGGATCTCTCAAAATGCGAGAAGAGAGGTGGGTGTTTGTGATAAACTCGGGCGGATTTTTACATGCAAAAGGAATAGACGTTAAGATACAATCCGACCAACATAAACACATAAGCGGACAAATTATTACTTCACTAGAAAGTACATTCCAACTCAAGAACGAGTAAATTAACATATAACTAGCCCATACAACGATATTTAGATGTGACGATTCCATTAGAGCAATTAAGAGGGTCCGAATAGACATTTAATCCCTAACAGTTAAGGAACAACCAGGCCAATTAATTTGTTCACATGCGGAAGGCAGAATCACAACGGCAACAAGAAATAAAAATTGGCAACTAATAATAATATTCTAAAGATGATTATCCAACCCTATACATGATTATCATCAAAGGTTGCTGCAAGGTTTAGCATTTCCAACAAAATAGCACATGAGAAAACAAAACTTACTGGAAATTACATAGACCCAAATTGTGAACCATGGACAACATATTTGAAGATGAACAAAAACCCGTGGTCGGCAATTTTGATTGTATTATCAGAATACTAAATCTGGAAATTGCTCTAGGGCGTTGTGAACTAAAGGGAATATGAACCCTACTCTATAACTTAGCAGTAAAAGATAAAGGGGGCATAATTCTCAACAAATTTATTTTAAAGAGCGAAACATTTTGCATTCTTAGTAGTAAAAGACATGGCTATCAAAGATGAACAAACATCACTACAAGCTTTGCCATAATTTCACTTGTCAACATGAATCAACCAACTGAACACTTCATTAAAATCCGACTCTAACAATCACTTTTAAGTAAAATCGACTCAATTCATACAAGGAAACTAGCAATACAAAACAAGCATTTATTCGCAATATTCATAAGAAACTATAACCTTCACACTCACAATAAACAATATTAATCCCCGACGAATGAATCAAATTCCATGTAAGAGAACAGGGAGGCAACGATGAAGCCATTAAATTGAAGCGTAGCTTAGATGCAAAACGATAAATTTCAGTTTAACATGTTGAAAGGTAAAAATAAATAGCATAAATATATAAACATGAAGACATAAAAACAATAATCTTTATAAGACAGAAGGAAATCAACAAGGAAAATGGACATGAAAGAGAATTCTAGTAGCTTGAAACATACAATTCATCAACTCGTTTTAGTTTTATCTTAGTTACGATGGACTTGAAATAGGCTAACTCAAAGTGAAGGGTGAGAGAAAAAAATACAAAAACGGGGTTATTAGGCATAAGCTACCGAAATATGAACAACCAACATATTACTCACAACACTCGAACTCAAAATTGCAACCAAACAATTGAAACAACAAAGGAAAAATACACATATTGAAACAATCAGTAAACCGACAACAACAATACTCATGTAACGAGCCTTCTACAAACTAAGAAAGTATCACATCGAGATCAAGGTAAAGGCGAGGAAAACACAAAAAAGAGAAGTATCACCTCTTCCTTTGCAGCGAAGGAGGCACGACGAGCAGGACGGGCAAGAGCTTTCACCGACAGAGAAAACTCGAACACGCACAATCGAACTTACCCTCAAACCCGAAGAATGTATCTATATATGTATATATTTCCCGCTACCTTTTTCCTAAAATTTTGTAGGTATATTTTTCTTACTTCGCTGAATTTTCCAACCTTTTCTTTTGCGCCTCCAGAAATCCCAAAAAAAAATCCCCTGATTTTGTTCAAAGGCTTTCAACTGAAGCTAAAAGCTCTAATTCCCTCTCCAAAAAATATTCTCCCCTAGGATTGAAGAGGAAGAGAGTATATATACCGGATTTCTAGGGTTATATTTTTGAAAAAAGGGCCTAGCAGCTTCGGATTCCAGGCCCATGAAGATGGGAATTCAAAAATTCAATCTTATCCAAAAGCTAAGGAATATTTCAACGATTCCTTCAATTTTTAACGGATAGAATTGAGACGGACGCTCAAGATCGGCCGAATGTACCCGCTACTTGACGTGGCCTCATCTCGGAGCTGCGAGGACGATTCCGCGTGCTCCTCTATCCTGCTATTGCAGTCGTACGAACGCAAAAAAGATCAAGGGACGTTGGAGAAGAGAATGACAAAATGGATACAGCGCATACGCTGGTTTGACGCGCGCATATCGTTGCCAGGCCGCGATTCTCGCTCCTTTGGGGGGGGTCTGGGTTTCACGCGTTTTGGGGGTGAGCTTCTGGGTTTCACGCGTGAAGAAAGAAGAAGAGGAAGGCGATGACGGGTCGGGTTCAAAATGGAGTGGGCTGGAATTCTTTGGGGAGATAAAATTAGAGTAGTGGGCTGGGGTTTAGGAGAAAGAAATGGGTCTGGGGGCTGAAATATGAAGAAAGACCCCAATTTTGGTCTGTTGGTTAAGAATATTACCAATTTAGCCAAATTAAATTGTAGTTGGCCAATTTGATTAAATTTTAAAATAAGATGAATTAACATAACTAATTAACAAGCTTCTTAAGGTTAACAAAATAAAATAATTAATTTGGTTACGAAATAATTAACTAAAAAATGAAAACTATCATATAGCTAAATAGCTAACCGAATATTTATATTTAAAACTTATTATATCTTTTATTATTATTATTTTTTGATTTTGAATATTGATAAAAATACGATAATTATATGAATAATTATGTAAAACACATACATTAGCTAGAAAATTATAAAAAGTGTCAAAACTTTATTTAAAATAACTTGCAAGCTATATTTTTTTGAAATTTATAAAATTAATTATTTAAAATTGTTTAAACTTGGGAAGCTCGTTAGTTAATTACTATCGAGGAGGGTCAAAATCGGATGTCAATAGTGAGTTATCGAACTCTCCCCCATATCGGTGCTCAATACTACTCCCAAAAATATACTGGCTCTTATGTTTAAAAACATACCGATTCTGTGGTTTGAGATTAGTGCTAAAAAATACTTAGCTCAAAGGCTATCTTGGAAATCTTAGTTTCCCTGCTTCCTTTTTTTAGAAAGCTATAGTTCTTTTCTGAAAACTTGCCCTAAGTCTCCTTTGGAAGTCAGAGTTTCCTTACTAGTTAAATGCTAAAAAAATTTAAGTTCCTTGGGAACACTTAGTCAGAAGAAAATAACTTCAACATACTCTTTACTTAGCCTGAAACTTTGAGTCTTAAAAACAAAGTTAAAAATGTTTAAATAAGACTCTTGGAAACCTTTAAAAACTTTACTTTAGCTTACTTCTGAACTTTAGACTTGACTCTTAACTTCCTTGAATTGAAGTATGGATTAAAGGTTCATGATCTCATGTTTATGGATGATTTCATGATTTTTAACTTGGAGTGTTCATGCGGAATTATGAGCATGAACTACTCAACTCGAGAACTCAAAGACACTTTGTACGGTCCCGAAAATGACTTAGGTGAAGCTAGAGCCTAACGTGTTTGTCATGATGTTCAAAGGTCTTAAATTGGTCTATAATTTGGATTAGAGGCAGTAGTTAAAAGTTTAAGTGCATTGGAAGTCAAACGTCATGGGACGACCAAGACGTTCGACGACTAAGTCACCTAAGTGCCTCATATATGGTTTTATGTGTTTATGTGTGATGCATGAGCTTATATGGTCCTTAATTCAATTTATATGGTGTATAAAGTCAGTGTGTCAAGTTTCGTGAAGTTTGGAGGTCAAACGTCCATGACGTTCGAAAGATGTGCTTTGAGATGACCTTGTGTGTCTAAGTATGTTTTGTCGCGTTTTACGTGTTCGTTTTGGATGAAACTCATGTGGTAGGTCCTAAAATCATATACGAACATATTTTGGGTGGAAACGTCCGGGTACGACTCCACATAGGACCCTCAAAGGGGCCCTAAGGGAGGACCTCAACATTGGAGTTTAACACTGCCAGGCAGTGGCAATCGACGACCCAAACGACGGACCGTCGACCAGGAAATGGCCCGTCGATGGGTCACATGGATGAAGTCATTTGTACTGCTGGTTGAGGAATTTCAGGTGCAACTCACGAGACCCCATCAACGAGACGTGGCCTGACCAACGGTCCGTCGATGGTCACGTCGATGGGTGCCTGTTTTTCTTCCAGCTTTCTGTTAAGTTGAGCGGTGAATTTGTAAATTCACCCCACGCCTCTATAAGTCATTGGACGATGGTTTGAGTGTTTATGTATATTTTAAGTGTATATAAGTCATTAAACACTCATTATAACCCTAACACCTAAATCAAAACCCTTTCCCTCCTAAAGTTTCTCCAAAAACATCCATATGAGTTCAAAGTGAAGATGGAGCTTGAAGATGGTTCTTCAATGGAGTTTCTTCTTAAATTAGCATTGGATTCTTCAAATAAGGTATGGTAATTCTTCATCTAAGGTTTGGTATCACCTTAGATCCAATTTCAAAGATGTTTTTCAAAGTGATTTCAAAAAGATGAAAAGTCCAATTTCTACTCTAAATCATGGGTTCTTGCATGAAAGGTTTTCAAACGTTAAGATATGATGTTATTAATGTTAAATTGATTTTTCCAATGAAATTATCCATGAACCCATGATCTTCTCAATTCTCTAAATTTTCACTAAAATATGGGTGAATTGACTATGTTTTGAGATTGATGATTTCATGTGTAGATTGCTATGGGCTTTTGAATGATTTATAGGTTATGCATGAATGATGTATAGACTGTTTCAATTTGATTAATTGAGTAATGAATACTCTTAGATCTTTTGACTATTAGACGTATTTAATTGATATGATCTTAATGCTTATAGATTCTAGTGTAGTTTCTTATGGGCTTTCTATTAATGTAAGAATTGTATTCAATTGTTATCAAATTGGTATTGGATTTTTGAATCTATATTGAATTGGGTTACATTTCATTGATTTCTATAATTGTGCATTGAATTGGTGTTCATGGCCATGGGTAAGGGCCTTATGATGTTGAATTGGGTGATTTGGTATGGAGGTGTTGATGATGAAGTGGTGGTACGCTTCCCTATTTCTCCTTATTCAATGTTAATTATACTTCAATTAGGTTATGATTGGTTTGGTCCACCTTTGGTGGCGGTGCTATGTGAATTGATGTGGCCTTGTCGGCGTTACTTTATGTATATTGATGATCATGGCCTTGTCGGCACTATTTGAACTTATATGGCTATTTATGTAGTTGATTATGTGAATTATGATTATATCCACTGACATGTGAAGTAATGTGAAAGTATGTGTTCTTCTATTGATGTCATTTAGGTGATCATGTTAGACTAAGGGCTATATGTGTGTAGTCTTAGAGTTGATATGTGGTTGTTCCTAACTTTGCTATAGGAGTATATAATGGTCATATTGATGATGTTAAGTTAATGAATAGGTTGACTAAATAAGGTTAAGGGTCATACCTAAGTGTCTAAAGAAAGATAGGCTATATGTGTAAAATGGAAGTATGTTGTGTCTTGTTTAGGTAGACTAGTGTCCCTTACTTGATGCTTATATGAATATGTGATATCTTGACTTAGGAATCTAAAAGGGTCTTAGTCTTGAATAAATGAATATAGGTGAGACCTTGAATGATGATAAGAAGGTCATTTATGTGGAACCTTGAACCAAGTGGTAAGGTTATGAATCGTGAAGTAGTTAGCCGTAATGGTATCCTTCATGTAATGAGTGATGGAGTTAAGGTTGGTTGGCTGGAATGACATCATATTATACCTTAGAAAAGTTGTGATGAGATTTTTGTCGCCATAGTAAGATATATCTAATGGACCTTGCTTTGGTAGGGTAAATGTAATTGGATCACGAACTTGATATGGGACCCCTTTATATGAACCTTAATGTGGATTGATCTATGAGAACTAAGGTTAGAAACGAGTGAATATGGTAAGGGAAAGTAGTTCTAGTTAAGTATGAGACTATAATACAAAGTATGCCCTTCATATTCCTTAACCATGTGCCTACATGGGATGTCCATGTTCTACCATTGGCAAGTAGAACACCTCATCGGAGCAGGATAAAAATCCGGATTCCATGCTTTGCTACCATGGTTTATGTCGGTTATTGCATATTCTCATCATATGGGATACACATTAGCATTAGAGAAGTTCTATGAAGTCTAGGTGGTGGTATGGAACGCTACTTAGACATTGCACAATAAGCTTTGAAGATGTTAGTGAGAGTCCCCAGGTCTTCTTTAAAGACCATTATGTGTATGTCCTTATGTGGTGAATGTCTCTTAAATGAATTAGGTAATGAAATGTCTTAAGATAGGAAAGCATGTTAATTGTATAAGTTCCTTTCTAGAGTAATTAAGGGTTGTCTAGTTAAGGTGTGAAGTGGGCAAGGGAATGGTCACTTCACTTCTTACTTAGATGAGTCTTAAATAAATATTCTAGTTAGTGAATATGTTTGAATATATGGACATGATCCTAACTTAGGTAAGTCTTTAGGACTATTTAGGTAATCTTGAAGAGGTCAATCATGGACGTTATTTCTTGAGTTACTTGAGTAAGTCTTTAGATTACCTTTGAAAGGAGAATGTCATGTTTGGTGTATATTATTGTATTAAGTAGGAATGATTCTATCCTAGGTAGTCTATAGGACCCCTTGTGTGTGTGTGATAGGGATTGTATGGGCGGTACCTCCATACTCACTCAAGTGAACCTTGGAATCACCTTTGGTAGGAGAATCTTGTGTTTTGTATGTTGATGTTTGTAGGTGTGTATGTGTCTCATTATGAGTAATCTTAAGGATCGTGTAGGCACATCTAGAGAGGGTGTATGGGCGGTCTCTCTTTGTGTGACTTAAGTGAATCTTAGGATAGCTTTAGTGAGGAGATGACATGACAAAGGATGTCATATGTGAAGCTAGGGAACTTCACTGTACAGTGAAGGGGACTTCACTCTAACAGTGAAGTACTTACTGTAATGTGTTCTAAAAATTATGATAATTGCTTAAATGATTTTCTTATGTATTTCTAATGTGATAATGTTGTTCTTATGATTATATTATGATGTTTTAAACCGAAATTCATGAAAAGCATGTTATTAACTAAATGTCCCTTTTTCATGGTTTTTGCATGGCTTCCATACTTAATACATCTAATGTGCTAACCCCTTCTTTCCCTTTTTGACTAAAGTGTAGGGAATTGGAAGTCTTGATGTGCCGTGGATGATGGATAGGTTTCTAAGAGTTGAAGATGAAGTATTGGTGAGTCCTCATCGATTCGAGGACAATATCCACATGTTCGGTTATGTCTTGATGTTTAAGTCTTAATTTTTATGTCTTTTATGGGATTAGTCCCACGTTTTGTATACTCTAAGTTTAGATGGTTCAAAGGTTGTAAAGGTTTCAAGGTTTTATATGAAGTCTTCCGCTTATATTGTTTATGTAAGGAAATTTTTTAATTCTGACGCATTTTTAGGATGTTATTATGCGATGAACGATACAATAGGCTAGTATGAGACCTCCGAGAGGTCGAATACGCCAGTCGCAATCCAAGATTGCACCCTAACTTCTAGGGTGTACTTGTGGGATGTGAGACTCCTTCTCTCAAGATTGTTCGACTCATGGGGTTCATGTGGAATTATGGGCATGAACAATACAACTTAAGAACTTCATGGGTAACATGTAATAATCACATGATGAGGAATCAATCTCAAAGATGGAATAGTAACTCAACACTTAAAGGCTTAGAGCTTGAAAATACCACTTCTCTAAAGGATGCTCAACTTACGAAGTTTATGCGGAATTATGGTATGAAACAATTCGACTCAAAGGTATACATAACTACATGGGACTCATGTATATGAATCTTCTCATTCTCTTATTTACTTCCTCAAAACATAGTTCAATCAATGATGGATCTCAAGGAATTCACAATTTAACTTGAAGGCTTTCTTGAACTCTACTCTTGCCTCTCTCTTGAATGTGAATTATGAATTCAAGAGTTATGGTTCATGACATGGAGGATCTAGGTGATATGGTTTGAAGCAATCTGGACGTATATAGTATAACCCTCTTATTGAGTATTTAATTAAGGAAGGTTATACAAATGATGCAATTTGTCCATGTGTCTTTATAAAGAAAATAATATCGAAATTTGTTGTACTTGTTGTTTATGTTGATGACATAAATCTTATTGGAAATCCAATAGAGATTCAAAGGTAATTGATTGTTTAAATAACGAATTTGAGATGAAAGATTTGGGAAGTACAAAATTATATCTTGATTTGCAAATTGAGCATTTGACAAATGGTATTTTGTTCATCAATCTGCCTACACAGAAAGAGTGTTGAAAAGATTTTGTATGGATGAAGTGCATACATTAAGTACTACGATGGTTGTAGAATTATGAATAAATTCTCATCTCTTCATGCTCACTTACTTGAGTCTTGAAACAAGTTACTAGAAGTTGTAGAAGACTCCTCAAAAGAACTCAAATGGACTCTCTCAAAAGGTTCGGAAGAACTCTCAAAACTTAATCTTAACTTTACATTGAATTTAAATTATTGTTTCAAGGTTATGATTCATGTTATGAATGATTTTCAAGTGTTTAGAAGTAGTTTAAAGTGATTATAATCAAAAGGAGTGGAGATACACTTTAAATGAGCTCAAACGGAGCGATCGAGGGCAAACTGGAGGGGGCAGGTGACCTTGGGGATATGGGTGGCGCGGGGATCCAACCCCCGACAGATAGAGATGGGTTTGGGGTGCTCTGGTAAACGCGCCGCGCCAGGCCCCAACCTAGAAAATTCTGCCGAGCACTTTTGCTCGTTTTCTCACCCTAAGTCGCCTAAATTCGAATGTTTTTTTCACCAATCACTTGTATTCTTTTGCTTAACTTAATTAAACTCTAATATACTGGAAGAAAAACTAAAATTACTCAAATTGATCTCAAGAAATCATCAAAACTCCAACACAACAAGATTTAGAATGAACTTCAAGAACACCTTTCAAGAACTCATCAAGAACTCTAATCTTTAAACTTTAAGCATGAAATTTCGCTGAAAAAAATACATGTTGGCGTGTGCGTGAACTAACCCAAAACTATGGAAGCTTACATACCACTTAGGGATACCCATGGCGAGAATCCGCAACTAAACTCAAGAATGACGACGAACGCCTTCATCCTTGCCTCTTTTCTCCTCTTTTCTCCTCTTTTCTTTTCTTGTCTCTTCTTGAACTCTGAACTAAAACCCTAAGCGTATTTTAGGATCATGAAACTGAACCTAAAAGGATTATAACCTTAAAATATGACTAAAAACGAGTTGAATTTGATTGGGTGAGGAAAGGACCAAAATACCCCTCACTATTTTCGGCTAACTTTCCTTAACTCGACAACCTAACTTCAAAAGATCATATCTTACTCATCCAAACTCAAAATCTAAAAAATTGGTGGATTTGGAAAGATAATGCAAAGATCTTTCCAACGGTATCTTGTAGTACACCTAACTCATTGTGCACTATGAATTATAGTCGTTTGAAGTTGACCCAAAATTCATACTTAGTTCAACTTGCAAAATTTTAGATTTTGCTATTTCCAATTTTAATTCTTTTTTTTGGTATTCTTGGTGATAAATCTAATGACCTGACCTAAATACTTAAGAAATTTTTAATTCCTTGGTGAAATCTCACTCACTACGATTAACGGTTCAAATCATAGTTCGAAAAATTTTCTAGGGTGTTACTTCGTGTGAGGTAAATGCGGTACCAGAACATGTTGCAGAAGAGTTTCAAAAATTTGAGAATCAAAACAAGCCAAATTTAGAAGAAAGTAAGACTGTGAATCTCGGAGACGAGGAATGTGTCAAAGAAGTTAGAATTATTGTCCATCTGATCGAAGCTCAAAGAATGGACTTGGTCCGCTTGCTCAGAGAGTACATCGACGTATTTTCCTGGTCCTTAAGAGATATTCCAGGACTAAGTATGAATATGGTGTCCTAGAAGTTGCCGATTAATCCAAATATCAGTCCTGTGAAACAAAATACTTGGAAGTTCACGCCAGAGTTGAGATCAAAGAGGAGATTATCAAGCAGATCGAGTCTAAAGTAGTAAAGGTAACACAATATCCAACATGGTTAGACAATGTTTTTCCAGTGGCCAAGAAAGGTGGAAAAATCAGAATATGTGTCGATTATAGAGATCTTAACAAGGCTAGCTCCACAGATAATATTTCATTGTCGATCATCCACATTCTCATTAATAACTATGCTAAGCATGAGATGCAGTCATTTGTGGATTGTTACGTGGGTTATCATCAGATCCTGATGGATGAAGTAAATGTAGAAAAGACACTCTTCACTACGCCTTGGGGTGTATATCATTATCAGGTGATGCCTTTTGGTCTCAAGAACATATTTATACAAGGAAATAATGAGAATAGGAGTACCGGTAATAAGGTCTCTGAGGTTCCCACTACAACCCTTCAAACTAGAAGATAAAATGAAAAAAACATCAAAGAGGGTGATAAAAAAAATAGAGAATCGCTACTCAGTCGTGGCAGAATTTCCATCCCTGCCAAAACCCAACTCCTTATCATTTCACAAACCCATGACTAGTAAAACAAATCTCAAAGATAAACCCTCATCTACAAGTACTTTGTCCAAACAAAAGATAGTTATATTATGAAGCCACCAGAAACATACTCACAGGCGGTGGTTCCAACTACCCAAATGAAAAATAATGAAAAAGTTAATCAGTTTGATAAAAAAGGATTTTTCAATTACAAGTTTATAGTTACTGCCAATCATGACGCTTGACAAGGAATATGAATGTTTTGGAGTGCCCAACCTCCTAAATCTATGCAACACCATTCAGAATTATGTGGAAATCAAGGATCCACTAAAAACCCGAAGATATTATGAGTTTATATTAACATATACTGATTCAGTGAAGATTGAGCATAAATTAGCATATGACAATGATCCAGATAGTATTCAATTTTTGAGATTCACAATTAAAATAATATTAAGTTCTTTGGAGTGGTTTGTGGATCATCTACACCCCCCAATTCCACTGTCAACATGTTATCGTCCCCGTACGCATAATTGGTATGATTACAAGGCAGATTGGTATAACTTTATGTATTTCAAGTCCAATACCCATACTTGGTTTGTTAAATATTCAGAAGATATGAAAAGTACACTGATTCATTGATGGTTTTACGAATGGTGGAGCCAGTTTAGAGGAAATAAACATGTATTGTCACCACAATTTTTAATACAGTTTGAAAAGTTCCTGGTAGAGCAAAATATCTTTACACTCCCGGAAACATTAAATGGTGCAAGTTCTTTATTTTTAAAAGGATATCTTATATTATTAGTTGGTCGTTCGCTATTCATGAATTTGAAAGGATCAAATATCTGAGTAAGACTATCAAAATTAAAAGATGGAATCCAAAAGATCACGATGATGGGTTAGTTATCGGCTCTTCATCACTAAGGAAATTCGACGTTTCAAAATAAGAATTAAAAAGAAGGCTCGAAGAAGCCTTATCAAATCTCGGCAAAAATACCAATCATAAAAGTTAATGGAGTTATTAGACACTGCATCCTCACATACTAGTGATAAAAGTAATGAGGATATGTATCATCTTCAATAAAGAAAAGAATGTGTCAAACATATGTTAACATTTATTATGTCAACTATTAAGCAAACAGGTGGACACAGGAACAAAAATCTATGTCAAAAGACCAAACAACAAGATATGTGTTTCAAGATAACTTTTTACCAAATAATATCTTCAAAGATGATAGACATGCAATAAATTTAACAAAGGCTTTGTGTCAGTAGTTCCAGCTACGTGACATCAATTTCAAGCCACATATAATTATCATCAGCTATATGTAATAATTAGTAGTTACGTGTAAAAGAATGATATGTATTAGTGTATGCACACATGTAAAATAGATAGCATAATAAGTTAGATTAGTTAGCACTTTTGAGGGATATTTAAAGGCTTTCAACTTGTATCAGTAGGGGGCATTCAAAATCTTACGACTTTGAAAACCTCTCTACACTTTTCTCCCATTTCCCCATCTTTTCTATTTCCATCTATGTTCTCTCTAACTTTCTCTAATCATAAAAAGTTTGTTGTAAGTACACACTTTCTCTACTTATATTTATTTTATGTTTTAAGTATTTGAAGTTTTGATTTACTGCCTTCTTGTTCTTATTTTCTTTAAACTGTTTCAAGTTTTGTTTTAAAAGTTTTGCTTGTTCTTGCTCATTTTTGTTACGATGCCCAATTCTCTTTAGGACTCCATCCTGGAACTCGATCCGTCCCCTCCATTGGTATCAAAGTCAAGTTGGCCGGAAAGAGTATGAGTAGGACCGACTAAGTCCCTACGTTGTTCTTGGGTGGATATCATTGAAATATTATATTATTAGTTGTTCCTTCGATATTCATGGTATGAGTAGGAGAGTCTAAGTCCGTACGCTATCCTTGGGCGGACAACGTCGAAACTTAGATTGCGGTCGGTATGATAAGTTCGGGGTTTGATAGTTGTTGTTCTTTTTCCGCTTATGTTCTTAGTTTTATTCCTTAAAGTTGGGCAAGGACAACGTCGAAACTTAGCTGCTCCTACTCATACTCTTCCCGGCCAACTTGGATCTTATACCAATGGAGGGGACAGCTCGAGTTCAGGGATGAAATCCTAGGGAAAATTGGGCAGAGTAATGGAAGAGAGCAAGAATAAGCAAAAATCTTTAAAACAAAACTTTAAGGAAAGAGAAGAACAAACTGGAGTAAACAAAACTTAAATTTTGTAAAACATTAACAAAATAAAAGTGCAAGAAAAGTATACTTACAAAAGCTTTTTATTGATTTAGGGAAAGGAAAGAGAACATGGAAGATGGAAAAAGACGGGGAAATGGAGAGAATTATAGAGAGGTTTCAAAGTCGTATGATTTTCAATGCGCCCTACTAATACAAGTTAAAGACTTTAAATAGGCCCCAAAAATGCTGACTAATCTAACTTATTATGCTGTTTATTTTACATGTGTGCATACACTAATACACATAATTCATTTTACACGTCACTACTAACTATTACACATAACTGATGATAAATATATATGGCTTGGAATATATGCCACGTAGCTGGAACTAGTTACACGTAGCTTTTGTTGAATTTACAACATATCTATCCTTTTTGAAGATATATTTGCTGAAAATTTATCTTGAAGCATATATCTTATTGTTTGGTCCTTTGGCATGGATTTTTTCTCTTGCGGGATCCACCTGCTTGCTTAATTGACATAATAAATGTTAACATATGCTTGGCACATTCTTCTATTTATTGAAGATGATACATATTCTCATTACTTTTTTCACTGGTATGTGAGGATGCAATGTCTAATAACTCCATTAATTTTCATGATTGATATTTTTGCCGAGATTTGATAAGGCTTATTCGAGCCTTCTTTTTTATTCTTCTTTTGAAATGCCGGATTTTCTTTGTGATGAAGAGTGAACAACTAACCTGTCATCGTTATCTTTTGGAGTCCACCCTTTAATTTTGATACTCTTACTTAGATATTTGATCCTTTCAAATTCATGATTATTGAAGGACCAACTAATAATATAAGATATCCTTTTAAATATAAAGAACTTGCACCATTTTAATATTTTCCAGAAGTGTAGAGATATTTTGCTCTACCTGGAACTTTTCAAATTGTATTAAAAACTGTGGTGATTATACCAGTTTATTTCTCCAAACTGGCTTTCACCATTCGTAAAACCATCGAGGAATCACTGCACTTTTTATATATTCTAAATATTTAACAAATCAAGTATGAATATTTATCCTGAGATACATAAAATTACACCAAGCCGCCTTGTAATCATACCAATTATACGTCTGGGACAATAAGATGTTGACACTGGGATGGGTGTGTGTAGTTAATCCACAAATCACTAAAAAGGACTTAATATTCTTTTAATTGTGAACCTCGGAAATTAAATACCCTCTAGATCACTGTTATATGCTAATTTATGCTCAATCTTCACCGAATCAGTATCTTTTAATATAAACTCATAATACCTTCGGATTTTTAGTGGATCCTCGGTTTCCACATGATTTCGATTGGTGTAACATGGTTTCAGGAGGTCGGGCACTCCAAAACATTCATATTCCTTGTCAAGCGCTATGTTGGTAGTACATGTAAAACTGTAATTGGAAAATCCTTTTTATCTGAATGAATAACCTTTTTCTTATTTTTCGTCGGGGTAGTTGAAGCCACCGCATGTGAGTATGTTTCTGATGACTTCATTTCATAACTATATTTTGTTTGGACAAAAATACCTGTTGATGAGGGTTTATCTTTCAGAATTGGTTTACTAGTCATGGGTTCATTTAATGATAAGGAGTTGGGCTTTGGCAGGGATGGAAATTCTGCAAGGACTGAGTAGCGATTCTCTAATTTTTTATTGTCCTCTTTGAAGGATTTTTTCATTTTATCTTCTAGTTTGAAGGTCTATAGTGGGAGCCTTGGGGGCCTTATTCCCAGTATTCCTAGTCTCATTATTTTCCTGTAAAAATTCTCTTGTCAAAAGATCGGGGAGAGTATTATTTTCCCCCTTTATAAATTCTATTTCAAAATCATAGTTGGATAATAAAGCTTGCCATCTGGAAAATAGTTATTTAGAGACTAGATTTTTAACATCCTTTTTCAAACATCTTTGGATGTTTTGCAGTTGTCTCTTAACAAAAATTCTTTATTTATTAAATCATCTTGAAATTCGGTAATACATAGTACTATAGCCAAAATTTCCTTTTTAATAGTACTTTAATTTCATTGAGTATCATTCCAAACTCCTGAAGTGAATCTCACTAATCGTTCAGCGGATCCTACGATTTTGTTTTTGTTTAAGTATGCCTCAATATCCTATATCTGAGGCGTCTGTTTCTACAATAATAAGAGCCTCCGAGTGTGGCATACCTAGACATGGAAATTTTTGGACTATAGGTTTTATTTTTCTGACTGCAGTGGTGTGTTCTAATTTCCATGGCTCTGGATTATTTCAAAGATGCTGATAAGGAGGCTTACAAACCTGTCTAATATTAGGAATAAAATCAGCAACATAATTGAGACTCCCTAAAAATCTGTGGAGCTGTGTTTTATCTATTAATTCATCCACAAATTTTAATGAGAAATATATGACTCTACAAATGGGTTTATAGGTTTCTTTATATAAATCATGGCCAAGTAATCTAATGGAAGTCTGGAATAATTTAATCTTTTTAGCACTTACTACTAGACCATTTTGCTTAACACCTTTTAAAAAAGTGTGAGCTGTTTAAAGTGTTGATCAATATCCTCAAAATATATCAATATGTCATCTATGTAGACTATATAAATATGACTATACTGATTAATATATTATTCATGATATTTTGAAATTTAGACGGAATAGTTTTAAGTCCGGAAAGCAATACATTCCATTCGTATTGTGCAAAAGGGACATTGAAGGTTTTTTAGTCCGAAAGGCAATACATTTCATTCGTATTGTCCAAAAGGGGCATTGAAGGTTGTTTTATACTTGTCTTTTTCGGCGATTTGTATCTGCCAAAATCTCAATTTCATGTCACATACTATAAATATTATCTTTGTAGTTCTTTTAAAAAGATTACATTTGTTAGGTATGGGGTACCTAATCCATTTTAATACCTTATTAAGAGACTTATAATTGATAACTAGCCTTGGGATACCTCTTTCTTTTTCACCACTATTATTAACATAAAAGACCGAGCAACTCCAACGTAACTTGGATGGTCTAATAATATTTTTAGCAAGCAAATCATTGATTTCCTATTTACAATATTCCATTAATTCAGCGTTCATTTGAGTGGGTCTTGCCTTAGTGGGGATAATCTTTTCGTCAAATCATTCAATATAAGGTAGTTCGACGACATATTTTTTCCTTTCCCAAAATGCATTAGGAAAACCTGAAAAAACTTCTCATTCTATATCATCTTGTAGGATTTTAATTTTAGCTTCTACCTCCGGATTTTTTTTTTTTAAAGAAGATTCAATTCTTTTTATATTAATGTCTGCCTTTATATAATTAATTTGTTGTGAAAGTAGATTTATTTTTAAAATATTATATTTTATATGGTCACTTTCTTCTTTGGATATACTATTTAAATATGGGAAAATAATTATTTTTTCCTAAGCTAATGGTGTGAATTCCATCAAATTTAGTCGTATATGATTTTAGTTGGGTTATAAAAGTGGTGCATAATATTATTTCTTCATTTATGTCTTTAGTTATTACAAAATCATTTATGAAACAAATTTCATCATTACAGATATGTCCCTATTGAGTTCATAATTTATTTTATGTCTTTCTTCGGTTGCGGAGAATAATCGAGTAGTACTTTTTTCAAGATACTTAGTAGGGATAATTTCTTAAATGATGCAATTTTGGTCTACACCAGTATCTAATAAAGCAATTTTTGGATAGATTAATTTTCATTTATAACTAAAGTAATGGGTATATGATAGCTATGGGATTTGACTACTGCGATAGTATTCACTCCTGATTTTACCGTTTAAGTTATTTCTAACGGTTCTAATTCTGATTGTAAACTTAGATTTTGAGTTGGTGTTTCTTCAGAAGTGTTAAGTTTTGGTTTAATTAATTTAATTTCTTTCTTAATATGTACTAATTCACTTTGAAGATCTTGAAGTGTTGTTTCAAAATTTTGTTCTCTAAATGTATTTAGTACGTTTGCCATACTAAAAGGTTTAATAGTATGGTTATTGGATCGTTGATGAAGAATTATATGTTTTAATGCTATTAAATATTTTTTTGATAGTCTTGATCTTCGATATGTTCAACCATATCAAAGATTTTTTTTTACTATTACTGCTAATGATATTGATGGAGTGGTCTTGACAGGTGTAAACTGCATCATCACATCCACAGTAAGCAGAACTATTTCTTTCAGATCTATATATCATATTAAGTTGGTCATCTTCACTAGAATTTCCTTCGGAACTAGTGTGATTCTCATCAAGAGTTGAGTATAATTTATTTTTAATATCAACTTCTAGTTCCAACCTATTTATCTTATCTTTCTTTTTATTAGGGGCCTGAAAATCCCTTGCATGATGTCAGATTTTTCCACAGTTTCAACACGTATCAGTGTTGTTATTATCTAATTTAGATTTTTTAGATTTTCTTTTGTAATAATGGGGTTCGTCATGTTTATCCTTATAATTTTTACGACGATGTTTAACCTTTTTAGAAACTTCTTTTGAAGGGGCAGATAATTTTGTATATCCAAAGTCTTGACAAAAATCTCTTAACTCTTTTCTTGATAGTTAACTATTCTTTTTCAATTGATTTTTCAGTTTCATATCTGTACATAGTTCTAATCCAGTTATATTTATATAACTTATGAGATCACCTTAGGTTAATTGTTCATAAGAGATTTTTTCTTCAAACCTATCCTTTAATTTTATTCTAACCTTTTCAGTGAGTAGTTTTGGTAGACCAATAACAAATTTTTCTTTCCAATAATCATGATTACATTCTTTTTAAATCATAACCTTGTTGACAAAAACATCTTTATACCATCTAAAAGTATCCAACTTTAGGCAAGATAGATTAGATAATATCTCTAGATTTCTATTTGGAATAGTTGAGGTTCTCCAATAAAATGTTTAACTATATTATAAATTAAGCAGATAGTAACATCTTCTAAGATTCGATTCTCTATGGTTTGTCGTGAAGATTCATCCTTAATAATTGTAGCATTTAATACACTTTTCCCATTATCTTTTGTGAGATAATTATCCCACCATTTTTTATTATGCCGGTAAATCCAGCTGTAATCAATGCAGTTGATTGTTTATATGATAATATTTTCATTTTATATATCGTAATGGTCATTCCCATTTCATGTAACTTATCATAAATTTGATGTTTCGTGAGTCCATCAATATTCCATTAAGTTATTTCTCTTTCGAATGCGAAGTATGAGATAAAAACTCATTTTCTTCGTATTGCATATCCGGAAAAGAGTTTTTTTTTTAATAATAATTAGAACTTAATTTATTAATATCATTATCATTATTTTTGGATAAGGTATTAATATTAGTAAGTTTTGATTCGGATTTTAGTCTTTTATTAATTGTTATTATAAGATCATCCGTGATTTCAAACTTTTCTTGAAACCTACGGAATTTCTCATTAGAAAATTCAGGTAGTTGAAATATTGGATGAGTCTCTAGTTTTATTTTTATCATTGTAGGAAGGACTTAGTTTATCCTTAAAAACT
This sequence comes from Solanum lycopersicoides, assembly GCA_022817965.1. Lineage (NCBI taxonomy): Eukaryota > Viridiplantae > Streptophyta > Magnoliopsida > Solanales > Solanaceae > Solanum > Solanum lycopersicoides. The sequence goes on along the minus strand of CM040628.1, from coordinate 11,969,676 downwards.
GATTTATTATCGGCTTCTAGAATTTGGTTAGAGACCACATAAAGTAGTTGATTTGTATAATTATTTTGTTCTAATTGTTGACACCCAATTTTGGACCTCCACAATATAAATTAATCATCGAACTTCTTAAAATTTTAAAACGATTTAAAATAATTTAGTTTTACAAACTTTCAAAAAAATATATATGTAGCGCACAAGTTATTTAAAATTAATTTTGTAATTTTTTAAAATTTTTTATATAATAGATTTTGTTTTACATAATTATGTGTATAATCGATATATCTTATGATTGTTCGAAAATCGTCTCAAAGAATTTTGTTTTAATTAAATATTTGGTTTATTAGTTTAGTTTTATATAATGATTTGTTTATTTATTTTATTGGTTTATAATTAAGTTATTATTTTATTTCGTTAAAATTAAAAAGCTCATTAATTAATTTATATTTAATTCGTCTTATCTAGTTTTTAGCCGTTTTCACCAATTAAACTCGGAATGGATAATTTCCTAAATTCAATTGATTGTATTTAAATGGGTCAATCACTGACTCATTTGTGATAAGAATAATGTGGCCCTTTTTCTTTTTCTTTTTTCAATTCATCAGCTTAGCTCAAGCTTTGCAAAGAGATAAATTTGGTCTTTGTTCTTTCCAGCCTACCTAATTCAGCCTGATCCCTTCTAATAAACCGCCCCAATTTTCTAATTCCCAGCCCACCAAGTAATTCAGTCAGCCCAACAATCCTCAACCCAACCCATCTGCATCTTCCTCTTCTTCATTTTTCACGCGTAAGAATCCAAGAAAATGCGTAAAGAAGCAATAGTCATTCCAGAGAGATAAAGTTGCGACTCTCCAGCAACACGCCGAGCCAACGACTCCCTCCTCGCGTGAAGAGTAACGCTCCAACGTCTCTTTCCCCTTTTTTGTTTGGTTTGGCTTTTGGCAGAGTTCCTTTGCACTCGTACGATTTTAGCAGTAACTCTCGTCCTTGGCTCGCGTGGATGGGCGCCACGTCGAGCACAAGGAAGATTGGGAATCCAAGTTGTCTAATTCCTGCTCTCATCCAATTTTCGCGTGATTTGGTTGATTTCTTGTACAACCCATCCTGCCTTCCCTATCTTTGTAAAAAGTTTGAATTGAGGTTGGAAAGAAGTTCCGATTCTGTCCTTGTCCTTTCCCCCAAAAACTCGTAACCCTAATGATCCCTCTATATAATATTGCTTCTTTTCCAGCAAAAAGGGGAATGTTTTTTTCTAAATTCAATTTTTTTTTGGAAAAGACATTAAGAGCAACTTCCAGAAAAGTCTAACAAAAGAGAAAATAAAGAAAAAATGTTGAAAAAATATATATATAATATTTTGACACATACTAAAGAGGGATATTTTTTTTAGCATTTCGGGTTTAACATTCTCATCCGATTTTCTTGGTTGTTGTTCGGTTGGTTTGATTTTTCATGTGGTGAAGTGTTCTCCTGCTCGTCCTGTCCACGTTCATTTACCAGCAACAGGTAATGTTTCTTTTCCGTAATACTCTTTTTGCCTCTTTTGCTTTCTCTTTTGGGTGTGATATCCTGATGTGTGAAGGCTTTCTATTTTGTGTTTCATTGTTAGTTACTGCTAGATCGGTTTTTCTTGCAAATATAATGTGTGTATTCTTATTCTTTTACTGGCTTTGTATCGAGCTGATATGTTCAGAGCTTCGTATCTCATTAGGTGTCGTTTTGATCTCTCTACGTTAATGTCTGGCTATGCTTTTCATTGTTTCTTTTCGAGTCACTTTTAAACTGTTTTAGTAGTTGATGTTATATTTATGTAGTATGGTCATAATGCTTGGATTAACGTTGAAATCACGCTCTTGAACCTATGATTAAGACCTTGGCCGAGTCGTATGTTTTGTTGTTCTCCACTTTAAATCTGCATAGCTGAATATATGGCGAATCCAATTTGTTCGTGCCTTGTGTCATTTTCAACATGCTCCATTTTCCGGGTTGTATAATACTTTAACTAGAGAGTATCCTTTTCCCTTTATAACTCTAGATATTTTGCTTATCTTGCCATAGTTTAACTAATTATTTGAGGATTCACTGTTGACTATTCAAAATTCTACCTTTGTTCCTTATGTTTTGCTTTCCCTTCAAAGAGTCTTTAATATGGAACCTTATTAGAATTCTCCTGCTTGAAATTTCCTTAAGAAAGTTAAAACATGCATTTCCTAAAGTTTAGTTTTGCATTTTGAGCCTTACATATATCCTTTAAGATCTCAACTTTTCTATTTTGTTGATGTTAAGTTCCTTTAAATATTTTCCCTTGTGTTAAAAGTTAAAGTTATCAAAACTCTCCAATGCTTTTTCTTGTCTCTGAATGTTGTTGTGATATGATGCCAACGAACCCCTGTTTGGTTATTATCTTAGGAAATTTGGTGTCTAATTTAGTAGTAGCAGTATTGTCATTTACTAAGTTTAGTAGATCCAGTTTGCTCTCCGTTATAATAGTTTTGAAATCTTTAGACAACTGATTCCAATATTTTTTTTTGATTTACTTTAAAATAAATAAATAAATAATAACAATAAAAAAAAATTGCGAAAAGTGCTAATTGATGCTGTGTTAAATACGTGGTTGTTTGTTAGCGTGTAAGCATTACCTGTGTCTTTCAAATTCTTAATTTAAGGTCATTAAAAATGATTATATTTAACCACATAATTATATGTTGTTAATCATATTTCAGTTATTGTCATTTTTATTTTTTACATTTTTTTATTTAATGTTAAATTGTTCAGCTTTGATCATTAATACCTTCTCTCTTTTCTCTTTTCATGAAAATCCCATCAGAGTTCGCCACGAACTCACTCCCTTGCATTTCGTCAATTTGGGCCATAGGGGCCTAATCCTATTTCTTTCCATCGAGTCAAGCGACCCATGAAGTCGAAGGACAGGACCCAAGTTAGAAAGAATTCGGACTGCATTGGAAGTTGAAGAATTTGGGCCAAAGACCCACAATTTGTTTCAAGCTTATTTTTTTCATGTTGTATTTTGCTATTTTTTGGGGCCTAAGCTCCCTTTACCTTCAAGTATTGTATAATTAGTTTAGGACAGGTATCGGTGAAAGTAAGGCCTAAAGGCCCAAAACAAAGGGGTTCAAATACCGGTCCAGGCGGTCAAAAACCGGATTTGGACCCAACCAACCACTCTCTCTCTCTTTTACTTTACCGTTATTTACTTGTTGTTGGTTGTCGTTAGTTTTAGGGTTAAAAATTGCAAATCTCCGCAAAACGTCGCTATTTTGTTTTAACGATCTAATCAACTAAATATAAATAAACCCTTTAAATAAAATTTTGCGAATTTAAAAAACTCACTTAAATAGTAGGACGATATTTCTAAAGGTTTTCAAATAAAATATTTAATTTAGCTTATGTTAAGATTTTTTAGCCAAACGAGTTAGTTGCCGGATAACCATATTAACGGGTATTTTAGGTACCTAAAACACCTTCCTACAATATAAATATGAATCCCCGAACCCCCTTTTAAAGTTTTCTTAAGGTTTTTCTGTTTAAATCTTTTGGAAAGCCGAGTTTTCTTAATTTTTCTTAAAAATTAAGTGGCGACTCTAAACAAGTCTCAAAAACTTTAAAAATATTTTTTTCCTTAAATAAAACAGAATAGAGACTCTGGTGGGGATTCGGAGGATTCTAACCTTAAAACTAAACTTATTTGGCTATGTGCAAATAATTGTTTACTTGCTTTCCTTATTGTATTATTAAACTTTTGCATTTCATGGCATAATTTTCACCAAACGGCAAATAGTTTGCATTAGAAAAAAGGGAGTTATGTGGCTTATGACAGATTCTTTCAGAAAACACACAAGTATATCTTTGGAAGTAATAAACGAATAGTTGACTTGCGATCATCCAACATCGTTTGTTAGATTCACCCTGCCGTCTGTCCGACTTGGGTAACCTTCACTTTTGAACCAGTTCTAGTCAACCTAAGATAGAGCGAAACCAAAACCGAATGTAAGCATTAGCCTAAAACGGCTTAATACCCAAGGCGCATTAAGACCATTAGTTGAAACCGCCAAAATCATGTCCAAGGTCTCCGACCTCACGACATATCATTTTGTCTGACATTTGAAAGATGTACATGTGGAGACCAAGTTTGGGGTGGGAAAACTTAACTGGTTTTTGTTTTGTAGGTATGAATCATTTTCCAAGGTTCGACATGGTTGTAGAAGCATCGCCTTTACTCAAAATATGGTATAACGACCTCGACGGAGATCACAAAAGAACCCTCAACAAATATTTGGGTGCCCTGACCGAATTACTCAACATGACTGGTTGGCCTGAGCTAATCAAAGTCCTCACAACTTATTGGGATAACGAGAAAATGGTGTTCCGATTCGGAACTGTAGAAATAACCCCGACAATCGAGGAACTTCGAGACTGCATCAACACAGTTGGTACAGGGTTAGAAAGAAGGGTCAGATTACAAGAAGACATATTGATCCCTAACAAGCCTTCCGTCGAAGATATCATAAGATGGATTGGGCTGGGAAAGGATTACACTTATTGGGCCCAAGAATATAGTGTATCATTTAGGGACCTCTACGTTAGATTCGGGCATGCAAGTTTTATGCAAAGTATAACAAAGAGTTCAGAGTTACCTACATAGAATGGAATGAAATCCGACCTTTGGCATTTGCTGTCGCGCTATTGGGAACAATGGTCTTTCCACAGGGCCGGAGCCTAAGTATCAACACTCGAGTGATAATGCTTGGGCACACTTTGTTCAATGGGTTTGAGAATCAAGGGCAAGTAAACTATTATCCCGTCTCTCCAGTCATACTGTGAGACATATATCGAGCCCTAGGAAAATGCAAAGAGGGACATCACCACTTTCAAGGATATAACCTTCTCCTTCAATGGTGGATTTTAAGTCATTTAGCGAAAGGGCATGGGACCCAGGAACTACATACCTTGGATAATAAGAACACTCTTAGGGATTTGAACGATATGCTATTTTGGGCAAATCTTTAAAATCAAAGGACTATAGAAAGATGGACTCAAATCTTTTCTGAGATAAGGGAAGAAGATCTCCAATGGATTCTTGATCGCTTCTTCTCAAAAGATGTCGTCGTAGGGGGCCGCAGACAACTCGTGTTTCCACTACCAGGTATTTGGGCAATTTGTCCTTACGCACCCTTCTGAGTCCTACGATAGTTTAGGAGGAGGCAAATCACACCTCGAGAGGTGTACGACAGAGCCTACGTGTATGATATTAGGGATGACAGAGTGGATGGCGCTATAGAAATGCTAAGGGAATGGAAGCGTCCAAGCGAATGAAAAAAGACACCATTGCTCCAAATCGGTTTGACGCCGGATATGATGAAACATATAAGGTTTGGCTGAAAAGAAATATACAGAGTATCTCCTCTCCAGTCTCAAACAGTTGCCTTAGTGTAGAATACAAAGAGGCCAAAGTTGTGATCGAACTAAGAGAGGTAAAGCGGGACGCCCAAGAAATGCATGCCAAATTTCATAAAAATCAAGATATTCTTGAGAAGACAACTCAGGAATTGGGAAGAATAAGACGCAGTTATGATGAGTTTGACTTATGGGTTAAAGAAATTATAGAGGGATGCAATACGAGGATTGGGAAGAGAAAGTACGACTGAGCGAAGGTTACCTGCTGATGCTACGATACATGTTTCACCAATACAAGACACAGGAAAGCGGCGGAGAAGTAGGGCCATCAGGGACAACATAGTGGATTTCGCCCTTGCGTGGGTTTTTTCTATAAGTATTTCTATCATTATCAACTCCTGCGTGAGTTTGCGTTTCTTGTATGTCAATACATTTTTAAATGACCCCTGCGTGGGCCCACCTTTCGTATTTTGTTCCCTATTTCCCCCCTGCTTATTTATGTTTTGAACATTAAATATTATATGTGAAATTTTCTTGGGGGATAATTATATGGTTCAATTCCATACGTACATCTTTCAAATGTGCTAGGCCTACCCTTGGCACGAAAGGGTCCCCTGTATGATAGGACGTGATATATGTGTTTTAACTGCTTATGTGATATGTTACTTTGAATGAGGGCATCTCTAACACACTCCTTTCCAGAAATTTCCAAAAAATATATACAAGTCACTACCACAAAGTCCAACCAAATTTTACGAGTCTTGAGTTTTCCAACCAAAAGCAAATCTTATCACCCAAATCCTAAAACACTACTCTACCATCTCAGGAAAGGTGAGATCACAACTATGGATAAAGGCAAGAATATCAAAATTGAACCAACCTAAGAGGACTTACAATTGCTTGATCAGAGGATCCAAGAGACTATGGTAAAGAGATTCGAGGTAGAGGTCGCCGTTGTGGCCTTTCAAGACTCAAGCACGCCACTAGAGGAGGAGCTCACGATTAAGATATTGAGATACGCTATGCTGGAGGAAGAGATGGTCGACATACGGAGGCTACGCGGAAAGTACCCTCCCCTATATAACACACGCTTCGCCCCTAAAAAAATTAAGTACGAGATAATGGGAGAAGATTCTGAGAAAGGGGATGCTCATAAACTTCCTTTCCAAGGACGTTTGGCATAAAGGGACCAGAAAGTCCCTCTAAAAGTATATCTTCAGTAACATCAAATTAGGAGAGAAGTCATTCCGTGCGCCCTCATCTATGAGCGTTTTCAGGCTAGGGGCATTATGAAACCGATCAAGAGAATTACCTCCCAAGCAGGATCGGAGGACATTCGCAACACCTGTGTGTATCATACCTACCAGAAGGGACACACGATAGAGAAGTGTGTGGAATTTAAGACCGCAACTCGCTACCTACTCGACGCTGAATTAGCACCAAACAGGTGGGGTGACAACGTCATCATTGCGTGTGATGAGCCGAGGTTTGACATACCGGTCACTGAAAAGACCAATTTCTACCATTGCTTCTTCACACCATTCAAGAAAACAATATTGGATGTATACTTACAATTGGTTTGAAAAGGAGTCCTTGCGCCCCTCTCCATAAGAATGCGGATGTGTTATATTCCCTTGGACACGAGGTTCGAAAACGCTGCCCCTATCACCAGGCCACTGATCATAGCATTGAAAAATGCCTTGCATTTGGCCACGACATGGATGCCCTCGTCAACATGGGAAAGATTCAAGTTGAGTTTGTTCCCCGTGACTGATGCTACAGCAAAAAGAAGAACGGCTGAGAAGAAGTCGCATTTATCTTTAGGAGTTTTGTTATTTGCTTTTCAAATTTCCTTGTAATCGTTAAGAATGAATAAATGAAAATAAGTATTACCTTTTGTATTCGAACTACGTAGGGCCTGAATTTTCCTTGAGAGATACGTAGGTAGTCTTTTAAGGCCGGCCCCTATGTTTCAAAATTTTCATTCTCCCCATTTCCATTCTACAAGGAAAGACATGCAACGAAGAAGACCTTAGCTCAACGTGATTGAACTTTCTTGAGATAATCCCAAACTAAAATGAGCAAACTCCTGCTTGTTCAAAAATTAGTTCCCCCTTTACTCGTGGGTCGGTATGTCCTCAAACAAAGCAACTTTTGTGTGTGTAGATGCTCTCTATGTGATATGTTGTGTTATGTATTCCGAACTCAAACTAAAAAATATGCCTTTGAGTTGTTTTCCTCTATAGGTACTTACAAACTGGTTTATATCGATTAAATTGACTGATCATCCCTACTTCACTAGATCTAAAGGGCATGCAAATTCCTTTCCCGGCCAAAGTTCTGATAAGGGAAAAGCAGTAATGGGGAAAAACAACGAAAAAATTAGTCTTACTGACGTTGTGGTGGCTCAACCAACCATAGCGGATCATAATGAACTGATTGTGCAGCAGATTGTCGAGATGAGAGTAAAAATGCAAAGGAGACAAGATCTGCCTCCACCAGGTTTTACTTCCAATGCTTCGACTGATGGAAGTCATCCGCTGTAGTTTCCCTCTTCAAATATGGGACAGGCTCAGAACCCGCCATCCAATCCTGCTCAAAACCCCTCAGTTATCGACTTAACCGCGCAAAATCCTCAATACGCCTTAGCCTCATACCAGAACTCACCCCCTCCTCAAAACAATAATTCTCAAATTCCACTTTCCCCTCAAAACGCCAATCACCAAACCGCTCCACCTCCAAAAAACCAAAATACATTCAACCCCCAAACATCCCTCCATCATCAAAATCAACACACTAACCCCCAAACATACCCTCAAAACTACCAAACCACCCAAAATGCCCCAATTACCTCTGTCGCTCCACCACTACCATGAAAAACTACCTTCCAAATTCCCGTTCCAAATGAGCAGGATGTCAACGGTTCTAAGCTCGACCATTATGAAGAATAGGAAAGAGAATGGAGGTTAAAGGAAGAAGCTGATAAAGTGGATACAAAAGAGGAGATACAAATGGCAATGAAAGAGTTGCAATGCCATCCTGAGGTCGCCGGTTTAAACTATTAGGATCTATGCATTCATCCAAATTTGGACCTCCCAGAAGGTTTCAAGGTACCATAATTCGATGTCTATGAATGTAAGGTCTCCAAAATGACTTAGGTGAAGCTAGAGCCTAAAGTGGTTGTCATTATGGTATAAGGTCCTAAATTGGTCTATAATGTTGTATAGAGGCAGTGTCTAAGATTTTAGGTGCATTGGAAGTCAAACGTCAAGGGACGACCAAGACGTTTAACGACTAAGTCACCTATGTGCCTCATATGTGTTTTATGTGTTTATGTGTGATTAATAAGTTTATTAGGTCCTTAAATGAGTTATTATGGTGTGTATAGACAGTGTGTCAAGTTTCATGAAGTTTGGAGGTCAACCGTTCAACAACGTTCATGACGTTTGGAAGATGTGCCTTGAAATGACCTTGTGTGTCTAAGCATGTTTCGTCAAGTTTTACGTGTTCGTTTTGGGTGAAATTAATGTGAGAGGTCCTAAAATCATATACTGTCATGTTTGGGTTGGAAAAGTCTGGGCAAACATCCCCAAGGACCATCCAAGGGTCCTTGAGGAAGGACCCTTCATGAGTGCCAAGGCTGCCCAAGACAGCCCAACCAACGAATGACAATCGACGCCCAGTGCGTCAGTCGACGCCCCGTTGTTAGGGTATCGTAAATGTAATATTAGGAGTGGGAGAGGATAGCCAATGACCAGCCTCAGCCTCAAACCACAGAACAACAGGATGGTCCGTTGGTTAAGGGACGGGCCGTCGATTGGCAAGTCGTGGGTGAACTGCCTTCTACGCAGGTTCACTGTAATGTTAGGGGTGAAGTTGGAAATTCACCCCAAGTCTTTTAAAAATAGGAGGACAGTTGTTTTAGGTGTTTATGGGTATTTTAAGAGTATATAAGTCATTAAACTCTCATTTAAACCCTAGCACTTATATCAAAACTCTTTACCTCCTAAAGTTTCTCCAAAAACCTCCATGAGAGCTCAAGGTGAAGATGGAGCTTGAAGATGGGTCTTCAATGGAATTTTTTCTTCAATTATAATTGGATTCTTCTAATAATGTATGGAGTTATTCATCTAAGGTTTGCTATCACCTTTAGCCAATTTCAAAGATGATTTTCTAAGATTTCAAAAAGATGAAAAGTCCAATTTCTACTCTAAGTCTTGGTTCTTGCATGAAATGTTTTCAAACCTTAAGATATGATGTTATTGATGTATAATTGATGTTTTCCAATTAAATTCTCCATGAAACCTTGTTCTTCTCAAATCTCTAAATTTGACTAAAATATGGATGAAATGATCATGCTTTGATATTAATGAATTCATGTGTAGATTGTTATTGGCTTTTGATTTATGCATAGATTATGATTGTATGATGTATAGTCTATCTCAATTTGATCAATTGAGTAATGAATACTCTTAGATCTATTGTATGTTAAGCTTATTGAATTGATATTGACCTAATGCTTATAGATTCTAGTGTAGTTTTCTACGGGCTATTGAATGATGTAGGAATTGTATTCAATTGATGTTTAGGTTGTCTTAGATTAATAAATCTATATTTAATTGACCTAGATTCATTGAGTATTATGGTTACTGAATTGAATTTATGTTCATGGCCATGGGTAAGGGTCTTATGGTATAGAATTTGATGATTTAGCTTTGGATTGAAGTGGTGAGATTAAATGGGTGGTACACTGCTCTAACTTTCTTAATATTATGTTTAGATATTTTAATTTAGCTCCTGAATTATGTGTGATTTGTATGGCCTACTTATGGTGGCGGTGTTATGTGAATGATGTGTCTTGTCGGCGTTACTTTATGTATTATGATGATCATGGCCTTGTCGGCACTACTTCAAGTAGTATGATGATTTGTTTAGTTGATTATGTGAAGTACGATCATATCTACCTAAATGTGAAGTAATGTGAAAGTATGATAGTTATATTGATGATGTTATAGTAGTGTATAGGGTGACCTAAGGTGATGAAGGTTGTGCCTATGTGCTTCTTGAATATGATATGCTATATGTGATAAAGTGAAGTAATGATGTGTCTTGTTTAGGTACACTTAAGTCCCTCTTCTTGATGCATGTATGAATATGAATGTGAGATGTCTTGACTTAGGATGCTAAAGCTCTTAGTCTTGAATGTATGAATGACATGTGAGACCTTGAATGATGATAAGAAGGTCCTTTATGTGAAACCTTGAACCTAGTGGTAACGTTATGAAACTTGAAGTCGAAAGTTGTAATGGTATCCTTATTTTAATGAATGATGGACTTAAAGTTGATTGGCTGGAACGACATCATATCAATCCTTAGGAAAGTCATGATGAGCTTCTTGTCGCCATTTTAAGGTAGCCCTAGAGGACCTCTTTGGTAGGGTAAATGTAATTTGGTTATGAACTTGATATGGAACCCTTTTGTATGAACCTTAATGTGAATTACTCTATGAGTACAAATTCTAGCACCGAGTGAGTATGGTAAGGAAAGTAGCTCTAGTTAAAGGATGAGGATAGAGTACAAAGTAAGCCCTTCATATTCCTTAACCATGTGAGTACATGGGATGTGTCCACATTCTACCATTGGCAAGTAGAACACCCTCCATCGGAGTAGGTTACAACTCCGGATTCCATGATTTGCTACCATGGTCTATGTTTGTTATTGACTATTCTCATCATGTGGGATACCTACTAGTATTGGAGAAGTTCAATGAAGTTTAGGTAGTGGTATGGGACGCTATCTAGACATTGCAGAATAGGCTTTGAAGATGTTAATGAGAGTCCCTAGGTCTTCTCCAAGACCATTACTTGAATGTCCTTATATGATGAGTGTATCTTAAATGAACTAAGGAATGTAATGACTTAAGTTAAGAAAGAATGTTAAATGAATAAGTACTTATCTAGAGTAGTTAAGGGTTGTCTAGTTAAGGTATGAAGGGGCGAATGAATGGTCACTTCATCTCTTACTTAGATAAGTCTTAATAACGATTCTAGTTATGGAAATTGATTGATTAAGTAGACATGATCCAAACCTAGGTAAGTGTTAAGGATTACTTAGGTAATCTTGAAGAGGTCAATTATGGACATTTTCTTCTTGAGTTACTTGAGTAGGTCTTTTGATAACCTTTGAAAGGAGAATGTCATGATTTATGTATGCTATTGTATTAAGTGAGAATAGTTCTATCTTAGGTAGTCTATAGGATCCTTTGAGTGTGTGTGAAAGAGATTGTATGGGCGGTCGCTCCACAACTCACTCAAGTGAAACTTAGAATCACCTTTGGTAGAAGAATCTCATGTTGATGTGGTTGATGTATTTTAAGTGAATGTATCTCATTCTAAGTAGTCTTGAGGATCATTTAGGCATGTTTAGAGAGGGTGTATGGGCGGTCTCTCTTTGTGTTACTTAAGTGATTCTTAGGATTAGTTTTTAGTGAGGGAATTATATGTTAACTAGTGTCTAAGGTGACATTATTCACAGTTAGTGAAGTAGTTCACTGGAAAGTGATCTTAAAAATGTGAATAATTGTTTAAATGATTTCTTATGTATTTCTAAAGTGTTAAATGTTGTTCTTATGCTTATAGTATGATGTTTTAATCAAAATTCATGAAAAGCATGTTAATTACTAAATGTCCCTTTTTCATGGTTTTTGCATGGCTTCCATACTTAGTACATCTAATGTGCTAATCCCTTCTTTTCCCTTTTTGACTAAAGTGTAGGGAATTGGAAGTCTTGATATGTCATGGAGGATGGATAGGTTTATAAGGGTTGAAGATGAAGTATTGGTGAGTCCTCATCGATTCGAGGACAATATCCACATGATCCTTTATGTCTTAAGTCTTTATTTTATGTCTTGTGTTGACTTAGTCCCAAGTGTTGTATACTCAAAAGATTAGATGGTTAAATGGTATATTGTAAAGGTTTAATGTTTTAATGAAAGTCTTCCGCTTGCGTATTGATTATGAAAAGAGTTCTACGTGTGTGAAGAAAGCTTTAATTTTTTACTCATTTTAGAATATTTATTATGCAATGAATGGTACGAGTGGCTTAAGTGAGACTTCTTGAAATCTCATTTGTCGTGTGACGACTTAAGGATACTCTAACTTCTAGGGTGTACTTGAGGTTCGTTACAATGAAGGAATAGGAAATCCCTTGGAACATCTAAGGGCCTATTGTGACCAGCTCGTGGGAGTTGGAAGAGATGAAGTTGTACTGATGCGGCTTTTTAGTCAAAGTCTGAAGGAGAGGCTCTACAATGGTTCACATCCCACGAAACCAGACAGTGGCCTAACGGGAATACCCTGGATAAGGACTTCATTGAACGATTTTCTTACAACGTCGAGAGCTAAAGAGTGTTTTCTTACATATGGCAAAAGGAGGCAGCCATAGTTCGGCCTCCTATGTCTGAAAAGGAAATTGTTGAAGTGTTTATGCGTGTTCAGGAACCCGAGTACTATGATAAAATCATGCTGCTCATTGGAGCAAAGTTTGCCGAGATAGTCAAGGTAGGTGAGACTATCGAAGATGGATTAAAAAAGAAGAGAGAAGATGTGTCAGTTGTCTCTTATAAGGGGAAGAAGACCCCGAGAAGATCATCATCATACCAAGGTCGTTCTCGACCTTCACATAGTCCACACCAGGCTTATTATACACAAGCCGATTATCAAAATGCTCCCCCTCCAAGCTACTAAAATGCTCTTCTTCCCAATTACCAATATAGCCCTTCCCCGAGTTATCAAAATACACCCCCTTCCATTTATCAAACTCCACCGCCCATCTAAAAAATTATCCTCCACTTACCAAACTCCATCTCCTCATTACCAAAGCGTCGCTTCCAACTGTGCCAATGTGCAGTCGAATTACCGAGCGCCTTCCCCAGTATATCAAGATCCGGTATACCAAAATACCCCCACAAACTACCAAGCTCCATCATCAAATTACCAAACTAATTCCTATCTGAGATATCAAGCTCCCCGTCCTAACGACCAAAATTATCATCAGATGTGTTCACCTACACAAGGCAACTATGATCCCCCTCGTCCTAGATTTGAGAAGAAACCGCTAAAACTTTCACTCTACTCATCGAAAGCGGAACAAAGTTGTTCGAGCGTTTAACTCCGGGTGGATATATCCATTTAGTGTAACCCAAGTCGGTGGCCACTAGCTCTAGATTTTACTGGTCTGATCAGAAGTATGCATATCACTCCAATAGCATTGGACATGATAATGAGGATTGTATTAACCTCAAGCACATAATCCAGGATTTGATCGACCAAAAGGTGGTCTCCCTCCAGACAGCCGCGCCCAACGTCAACAGTAATCCTTTGCCAAATAATAGGGGCATCAATATTAATATGATAGAGATGGATGACGATTGGGGCGTGACAAAGGTGATAGTTTCGATTGTTTATGATGAGTTAGAAACAAAATTGTGGTTTTTTTTAGCATCAAAGAAAATGAGGAGTTCGTGATTCTAACACCCGCAAAGTTTGTTGCCTTGGTGCCAATAGAAACTCCTGCTAGGCCAAGGTTTGTGGTTGAAACAACCTCTACTTAGGGCATGACTAGGTCTGGTAGATGCTATACTCCAGAATAATTGGTTCATGGGGGACAAAATAAGTACCAAGGAAAAAGACCGATAATCGAAAGAGAAGCTGAAGAATACTGGAGAAAGATGAAACCGAAGGACTATTCGATTGTTAAGTATTTGGAGAAAATCCCGGCTCATATTTCTATGTGGGCCCTGGTGATGAGTTCGCAGCTACATAGGCAAGCCCTTATGAAGTCTTTGGATGATACATATGTGCCTGTGAGCACCAGCAGCGACAATGTAGCGTCCATGATCAACCAGGTTATTCGAGGACATCGGATCAGCTTCTGTGATGAATAGTTGTCATTTGAATGGAGGTTGCAGAACAAAGCTTTGCATGTCACTATCATATGTCGTGAAATGGTTATAAACCGTGTCTTGGTAGATGATTGATACACGCAAATTACACTTCCCTAAAGAAGTATAAGCGGTCGTATCAAGTAAAGAACCTAATTATTAGGTTGGGGTCGATCCCACGAGGAAAATGGTTTAGACTTAACTTCAATGTACGATTACTTCTATTTAGTAAAGTCCTTTCCAAAAACTAGTAATTAAAGGAGGGTTTTGTGAAACAAAATTGTTGTAATGTTGTGAAATCAAACAAGTAGCAAGAGTGAATTATTGGTGTTTATCAAGTTGTGAGAGAAACTAGGGTGTAAGTGTTCCCCATAGGTTTATAACACCATAATCCTAGCTATAACAATTCTTCCCTAATGTTTTGCATGCAAAGTGATAAGTTATGTTTCTCTAAATCCTTGGTCCGACATTTATAGAATTTCACCCCGTACCTTGGTCTGGGTACGTGTGTCTAAGTTACTAATCCTTACCTTTACTTAATATTAAGCATCATATTCGATGTTTCACTTAGTTATTACTTCGCACCAATCGAAACTAGCCTATTAAATAGTATCCACTAAATCTATGTCGATAATTCTTTTCCTATTAAATACCCCCTTTGTCCGGCAAGTAGCAACAAAGCGAGTTCTAACACGTGCACTCGTTAAAAAGACTTCTAAATGAAAGAATTATCGATGCATGCAATAACTTATTTGAGAATTGTTATTTAGCTAGGTTTATTTTGTTAATCACACATGGTTCCCACAACCGTAGTTGTGGATTTAGTTACCCATGCTTAGAAGAACACAATTCATAATTGATAAATAATAAATCATGAACTTACTTTGACAAATTCGAAGAAAATCCAGAAATTCAACTTGAAATCAAACAATTATCTTAAAAAACCAAATCCAGAAATTTGAATTATTGCCCACGTTGCAAAGTCAAATCTCCAAGAAAAAAATTATGAAAATAGTAAAAGAATCAAACCCCAAAAACGAGGTTTTACACCCTATTTATAAGA
The DNA here is from genome assembly GCA_022817965.1 of Solanum lycopersicoides. Classification (NCBI taxonomy): domain Eukaryota; kingdom Viridiplantae; phylum Streptophyta; class Magnoliopsida; order Solanales; family Solanaceae; genus Solanum; species Solanum lycopersicoides. Next base: position 11,954,260 of record CM040628.1, on the reverse strand, counting down.
AAACACAGTCCTAAATTAAAAGGAGTTCAAATAAGAAAAGTTTGTCAAAATGCGGCTTCAATCGAGGATCCCCACAGTCGGTCTGTCGACGAAACAACGGACCATCGACTGCCTCCATCTGTCCATACTTAGCATCTTTTTTTCAGCCTTTACTTTGCATCTTCTCTGATCCAATCGACGGACCAACAACACAGTTAGTCGGTTCACCTACGGTCCGTCGATGCTTATCGTCGTTCCATACTTAGATTTTCTTCAACATAGGATACTAGGACATTCTCTGATCAAATCGACATTTTGCCAGGACGGTCCGTCGATCAACCGATGGACCGTCGATCCTTCCGTAGCCCCACACTTAGTCAGAATTTCCCGAGTTGCTTCAAGATGCCTGAACCTCCAATCGACGGTTACCACCACGGTCCGTCGATGGGATGACGGGTCGTCGATGGCTTCGTGGGTCACTTCTGTACTGATTCTTCACAGCCTTCTGCATTTTAGTTTTGGACAACTTTCCTACAAAACAAATATAAAACATATTAAAAGTACTACAAAAAGGCTCTAGACACACATCAATATTAAGGAAAAAGCATTGAAAGTACCGTGAAACCACGGTACATCAATACCCTCAACCTAAATACGTTGTTTGTCCTCAAGCTATGCCCTATAACTCACCACAACACTTTTGTACAAAAGTATCATCTTTTAAGCTTTCGCAATCACATGGCTATCAATCTCGGTTTTTTCATTGCTTTAGTGCATGCTTTTAATCTTAGGCGCACTAAGCTCATTCATGTGGATCAGTCCATGTGTCACGACCGAAATCTAGACCCCAGATGAGACCGGCGTCGTTGACGTCTCAGAGGTCGCAGACAAGCCTACATACGTTATTCTTACTTTATCTAGGTTAATTTTAGCAGAAAATTTGAACTTCTTATTTCTTAACATACTTACTAATCATTTCTAATACATTCATAATTTGTTCACCATCAACCATCTAACATTAAGATCATCAAATGAAAGAAAAAGTCTAATATAGCAATAACTGTATACTTGCCAAAATGGCACCAATACAATATCTGAAATAATACGGGAAAGAAACGCTAGTGGAACATACTCCACTAGCTCAATACTAATACTAAGCTAGAATATAAATGGGCAAGCATCCTCGAAAGCATGAGGGCCTACCAAGTCCGGATGAATGCTCGACGTCCGGATAGCTTCAGCGTCAACCTGTAGCTCTAGCGTCCACCTACACCTGCACCTAAAATTGTAGAGTTGTATAGGGTTAGTACACACTAGTACTAAGTATGGGTATATGCAAGCACACACCAAGGACATGCATGAGAAAGGATAGCTCTTTCCTAACAATATGTTTATGGAAAGTCAAGTCAGTGGACTTGCCAAATTGGGATTACGAAAGTTAGTGAACTTTCCAAATTTGGATTAGGAAAGTCAGTGAGCTTTCCAAATTTGGATTAGGAAAGTCAGTGAGCTTTCCAAATTTGGTTTAGGAAAGTCATGCCATGAGAGTAACATGCATCATCATACTTATCATATTGCACACAACACATAACATCTTACACATAGCACATATCATATAGCATACAGTACATAACATCTTTTATAACATTCATTCATATGCCACGAGACCTTGGAATCATGGACTTGACATTAACACATTCCAAAATGAGGGCTCAACATATGGGACCTCAACTAGGGAGTCTGCTTTAGCAAACTCAGAGTCTGCTTCGTTCATTCATACGTACTCCATTTCATTTCATTCATGGGCCAGTGTAAACACCAGCTATACCTAGGATGTAGTCTAAGACTTTCATCGGGTTCGTTGTGCAACGACCAATAATGACCTAATGTCATTACTTGAATCTAACTCACCTTTTGATTATCCTATCCTAACACCTTTGGTATCATTCATTTCATTATGTGCATCATTTGAGGCTGGCCTCATTCATTCATTGGGAACTTTAACTTTAACCGACATATATCACGTGAGCATCATGAAATCCAGTCATGAAACCCCACACGAAAAGAGGTGGAATCACCGGCCAAAGTGACCCAAAACATGCTAGCGTACATGGGAATTGAACCCCACCAGATCCCTATATTGGCAGTATAGGTTCGAAGACTAGGAGATATAAGGAGACCCATACCCGGCATGCCGAACAGTCTCATCTCATGAAAGTTACGTGAACCTCTGCCCTTCCCGAAAGAAGGCATCACCGCTCATAGCTAGTCTATCGGTTCTCAGTATAAAGTTCCATTTCATTCAACTCATACGTCATGGAAGTTGGCTTCTAGTATGAGGACATCATAGCTCAATAGATGATTTCTCATCTCATCATTAGTATTAAGTGTGTTAATCTCAATACTTTCATTAGAGTGTTCATAGAGACTGGTCTCTTCATTAACTTTACACTCTCATAGGTGAGTACGTTTTGGTAACATTTACTTAGGCTTATTTGAGATTGCTCTCACCTTTTACATTAGCCTCATATCACATTGTCACCACATTCATTAACATTAGCACATTTGCTCTTCATAATTACTCACCCCTTTTTACGTGAATGTTCATTTCATCATATGCCAATGCACTTGGCCATTTGTGTGTTTCACACTCTTACTTAACCCTTCTAGGGTTTCATCATTTCATTGTTCATTTCATCATTTCATTGTTCATTTCGTCATATGCCAATGCACTTGGCCATTTAGTTTATCTTACACTCGTACTTAACCCTTCTAGGGTTTCATCATTTCATTAGATACATCTTAGGTTCACTTATTTTTAATCGTATGCTAGACTTATGGGTCTATACATACAAGCCATGAGGCTTCATTCATAGTTTGTTAAGTGACTCATACCTTCCTAAGATTATGTAGTACAAGACTTATGTATCTTGTATGTATGCCAAGATCTCGATTTTGATCTAAGTAGGTGGCATTATTCTTGAACATTTAATTCACGTATGATTTATGTATCAATACAGAAATTTGGGCAAGGGAACCCAAGTTTGAACCCGTTGGACAATACTTACATTTTTTATTGACTTTAGTTTTAGTCTTCATGACATTGGGACCCTAGATCGAGCCCCAACATCAACGTTCTATCTTTATTTTTCACCTTGGATTTTCCTCTTATTTGGCCGAAGGGTTGTGGGATCGAACCCCCACAACCCCTTTTATTTTTCATTTAAAATTTGGCTGTCCCATTTCGCCTAGACCAAGAGGTTGTGGGATCAAACCCCCACAGCCTCTTTTTATTTTAGTCTTTATTTCGCTGGACTTGGGAGGTTGTGGGTTCGAACCCCCACAACCTCACTTTATTTTCTTATTTAATTCGTCCTTCTCTTTTCCAGCCTCGATTCTCACACCTCACATTTTCTTTTCTTTAATTTTCTTCTTTCATTCGCTGCCTGGAGGTCGTGGGTTCGATTCCCACGCCTCCCATTTTATTTTTTTAAATTGTTGCTCTCTCCTTCTCAACCAGTAGACCCAGTTTCGAATCCCCCTAACCCCTTTTCCTTTTTTTATTTTGTTCTTAAGTCTAGGAGAATCAGCCTAGGTGCCCAATTTCGATCCCCCTTAACCCCATTTCTTTATTTTCATTTTTTTGTAGCTTAGCAAGGTGAGGTCTCGGGTTCGAACCCTGCTGACCTCACTGATTTTTTTCTTGCATTTTTACATAGTACGTGGTGCACCATTTTTGACCGAAATCTCATCACCAAATGCTGGAATTTAATAAAATTTTCCAGCCTTTACTTAACAACATTCATACATTCGTTTTGAGGTACTTTCACAATTCGTTTAACACATTCTTAGGTGTTGATTCATTGTTGTTTTAGCTTAGATTTTTCCACCTAAAATCAGTCACATGCACCTCATATGAAAATCACGAATTACACATTTTATACACGTTAATTTCAGCCATCAAACTAACCACTTTAAGACTTCAAAACGGATAGCAACAACAACAAACATTTACATATTGCACCACATCATTTTCGGTTGACATCATTGAACATGCTTGCTATTTTTAAACACAAAATCACAAAGAACAACATATTTCTCATTTAGCTACCAGCAATCATACCAACAACATGATTTCTAATCTAATTTAGATTGAAATCGGAAGGAGACTAGGGACAAGGAGTTCAACATTCATGGGGATAGCCCTAGTTTCATACGTTGACTTTTGTAGAAAGAAATTCCTCTTGGAGAAAGGATTCCAAGAGAGAAAACTCATTCCTGTTCTTGGTGTTGTTCAACACTCAAAGTTGCTGCCCAGAATCACCACCAAAATCACGTCCAAATCCCCTCAACTCCAACACCAATTCGACGGAATAATCCTCCCTCTTGCGTAACGTTTTTGATTAGTTGATTGTTTGTAATTTTCGTTGTGAGTTCTTCAAGTGTGAAGAACTTTGGTTGTGTTTTCAGTTATTAAGCTTTTGTTAGGCAAAGAAAATGTGAAAAGAAAAAGAGAGAGGCAGATCGTGAGAGTGGAAAAGAGAGAGGTTCCTTAGGATTAGGATTCTAGTTGAGACTCAGTCAAAATAAGATATCTTAATTAATAAATAATTAATAATAAAAAATCTGATTTTCCTTTTTCTTAAATCAGCTAATAAATATTAATTAATTTAATTAATTTATCAGTTAAAATAAAAATAATTTAAATCATTGCTCCCACATAGGTTCGAACCCGGGTGGAGCAAGACTTCACTTCAAGAGCTCAATTTTGGCTCTCTCTCCCCAAATTGCCCCTCCACTTTATTAATTAAATAATTAAATATATATTTAGGGTAATTACGATATTACCCTTAGCCTGGTAAAAGACCATTTTACCCCTAGACCCTCAAAACTTAAGATTTCCTCTTTTTAAGTCCGGTAAAGACTCCTTCGAGTAAATCTTCGTATTCGAGAGCCCTACACGGTTTGTACCAACCTTTCCAAGCTCAAATAACTCCCCAAGTTAGTTGGCTTGGCTGTAGAAAGGGTTCCGAGGTCTGGTTCTACGCGCATCAATCCGTGTGAACCCTGGTCTAATCATAGGCATTCTTGACACATTAAGCATTTCTTATCTTATCCATTTTTAGGGTTGTTACACCATGAAACAAACTCACCACGCACCGACACCTCTATTCTTTTATCTCTCACCAAGGTACCAACTTTCCAATATTGCAACTAATGCCCTCACTTCATAAGATATCCTCATTTTTCGCACAGTGATTTCAACTTTGAGTATAAGGATCATTATTAAACACTCACGCTCAAAACAACTTCACACCTAGTTGGTACTTGTCGCTATAGGCTTGCCCTTATTTTCACTACTTAAGTTCACCGTATTAGACTCTTAGAATCACGATAGGACTTTATTGTCTTATAACGTAGGCTTAGGGTCAGGTATGGTACATATGGGTACATTTTAGTGACTTGTTGCCCTCCTTGACATTATGGCTAAACGGATTACCTCTTTTATCGTCTATTATGCCCTACTTTTTCTTTTCTTGTAATCTTTGCCTTGTTTTCTCCTTTCTTTATCTTTTATGGAAGTGGCTCTTACTTCTTTTCTTTAACACTCTTTTTCTCTTTCTTTTATTTTTCTTTCTTTACTCAATTGACAATTTTGACTGAGTCACTTCTCTTGGTCACTGTCCCTTTTCTTTTCCACATTACTCTTTTTTTATACCCACTTTTCGGGTCATCACTCATAATATCCACCCTCAACTTATGGCTTTGCCATTAGTCAAGGTACACATTACCCAAGGTTGGGTCAGGGCCACGACGAGGTCAGTTTCTGCATTAGCCACCCTCAACTTATGCTTTTGGCCTAAGTTGAGGTGCACATGTCCAAGGAGGGACCACGGCCAACACATTATACCCAGGGAAGAGGATTTTGTGAAGAAAAGAAAGATCTATTTTTAAGTTCAAAAGATTTGGATCAAAAAGGGATTACAGTTCCATTTGGTTCTTTTTGCTTTAGGCTAGAAATTTGCTAATTTGAACAAGGGCCTATGATCCTTTCAGATGTCTAATACAAATTACCTTTGCAGGAATAACCGGGCAAGTTCTTGCTAGGTACCAACAGTGGAACAATCAAATTTCCTCACACTCTCTTGACACCTCGTTACCCTATCAGATTATCGGACACCTAGTTTGAGTGTTATATTGAGGGCCATGCAGTGGTGTATCTCTACGTCATGATTAGAGCCAACACATTTAACTTATTTACACCTATTCATGCAAGCATTTTATTAGAATGGGATATCATTTAAGTTAAGCCATCATGCTTCATATTTCACTTTCATACTATGTACAAGTTACGACATGTCGGTTCAACAGTAAAGTAAGCAGTCTCTTGGGGCAAAAGAACACAGGCAAGAAAACCCCAAGAGAGGATCGTGAGTTGGGCTACTCAGACTTCACCCTAGCATTCACTTTACATTTACCCCACCCCCAACAAAAAAACATGCAATTGTCTCCAATGCATAAGAAATATAAAGATAGGGTGGTAGGTGAAGAAAACCTGAGGCGCATAGCGTCAAAGATGAACAAGCAGGCGGGTCCGGTTTCCCGGAACCCGCACCCTCAGTAGGGACACCCTCAGTAGGGACACCCTCAGTAGTGCCCACAACAGTATCCACACCCTCGGTGGTGCACCTCTCAACAACCTCCACTCTGGAGCTAGATGCCCCAGCAGCCAACTCTCGAGCCCTCATCTACTGGGCCTCCTCATCAATCAACGAAGCTCTCGTCGAAGCCTAAATATCTGTCCACTCTTTATTCCTAGCGCGTGCCTCATCTCCCTCAGTGGTACGGCTGGAATGGTGCCTCTTGGTACCCTCACGTGGATCAGGCGGTGGTGCAGTGGGAGCAGTGAATAGTGCAGCAAGCACTGTGTCCTCTGCTGTCTCAACTGGTGCAGTCTCAGGCTCGGGTCCCCTCATCTCAAGTATGCTGTCCATATTAGCCCGCAGACTCGCCACAGCCTCTTGAAGAATAGTCAGATCAGTAGTGGGGGTTGGTCGTGCTAGAACTTCTAGTTCGAATGCATCTAGGCGCTAGTGCACTGCCTGAATCTTCAACTTTGTCTGCTGAGCCATTTTCTTCTCAATCCGGTCCTCAGCCTCGGCAATAGATTTCTGCATCCAAGGCTGGATATGGTGCAGCAAGGTGGCCATCTGGGCCTCTAGCTTCTGGACCATAGAAATTGGGATCAGTGCTATTGATGGTGGGGTAGACTGGGAGGAACTAGGCGCCCTACTAGTGCCAGGAGCAGACTCGGCCGAGGTAGTGTCAGTCGGCTCTGAAGTGGTAGGATCATCCCCTTGGGCTAACTCCACTGTATCCGCTAAGTTCTCACTCAGCGACTGCAACTCAACTCTAGGTCCACGTCGTGGGGCCGCTACATTTGCCTCATCCCTGATGAGACCGATATCCACTATCTCGGTAGGAGTACTGATGACATCACAATGCCAAAGGGGCACTCCAGCAACCCTGCACAACTGAAAAATCATGCACGCGAACAGGTAAGTGGTAGAGGCCTTAAAAGCCCTCTCATGTCTAACAGAGATCAACAACTTTGCAAAATCGATATCTAACTCGGCTACCAGTGCAGCTACCAAGACTGCTCTATCCCAAGTAAGTATATTGTTTGCGGCGGTGGGGGATAGGCGGTGGCACACTAACATCCAGAAGAACTTGGCTACAAAAGTGAGGTTGGCCTTCTTTATAACCTCTGGGGTTTAACACCTAGTCTGATCCCTCACCGTTAATGAGAGATGTTGTGCAATCCACCTCTTCGTGGACTCCTTTTGATCTATGCTCCGCTGAAACTGGCCACTCTTGTCCACGACCCACCTATAATCGAACTCTGGGGTGAGGGGAACCCACACAGCCTCTGTATCTATGCAGTATAGAAAATGACAGATGGTGGTGGGATAAATGTCCACCCGGCATCCTCTAACCATAACCTCTGTGAGTGGGTCGTGCTTGGCGGGCTGCGATCGCCTGTCCAAAGCACCTCGGAGATTCGTCGCGTATGAAGCGTAGAAATCTCGCACCATCTCCTCACTGTATGACCCCACACTCCTCGCCATCCACTCGAGCCTGTGGCGGGTAATTAAACCATGCACCTCAGGGACTGTGTGCAGGCTACCTGTAAGAACACGCTGCTAGACTGTCAACAATTGAGTCATCACCCCCTTATCATTCAACATCTTTGCATCCCTGTAGACTTTGTACTGGCAATCTACGCACCACCGATTGGGCTTATCAAAAACCGGTGTAGGGACCTCATGTTGGGGTGGCGGATCAGACTCTAAACTCTGGGCCTCATCAGATGAGGCATGGAGTGCAGGCATATTTGGGAGGGTGGATCCCTGTTATCTAGAACTGGAGGCAGTGGCCTCATTCCACCCTGTAGAGTGGGGCGACTCTGAATCAGAAACCTCTTCGAAGACAGACACTCCCTCAGAACCTGAGGCAGACCTAGACGGTGTGCTGGTCAGTGTGCGCTCCTCATCAGACTTGGAGGCAGTGACTACGCCGGACACCACCTTCTTGGGCGTGCCCTGAGTGGCTCTAGCAGCTGGTGTCGGTGTCTGGGTCCCTAAGTGCACGTATTTTGGGTCCCACTCATCATCCAACATGCTAATCAACCGTCGGGAAGGAGCCACAGACTTGGACCTATCCTAGAATAGACGATGTACGGTTTTGGGGCCATAAGTACCTGCAAAGCACCATGTTAGTCTCATTGTAATCAATCTACACAAGCAACATAATCAAGACAGAATCTGGAAACACAAGACAAAGATCATTGCAGAATTGGGAGACGGGAACTATCGACGTCCCGTCGATGAATTGAAGGTCCGTCGATAGTGTCTGTCGGTGGACACTTAGCAAAATTGAAAAGTATACATTCCACATAAATCTCAGTTAGAAAAGACGAACGTGCAGAATGGCCCATCGATCAATCGACGAACCGTAGTCCACTTCCGTCGTCTGACACTTAGAATAATTCAGAATTGTTGAGAAATCAAGGTTGAAGTTAGAAATGACGGATGTGCAGAACGGCCCGTCGATCAATCGACGGACCGTAGTCCACTTCCGTCATTCCAAAGTTGAGCAGATTAAGAGTTTAGCCATCGACGGACCCCATCGACGGTCCATCGATCAACCGACGGTCCGTAGACGAGGTCTCGTTCTGTTGGTTAGAGACAGGGTTTTAGGACTTTGTTTTAACCCCACATATGGACAATTTCAAGCGCATCAGAAGTTACACCCAACACATAGTACAAGTTAGAGGACTTATTCGTCATCCTTAGGGCTTCGATTTTGCAAATTTAGATCATGGATTCTACGAGACTATCAAGCGCTAAGTCAGAAAACAACAAACAGATTGAATTTACACATATTACACCCCCAACCCATTCACTTTATATCATTCTAAGGGACATAGAACCCAATTGTAACAAGTGTAACATGCAAATTTGTCCCTAAGTCAAGACCCACATACAATTTATTTGTTTCCACAAGCAAATGAACGAGAGTTCATTGAGAAGAGGGACATGAAATACATGTAAACTGTAGTGGAGTGAATGAGTGGGTGATCTTGCAACACCAACCTACGTGCCCGCCTTAAACACCGACGGAGAAACAATGGAGTTGGGGGAGAAACTGGGGAGGTTTGGGTTTTGGGATTTCTGGTAGTTTGGGAGTTGTGAGATTTGGATGAAAATGGAAGGAAGTGATATTGGGAGTTAATGGTGAAATAAGGAAATAAGGGGAGGGAAACGGTTGGGAGGGAATTTGAAAAGATGTTGGAGGGTAACTGAATAGCTATTTTTTATATAGCCGGTGGGGTCGGGTCGGGTCACTGGTTTTTGTAAACTGACGATATGCCATCGACGGTCCGTAAGTTAGTAGACTGGACCGTCGATTGTGCTCAGACTTGGACAAAAAATTTAAGACATGCCTGGGATCTACGAACACCATCGACGGTCCATCGATTGAACGACGGCCCGTCGGTTGATCCGTAGATCTGTGCACCAAACCAATTTCTGTAGAATTCTTGTGATTTGGTCCCTGCACATTAAGCACCCATTAAGACATTCTTTTTGTGTATTTTCTGGACACTTTTGAGACACGGACACTAAACTACTCTCTAGCCAACACACTAAAAAATAACACATGACTGTGAATAAAACAAAAATGAAACAAGAGAATGCGAATATTTCTAAAAAGAAAAGAAAAAACCTATTGTTGGCTAGAGGATACACATTGGGTTGCCTCCGAAGAAGCGCTTGATTTAACATCGCGGCACGACGCATGATCCTTGATTACTCAGACTTCATCAAGATGATATGCCTTAACCATTTACTGAACACTCTCCGCATGCCCTAGGTAGATCTTGATTCTTTGCCCATTGACCGTGAACCTTGCACCCTCTTTGTTTTCTAACTCAACCGCTCCATGAGATAATACCTTAGTAATAAGGAATGGCCCTATCCACTTGGACTTGAGTTTGCCCGGAAACAAGCGTAGCTTAGAGTTTAATAGAAGCACCAAGTCCCCAACCCCAAATTCTTGCTTCTCAATCTTTTGGTCATGGTAATTCTTCATCTTCTCTTTGTAGATGGCTGAACTTTCATATGCTTTTAGGCAAAACTCATCAAGCTCATTCAACCCGTTAAGTCTCTATTCCACTGCTTCATGCCAATCCATCTTCAGCTTCTTTATCGCCCACATGGCCTTGTGCTCTAACTCCACTGGCAAGTGACAAGCCTTCCCATATACAAGTTGGTATGGAGACATACTTATGGGGGTCTTGTATGCAGTCCGGTAAGCCCAAAGAGCATCATTAAGCCTCCTTGACCAATCCGTTCTATAAGAATTCACCGTTTTCGACAGGATCTGCTTGATTACTCTGTTAGACACCTCAACTTGCCCACTAGTTTGTGGATGGTACAAAGTGGATACATGTGGCGAACCCCATATTTCTCAATAGCCCTTTGAACAACTTGTTGCAAAAGTGGGATCCCCCATCACTAATAATGGCCCTAGGTGTGCCAAATCTGGAGAAGATATTCTTTTTCAAGAACGCGGTGACACTCTTCCCTTCATTGTTGGCAAGTGATATGGATTCCACCCATTTTGACACATAATCCACCTCCACAAGAATATGTTTCATCCCATGAGAACTCACAAACGGTCCCATAAAATCAATGTCCCATACATCAAACAACTCAATCACTAGAATGGGATTTAAAGGGAGCTCTTGCCTCTTCCAAATTCTTCCATCTCTTTGGCACCTATCACATGCCTTCGCGAACGCATGAGCATCTTGGTGGATGGTTGGCCAATAGTACCCACACTGCAAAATCTTATGGGCGGTCCGGATACCACTATAATGCCCACCCACAGGTGAGGAATGACATGCCTCCAAAACACTTAGCATCTCAGCTTCCGGCAAACAACGGCGAATAATCCCATCAGCACAACTCCGGTATAAGTAAGGCTCATCCCAAAAGAACTTTTTCACATCATGCATGAAATTTTCTTTTGATGGAAGGACAAGTCTGATGGGACTATATTACTAGCCAAATAATTCACAAAATCGGCGAACCATGGAATCAAGTTATTAGAAGCAGCCAATACATGCTCATCAGGGAAGGTATCATCAATTTCAGCCTTTTCACCCATCTCTCGCATAGCTTCATCCTCTAATCTGGACTAGTGATCGGCAACTTGATTTTCAGTCCGTTTTCTATCTTTCACCTCAAAATCAAATACTTGCAATAGTAGCACCCATCTAATCAACCTTGGTTTCACATCCTTCTTTGCCATAAAATACCTCAAAGTGGAGTGGTCAGTATGCACTATAACTCTCATGCCAAGCAAATAGGAGTGAAATTTTTTGAAAGCAAGTACCACCGCAAGAAGCTCTAGTTCAGTCACAGTATAGTTCTTTTGAGCTTCATTTATGGCCTTACTTGCATAATAGATGGGGTGAAGGATTTTATCCGTTCTTTGCCCCAACACCACACCAAGAGCCACCCCACTAGCATCACACATCACCTCAAATGGCTTACTCCAATCTGGGGAAATAATGATGGGCGCAGACACCAACTTCTTCTTCAACTCTCCAAATGCCTTCAAACAGGATTCATCAAAATAAAATTTACACTCTTTGTCAAGCAGTTTGCACAGAGGATGTGCAATTTTTGAGAAATCTTTGATAAACCTCTGGTAGAAACCTGCATGCCCAAGAAAACTCCTCACACCTTTTACAGAGATGGGTGGAGGAAGTCTCTCTATAACCTCGACTTTAGCTCGATCAACCTCTATACCCTTCTCTGAGATGCGGTGGCCCAATACAATACCCTCTTTCACCATAAAGTGACATTTTTCCCAGTTTAGCACAAGGTTGCACTCTTCACATCTTTTGAGATCTTCAGACAAGTGACTCAAAAAATGATCAAACGAATCACCAACAATAGAAAAATCATCCATTAATACCTCAATGGTGTCCTCCACCATATCGTAAAATATGGACATCATACATATCTGAAAGGTAGCTGGTGCATTACACAACCTAAAAGGCATCCTCTTGAATGCAAATATCCCATAAGGGCAAGTAAAGGTGGTTTTCTCTTGATCCTCCGGCGCAATAGAGATTTGATTGTAACACGAATAACCATCAAGAAAACAGTACCATCCTTTTCCTGCGAGTCTATCTAACATCTGATCCATGAAGGGCATAGGGAAATGGTCCTTCTCATTCCATGCGTTCAACTTCCAGCAATCAATACGAACTCTCCATTCGGTCACCGGCCTCATTGGAACAAGCTCATTCTTCTCATTAAGAACTACTGTCATTCCCCCCTTTTTGGCCGCACACTGAACAGGGCATACCCAACTACTATCTGCGATAGGATATATGACTCTGACATCCAACTACTTAATAATCTCCTTCTTAACTACCTCTTTCATAGGTGGATTCAAACGTCTTTGGTGCTCAATACTTGGCTTGTGATCGGGCATGAGTTGAATATTGTGTGAACAAATACCGGGTGGGATCCCAATGATGTCCGTAATATTCCAACCAATGGCTCGTTTGAACCTCTTTAACACTTCTACCAGACACTCTACTTGGTTCACATTCAAATCTGATGCAATGATTAACGACAAAGTGTCATATCTTCCCACGAATACATACCTCAGATGAGCTGATAGAGCCTTAAGCTCTAATTTTGGAGCCTCCTCAATAGATGGTTTCGCGGGTGGAGACTCGCGATGCTTCATATCTAACTCCAATTTCTTTGGTTTGAATCGAAATTCACCTCGATTAAGTGCCGAGACCAACGACCCATACTCTTCAATACCATCAACCTCAAAATTCATGATCACTGCCGCTAGTGCCTCAACACCAAGGCGCTTTTCAATTTGTACCTCAGACATACTCTCAACCCTGTAAGATATAACAGATACCGTTTGGATCTCACCACTCTGCTTCATGGACCTACAAATGTTGAAAGTTGCTTCTTCATTGTTTAACCTAAACTTCATCTGCCCTTTTTCCATATCAACCAAGGCGCGACTAGTAGCAAGAAATGCACTCCCAAGAATAATAGGCTCCTCAAAATCCACCCCACAGTCAAGAATCACAAAATCGACAGAAAATATAAACGACTCCATCTTCACTAACACATCATGGAGTATCCCAATAGGCCTCTTCACTGTTCGATCGGCCATCAGTAACCACATTGCGGTGGGCTTTGGGTCACCCATACCCAATTTCTTATAAATGGAGAGAGGCATGAGATTTATGCTTGCACCAAGATCACATAGTGCTTTAGCAAAGTGTAACAAACCGATGGTACATGGAATAGTGAAAGCGCCTGGATCTTCTTTCTTTTGCACAAGAGACCTTGTAGCAATAGCACTATAATGCTGCATTCGGTCATCATCCTCAAAACTTACCAATCTCTTCTTTGTAACCATATCTTTCATACACTTGGCATAACCGGGCATTTGTTCTAGACCTTCTATCAAAGGGACATTGATGGAAAGTTGTTTCAACATAGTGGAAAAACGCTGGTATTTACCATCCTCAGTATTCTTCACCAATCTCTGAGACAATGGTGGTGGTGGTCTAGGAATGGGGATCACCTTTTGAGATACCTCTGCTTCTTTCACTGCTTTGTCTACCAACTCACCACTAGCTTCCACTACATCATCATCTTTTCTCACCTCATATTCTACTACAGACAACATAGGTGGATAAATGGTTTGCTTACCCCCTCGAGTAGTAACTGCCATACAATGCCCATCATTTTTTGGATGTTGAATGGTATTGCTAGGAAGAGTGCCGGGTTGACGTGGGTTCACAGTAGTAGACAATTGGGCCATCTGCAACTCTAGATGCTTGATCAAGATTGCATGTGCATCCACCTTTTGCACGATATTAGCCAAATCACCTCTCAACTCCTTGGCATTCTCATCACTAGCATCAAACCTCCTCATCATCTTTTGCAACATATCATCAACTCGCACCATACTACCTCCACTATCCCTAGGAGAAACTTCTCGATTTTAAGGCAAAACATAGGGCCCACTTTCATCGTTTATGTTACTATAGTTACCCCGGTTGAAGTTGTTGTAGCGATTTTAGTTTCCATCTCGAACATAATGGCCCTCTCTGTTGTAATTCATATAGATCTGACCTTGATTTCCTTGACCTTGGCGCCAATTCTCCTGATTGGAGCTTTGGACATTCGGTCAAAAAAAACCTGTCTGCTCATTCACTGCATAAGAATCCTCTTCATAGTAGTAGTCATCCACTGGCAGTGGTGGTTTAGTCAAATAATTCACCGCATTTACTTTCTCTGCACCTCCAGTGATATGTTTCAATACCAACCTGAGCTCAGTTCTCATTTGAGACATCTCTTCATGAATCTCATCTGCGGGCGGGTTGTGTCTATCTTGCACTGCAAAGGTGTTTCTCCCAGTGTCCGACTTCCTAGTGCTCCAAGCCTTATTGTTGCGAGAGATTTTCTCCAACTTCTCTGCGATTTCTGCATATGTGCACTCACCATAAGAACCACCCGCAATGGTATCAAGCACATTAAATCTCAACATTTACATTGAAGGATTAATTTTCTATTTTATTTTACTCTTAATTAACCGAAGGGTTGTGGGTTCAAACCCCCACAACCTCTCTTTATTTTTCATTAAGGTTTCACTACTCATTTTCGCCCAAACCAAGAGGTTGTGGGATTAAATCCACACAGCCTCTTGTATTTTTAATATTAACTTTGCTGAAATAGGGAGGTTGTGGGTTCGAACCCCCACAGCCCCCCTTATTTTTACTCTAATTTCGCTGAGGAGGCTGTGAGGTGGTGGGTTCGAACCCCCACAGCCTCTCTATCTTTATTTTAATTAATTGGGCGAGTGGCAGTGAGGTTGTGAGATCGAATCCCCACAGCCTAACTTTATTTCTTTGTAAATTCGCTTCTTCCTTCAGCCTTGAGGTCGTGGGTTCAATTCCCACGCCTCGCGTTTTCTTTTTCATTATTTTCACTTCTTTCGCCTGTACCTGGAGGTCGTGGGTTCGAATCCACGCCTCCCATATATTTGTTTAATTAATTTTCTCCTTCTTCTCCCCATAGATCGCGAGTTCGATCCCCCCCAGCCCCATTTCCCTTTTTTTTTCGCGAAAACAGAAGCTGGGATCGAATCCCCTTAGCCCCCCTTTCCCTTTTTCCTTTATCTCGCAACCAGTAGCTAAGGGGTTCGATTCCCCTTAGCTCTTCACGTTTTTTTTTTCCTTTATTTTTTCAGCTTCTTTAACATGTGAGGTCTTGGGTTCAATTCCCATTGATCTCACTTATTTTATTTTACTTTAAAAACCCAGAATTTGACATTCTTGAAGGGTACAAAAATCTGGAAAATGTTAGTCCTCCTTCAACTCATTTTTTTTTTGTGCATTTTTTCATAAGTTTAGTTAGCTAAAAGATGGTTATTGAATCCACTAAATTTCATTATAATGAACATCACATTGCACACACATTACACACATAAAATACACAAGAAACACATGAATTATTCGACCCCAAAACAGTGGCTAAAGCCACTGCCCACGAACACACACACACACCTACTTTTCGGTCACACTTTGAATATCCTTTTCGTAATTTCCCTCACATAAACATGTTCACATTTAATATAAACACGTCAATCATGCCTAAATCTAGCAGCACAACATAATCATCCTACGAATTCGTTTGGGAGCTAAGGACAAGGACATACAAAGGGGAACAACCTTAGTTTTCAAGAGCTTGAGAATCGTTCGAAGGAAAATACCCTTGGAGAAAGAATTCCAGGAGAGAAACCCATACCTTTTGATGTTGTTCAAGTGTGAAGCTGCTGCCCAGAAAACTCCTCCAAACCACGCCCAAATTCACCTAAAGTTCCACCACCAACTCGACGGAAATCTCTCTTGCCTTGACGTTTTTGATTAACTTGTTTTTCTTAAAACTTTTCGTGTGTTCTTCAAGTGTGAAGAATAATTGTTAGTAACTGTTCTTGAGCTTTCTTGATAGTCAGAGCGTGAGAGAATGAGAGTTGAGAGACGTGAGAGAGAGTTGAGAAACGTGAGGGAGAGAGTTATTAGGATTAGGAGACTAAATTCAAGACTTAGTCAAAATAGGATTTAATTAACTTAATACAAAAAATCTGATTTATTTTAATTAATATGTGAAAGGACCATTTTACCCTTAATGAATAGATTTTAATTGATGATTAAATCATCAATTTCTTGCTCCTAGTGGGGCTCGAACCCGAGTGGCACCCCATTTGCGAAATGGGTCACTCCGGGTCGCCCCAATTCGAATAGCTCTTTTAATTAAATTAATTAATTACTTTATAAATTCCTCAGGGTAATTACAATATTACCCTTGGCCTGGAAAAGATCATTTTACCCCTGGACCCTCAAAAATTAAAATTTCTTCTTTTAAGTCCGGTAAAGACTCCTTCGATTAAATCTTCATTTTCGCGAGCCTTACTTGGTTGGTTCCAACCTTTCCAAGCTCAACTAACTCCACAATTTAGTTGACTTGGTCGTAGTAAGGGTTTCGAGGTCTGGTTCTACACGTATCAATCCGTGTGAACCTTGGTTTAATCGCAAGCATTCTTGACACCCTAAGTCTTGATCCTATTCATTTTTAGGGTTGTTACATGGACCATAACCATTTGTACATGTTCCATAAGTTTTTATTAGAAACTTATTGTCATGTTTTGACATCTTGCGACTCACCTCAACATCACTTTAAGAGGTCAAATGTACCAAATGTACTACCACTTTTTATTCATTTATTTTGATGAAAGATTTACAAAACTTTTTGAATTGGTCTGCACCAATAACAATGTGTCCAACTTCTCATACACTTTGATGGATAAATATTACCTTTAACAATTGCCTTCACATTTGAAGGGACATCTTAGGAAACAATGTGTCCAAAAACCTTTTATACAATTTTAATGGACAAAATTGCCTTCACATTTGAAGGAACATCTTAAGAACCCATAATGTTCTTTCTTTTAATTACCACAATGATGAACATTAACATTTACCATACCTATATTCATACATTCAACCACTTGTCATTTTTCAGACATATTAATATACTGCTATCACATTCACATAAGAGAATGGAGCAAATTAATTGGGTAAATTCCATGACTTTTAGTCAAAAGTATAAAACTTTATGTTAGTCATCATCATATCATCATTATAGTGCATTAGGACTTAAACCCAATGTCTTACCCATATAAAGACACCTTTGATCATAATTCAATGGGACTTGAACACAACTTCTTATTATCATGGTGCACCGAGACTTTAATTCGATGTCTTACCCACTTGGTGCGGTGAAACATTAATTCACCGTCTTACCCTCAACCAATGTCTTGATAAACCAAATGTAATACCAAAAATAAATATTGAATATCATAAATATTATTTGAATTATACTTAAAATTAAATAAAGATAAACAAAACTAACTAATTAGAATAACATGTTAGAACAATAAATCCCAAGTAAAATAAATTAAAACATTGTACCTCACAATATTGTTATGAAGATTATCATAATTTACTAACCATTTTAAATAACCCCAAAACAAGCTTTGTTAGTACAAATAATATATAGGATATGAAGTATACCTTGCAGCCGAAGAATTACTAGGATGATTCATAAAAATCAAGAAATACATACCATTGATTCTTGAAGGAGAATGAGCTACTCGTACTGATAACGTGTTGTAAAACTAAAGCAAACTAACAATATAAAGATACAGAAAAGAAGAATATAAGACAAGAGCAGAACAATATAAGCTAACTTTCTTTCTTTCAAGTGTTCACCAAACCTTCAAGTGTATACAATATGAACCTTTATGCCCATATTTATAGTGTAACATAGAGATATACAAAAGGTTAGTCATAAACATGTCATTAACATGAATATAATGAGGAGGTTATAAAAGTGTAAGATTACAAGAATAATGGTTATAAAGGTGGAGGTTATGGAGGTTATGATCATCTTCATAATGAGAAAAATAGTGGAGATAATGAGTGAGTAACTTCTTGTGTAGTGGACATCCATATTATATTGTTTTATAACAAATTTATCATTTTAATAAAATGTATAACTAATACCCACTATATAGATTCTCTCATAAGTTATGTTGATATTAATTATATAGGACTACAAAAAATGCAATCGAACATCGTATAAATTAATACATGAATAACTTTTATACAACATTTAAATTCTTGTCAATCAAACATGGTATAAGTTATGTTGATTTTTATACCTAACACAAAACTTCAACCAAACATAGTAAAACTAATGCAACTTTTGATTAAGACTAGTTAAATTGTTCAGTATACCTAAAACTTATTTTTTTTTTTAAAAAATAGTTCAAGTGGGTAATCGACAAACTATCTTGAATAAAAAAAATAGAGAAAAAAATATTAGTAAAATCATTAAATTACATTAAATGGATTTGGAAAATTAAAAAAAAATTATTTATAACCATTCCAATATAAATAAAAAGGAAATTGAATACTAAAGAAATTTAGAAAAAGGAGTAAGGGATTAGTTTAGTCATTTAGGGCTCTTATATAATTGATAAGTATAAAAAAAATGAGTTATTCCTCCATTTTCTAGGGATAAGATAAGACCATATATGATCAATAAGCAATCCACGGATTAAATTAAATGAAGTAACTAACAATGTATTAATTGAATTAAATTTTAATCATGGTTTATTAAATATAATAGCACCTACCAAACGAGTCTTTGGTGTTTTGTTTCGTAATGGAAGTAATTTGGTTATGAATAAAAAAATCTCTGTAAAGCAAAAAAAAAGTCCATATTGTATATAATATTATTGATTATTTTTTCCTTATTAACGATATTAAAAATATATTCAACCTAAATTTGAAATATTTAAATTAATGTAGGTGTTATAAATATCCTCAAATAGTCTGTATACTTACTTCTCCTTTATAAAATAAAATAAAATAAAATAAACATATTTGGGGAGTACTTATATTTATAAGAAAAATGAAATGCTAATTTGTGTAAGAATAAAATATATGTTTTTCTAATAATACATAGGAGTCGTCTTCCCCATTTCAAAAATTAAGGAGCCATTGAAGCCCTTCCCCAACTGCTGCAACTCCGCCGCTCTGCTACCTGAATGCCGCCTACTATTTTCAGCGCCCAGAGCCAAATCGGTACTCCCTTTTATTCCTTCATTCTAATTTGGATAAGAAATTTAATCTAGTATCTTCCATATATATATTTTTTGGTTTTCCATCCGGTGTTTACTTTGGAGTCCCTATAAATCCGGATTCGATATTTGTATTCTAATAATAGTCTCATACCGAAATGCTGAGGATTTTAGGAAAACAAGGTTCCACTATTTCCATATTGAATTTCCATCAGAAGCGTACTCTTGTCAATGTAAAGCTTAAATGGGTTAAAGATAGTGTCTTGGATTCTGTAGTAGCTGGAGGTACACAACTTAAGGCCGGAACTACACTAGTTTCTATCATTGCCTCACAATCCACTTCTGGTATTCCTATTTACCATCTCCAAAGAAAGCATAGGCAGCTTGGACTTCCTCATGACTTGAAAGTTTCCACTTTCCTTAGGCGATACCCGAATATTTTTCAGGAGTTCTTTTGTAGTGATAGTGCTGGTACTCCTGTTCCGTGGTTCAAATTAACTCCTGAGATTTTAGAGTTTCATCATGAGCAACTTGACGTTTTCCGCCAGTGCAGTACAGATATTGTTAATAGGCTGAGAAAGCTTTTGATGATGACCAGTAAAAGGATGCTTCCTCTTCAGACAATTGATCAGTTAAAATGGGATTTAGGCTTGCCGCATGATTGTGCTAGTTCATTGATTATTAAATATCCTGAGCTGTTTAGTTTGGTGGACCTTCCTGATGGTCGTGTCGGTTTGAAGCTTTTAGCATGGGATCACAAATTAGCTGTTTCCCATTTGGAGGCAAGTTCTGCAAAGGAAAATGGGACCTTGATGTTTCCTATTGGATTCACCAGGGGTTTTGGGTTAAAGAGAAAATGTATGAAATGGTTGGAGGAATGGCAAAAGCTGCCTTATACTTCTCCTTATGTAGATGCTTCTCATTTGGACCCAAGGACAGATGTGTCAGAGAAGAGGATAGTTGGGGTGTTTCATGAGCTTCTGCACCTCACCTTACAAAAGAAAACAGAGAGGAACAATGTGAGCAATCTTCGTAAGCCACTGGAATTGCCTCAGAAGTTCACCAAGGTCTTTGAGCGGCATCCAGGGATTTTTTACCTTTCTATGAAGGGTGACACACAGACAATTGTCCTTAGAGAGGCTTATGAGCGCAATCAACTGATTGAAAAGCATCCCCTTGTTCAGATAAGGGAGAAATTCGCGAACATGATGAAACAAGGTTTTCTAGATCGTAGTAGAGGGTTATATAAAGACACTAACCAAGGTCCAGAGGAAGAGGAGTCATTGACAAGTAGTTTTGCTGGTGAGACCTGTGGAACTAGACATTACTCTGATTAGACTCAGATTCTGGTATGTGTTTAGAACATGCAGCAAAGTAGATAAAGGTCTTTCAAGAATGTTGAAGTCATAATCTGAGAGGTGATTGGATTGACTATTTGAGCTTCTTATAAACACGTGGAAGTAGATTGGATTTGCTCTTAATATACCAATACTATTAGATAGAGGTCCTTAAAGAAGTACTGTTGAAGCTAGAAGCTGAGAGGTGATTGTCTGTAAATTTGAGATTCTCATTTCTCCTCTAAATTTGCGGAGAGGTTCATCATAAAGTTGAGGAAGTTCTCCCCAATCTTTGCTTATGATCTGGTCCTTATCATAGTTATTCCGACCAAATCAAAGAAGACAGACATTAAATATCAAGAAGAGGGGGAATTAACTTATGCAATTGAAAGATGAGCTAAGAGTGTGAATTACTCCCTTAATGGCATCATTTCAGAGAACCACCTGTGGAGTGCCCTTTAGATGTCTCAATGAGTACTATTGATGGACTTCTGTTCTGTAAGAAGTATTCAGCTGGAACTCTTGCAGCAACAGACTCTGTGGTGTCACCTAAATGTGATGGTAAGGATTGTTTACCTTTAGTGAGGAAGTTTATTTATCTAATGTTAGTTTCTAAAGGCTGGATGGAGACTTTCAGATTCTGTCAGATAGTATGCTCATGTTCTTTGAGAATCCTATAAGACAGTGTATGGAATAGTTTATGTCAGTGTTTTCACCAAGTTATCTCCATGATACATCATTTATTCCTTTCTCTATTGTCAACAAGTTATCTCTGTGACACATCATTCATTTTTTTCATTAATTTAGATTTTCAGGTCCCATGAATGAATCTGAGCAAATGTGAAAACAAAATACCTTTTAAGATGTCTCTGAAGTGGACACAAAATATTTAGAATGCTTTAGACTCAAAATTGTTGTTGGCACTAAATCAGGTTATGAGGTTCTCTATTTTGTCAGAAAAAATATAGATTACCAGAAGCTGCACTAAAGCTATTATATATATCTATAAATTACAAATTTTATTAAGTCAGAAGCTGCACTAAAGCTCGCACATCAACTTGAATATTATTTTGTGCTGAGCAACTTGGTTTTGGCATACTTCTCTCAGAGATAGAAATATCACTTCACCAAGGTCACTTTCACATTCATCTTGAACCAAATATTTTGAGCTTCTATCATTAGGTATACAAGAAGTTTCCTGAAAGAAGGAATATTTGGCAATGAGTTTGAGTGCTTGCAGATATCTGTTGTTTCAAAATCAAATGAAAGCAAGTGTATCCATATGCATTACTTGACTATATCCTATCATTACCAGAATTATCTTTATATATTTTCTGAATAAATTTTTCGTAGTCATATACTTTTAGCTTTGCGCCACATTCTTTATGTAAGATATTGAGGATTCACTTGTTTTATGAATATTATGCCTAGATGGGACACTGACATTGAAATTAGTAGCTGTCAGTTTGTGTCAATAACCCTAAAGAAATACAAAACAAGCGATATTTTACCTGTACAAATCTACAAGATAAATAAGTGCTTTTAGGAAGAAAATGTTAGGCTTATGTCTTTCTTATGCATCTATGTATGAGCTATATTATGGATGCTCATTTTCATTTAGATCAACTTCTTGCTAGATTGGATATGTTGATAACTAACTTCCCCTTTAGTTTAGTTTCTTCATACCTTGTATGGTTTTCAGGTTAGCTACTCTTCCAGTTTAGGCAAAAAATAATGTCTTTATCATATTATGTGATGCTTTTTGACTGATGTTTTTAAGCTGTCATAGTCTGATCTGAATTGCTCTTCTTCTTAAATCTTTCCATTTTCCCCTTATTGTCGGATTCTTGATCCACTTCAGATTTGAATTTTATGAATGGGCTGTATAGTAGTTGATGATGGGAATTCATGCTCTTTGGATCTAGCTTTTAGTGATTTCAATCGGTTTGTTTTCCTTATTTTCTTTTTTTAACTTCTTGATTTATGGAGTTTCTGTACTTCCCAAAGCTAAGCAACCAATGTTTTACTCCTTTCTTCGCCTTCCTTCCTCTTTCACCGTACCCTTTGACCTTGCTTTGCTCCCAGGTAAACCATTGCTGGTGTTCTTTACTTGAAGTATTGTTGCCGACTCCTTTCTCACTATTCTATTCCTTATTCTTCGTCTCTATTTTTGGGGAGGTTTTTTGATTTGCTTCTATCTATATATGATTTCTGCTTCAGCAATCCAAGGTGAGCATAACCAGAGACAACTTCATTATCAACTATCACAGTAAGGTAAAACTGTATACTTCAACTCTTGTACTTAAAGGGTCATAAACCTCAAGTCCTCAACCAATTAACCCTTTCATGTGCTTACCTCTGTATGTTGTACAACAGAAAATTTGTATGGGAGTTGTTGCTCATTGTGTGTTTCATATAATAGGTTCTAAAATTAAAAGTATTTTTTTATACTGCCCAGGACAGACCATACCTAATTAATGCTCTCGAAGTGAGCTTTCATATTTCTTATACTTTAGAACTAGGGATGATTTTGTTGTTTGATTCTGTTGAATAAACCTCGGGACCTGGCTGCAAAGACTCAAAACAGGCTAAAGAATTTATCTGAGATGGGAAATTCAGGTAAGGTGTATCCCATATCTTGAAAGACCTAATACATTTTTCTGTTGCTTCTTATAGCGAGAGACCTGAGTCGTACATATTCTTGAGCTTCTATACTTTTATTTGTGTTGCTTCTATTCTTTTCTGATCTGTTGTTTTTTCTTAAGATGCCTTAAGTTGATCATTAAGTGTACTGTACATTTCTATCGCAACATAGCCTCAGTTTTTCAACGCAATAGTATGTGCTTATCATTAATTGATGAAAATGCAAATTATTTCTGATGTGAAGTTTTTTTGATTATGTAGGCCCTATTTTGCCTGATGATATGAAAGTAAAAGTGAAGACAGGGGAAAAAGGTGATGAGCCCCTAAGTCTTGTTTCAATGGCTTCTTCAAATCAAACCAAATGGAGAAGCTTCAGTCCTCTTGGCTTATTTGCACCATTACTGGTACTTAATTCCGTTATTTACTCAAATTGTTTTTTACCTCTTCTGTTAATTGTGTACAAAAATTGTTGAAGTATTCTTTTCATAAACAACTTTTGTTGATGCACACTCCTAAACATTGTAGATACTTGTGGCCTGTTTCACATTGTTATATTTTTTTTACAAAAAGAGAAAAAGAGGCCTCAACTTATGCACTGGATTACATGTGTGAAGAAGATATGAAAGGAAACAACCACCTGTTTTTGGACTAAGGTGGCTTTGGAGCTTTGGGACATGTTTGGACTTGTTCAATACTAAAGTAATGATATCAAATTTAGCCAAGTAGTTACTGCTAATACCGGAAAAACATGGGCAACACTAAGGATAAGGAAATCTTTGATATCTTTATGAGAAGGTGTTTTCACCAGGTTAGTCAAAAAATAAGGAAAAAGAAATAAGATGAAATAGACAGAAAACTAGAAAACTTTTAATTCGAGTCCACAGAAGTGTTTTCTTAAGAAATTTAATCCCCTCATTGTACCCGAGGTTGCAGATTAATTTCTCTCAAGATAAAACGGACTAACCTATTAAAGATAGTGGTACCTCAAACTTCAATAACTTTAGTGAACGTAAAAACAGTAACAAGAGCACACTCAGACTCAGTCGATCGACAATTTTGTTTCTGAGAGAAAAAGTATGAAGAGACGAAAAAAATTCAGTGTTTTGAAAAACGAAAATAATCTCTTATTTATAGCCACTTGCAGCAAAGGAACGAGTATGTTGACAATGGTGTGAACAATTCTGTTCAAACATGTCGTTTTGGACCGTTGTCTCTTTTTGGGAAAATAACAATTTTCTGGAAGGAACATGTCCCTTCAGGAAACACGTTACCGTTACACGCGAATTTAAATAAATCATGTTACATTAAATTAATTTTGTTAATTAACTAACATGCTAAATTAATTTATAAAAGAAAATAAATTCGAAAAAAGAATTTAATTAATGAGATTGATGAAATAAATTTTGTCCAAAAATATTATCAATCAATCACATCATTTGTCAAAATCAAATCCGAATTCGAAGCGACGACGACGGCGCGAGGGACACTTTCTTCTTAACCCTTTAAGAAGTAAAAGAAGTGTTTCCTAATATAATGACAACAATTTCCTTTTTTCTACCAATATGGGAGAAATGACTTTTCATTTGCACTTTTCGTTATACGTAACACTTCCAGCTTTTCCTATTGCAGCTTGACTATCACAGTGTATGCATATAGGGGCTATTGATTTGGGCCAAAACGGAATATCTTCTAAGAAATTCCGGAGCCATTCAGTTTCTTCACCTGTCTTGTCTAAGGCGAAGAATTCAAACTCCATTGTAGAACGAGCTATACATGTTTGTTTGGATGATTTCCAAGATATTGCTCCTCTACCAATAGTGAAAACGTATCTACTTGTGGATTTAGTTTCAGTTGATCCAGTAATTCAATTTGCATCACTATATCCTTCAAGAATTGCTGGATATATATTGTAATGCAAAGCATAGTTTTGTGTGTCATCTAAGTATTCCAAAAATATCTTCATTGTCAATCAATGATTTTGATTGAGATTACTTGTGTATCGACTCATTTTACTGATACGCAAGCTATGTCTGGTTGTGTACAATTCATGACATATATCAAATTTCCTAACACTCAGGCATAGCTAGACCTTTAGGAGTTTTGAGAATCTTAATTCCCAATATCACATCAGCAACTCGTAGATCTTTCATATCAAACTTACTAGAGAGCATACGCTTAGTAGCTTAGTAGCTTTTACATTGGCAAAGTCCTTGCTCATTATCAGCATGTCATCCACATATAGGCATACAATGACTTCCTCATTCGGAGTATCTTGAATGTAAACACATTTATCACATTCATCGATCTTAAATTCATTTGAAAAAATGGTTTGATCAAACTTTGCATGCAATTGTTTCATTGCTTGTTTTAGTCCATAAAGTGACTTAATAAGTTTGCATACTTTTTTTTCTTTATCAGGAACTACAAAGGCCTCAGGTTATTCCATATAAATTTCTTCTTCCAGCCCTCCATTTAAAAAGGCGGTTTTCACATCCATTTGATGGGTTTCAAGACCGTATATTGCAGCTAGGGCAATTAACATCCGAATTGATATAATCCTAGTCACTTGTGAGTATGTGTCAATATAATCAAAATCTTATTTTTGTCTAAAGCCTTTGACAACAAGTCTTGCTTTATATTTGTCAATAGTTCCTTCATCTTTCATGTTCCTATTAAAGATTCATTTTGAACTCCAGAGTTTGTTCCCTGAAGGAAGATCAACTAACTCCCACGTATGATTGCTTAAGATTGATTCAGTCTCACTATTGACAGTCTCTTTCAAGAGGTTGAGACGCTAGATAACATTGCTTCCTTGAATGTTTGAGGCTTACCTTAAGAAGGAATGTTACAAAATCAGATCCAAATGAAATAGTTGTCCTTTGACGTTTACTGCGCCTTGGACTCTCTTCATTGGTTTCATTCTCTTTTGGTTCTTCTCGGGGTTGTTTAGACCCCCCACTAGATGACTCAAGTCTAGTTTTATATGGATAGATATGTTAAAAAAATTCAGCATTATCTGATTCATTACCGTATTATCATGAATATCCGAATGTTCGGACTTATGAATAAAAAATCGACATGCCTTACTGTTTGTGGAATATCCAATTAATACACAATCTAGAGTCTTAGGCCATATTTTCACCCTCTTAGGTATAGAAATCTAGACTTTGGCAAGACACCCCCACACTTTGAAATATTTCAAGTTGGTTTTTTTATCTTTCCATTTCTCATATGGAATAACATATATCTTCGTGTGAGGCACTCTATTGAATATTCGATTTGATGTAAGGATAGCTTTGCCCCACAAGTTTTGTGGTAAACCTGAACTTATAAGTAAGACATTCATCATTTTTTTTTTAAGTTCGGTTTTTCCTTTTCGCAATCCCATTAGATTGAGGAGTGTAAGGAGCAGTATTTTGATGGATTATTCCATTTTTCAAACATATTTCTGCAAATGGAGATTTATATTCTCCGCCTCTATCACTTCTGATCATTTTGATCTTTCTATCCAACTGATTCTCAACTTCAATTTTATATTGCCTAAATGCATCTATTGTCTCATCCTTACCATTTAGCAAATACACATAACAATATCTAGTGCAATCGTCAATAAAAGTTATGAAATACTTTTCCCCACCACGTGATGGTGTTGACTTCATTTCACAAATATCAGCATGAATCAGTTCTAAGGGATTTGAATTCCTTTCATAAAATTTATAAGGATGCTTAACATACTTAGATTCAATGAAAATTTGATATTTTGATTTATTACACTCAAATTTTGGCAAAACATTTAAATTAATCTATTTTCGCAAGGTTTTGTTATTAACGTGTCCCAAACGTTCATGCCTTAAACATTTAGACTCAAGCAAGTAAGAAGAAGAAGAATCTTTATTCATATCAACTGCAATTACATTGAGTTTGAAAAGGTCATCACTACGGTAACCTTTTCCTACATACATTTTATTTTTACTCACTACTACTTTATCAAAAATAAATACACATTTGAATCCATTCTTAGTTAGAACTGGAATAGAAATTAAATTCTTTTGCAATTCCGGAACATACGAGACCCTACTCAAAGTCACCACCTTGCATGATGTCATCTTTAATAGGACCTTGCCAGTTCCTTCCACCTTTTCAATAACGGAGTTTGCCATAAACAAATTCTTGTCTGTAGGTGCTGGAGTATATGATAAAAATAGTTCTTTGTTGGCACAAACATGGCATGAGGCACCAGAATCTATCCACCATTTTTTTGGATTTCCAACCAAGTTACATTCTGAAAGCATTGCACATAGATCATCCATTTCTCCTTTGGATTTACTCAAATTCGCTTGATCGTTCTTCTTCTTGTCCTGCTTGGAACCCCGACATTCAATAGTCGTATGACCATATTTTTCACAATTGAAGCAGCTTCCATTGAATTTCTTCTTAGGATGATTTTTGGACCAGATGTTTTCTTTCTTTTCTTTAATTCTGTAGGATCTTCTTCAACAATATTTACTCCAGATATTGCTAAATTACCTCGTAATCTCTTTTCTGCAGCCTTGTTATCCTCTTCGATTCTCAGCCTTACTATGAGATCTTCAACAGTCATCTCCTTGCATTTATGTTTCAAGTAGTTTTTGAAGTCCTTCCAAAATGGAGGTAACTTCTTAATAATGGCAGCCACTTGAAAATCATCATTCACAACCAATCCAAACATTAAAGATTATGATAGTATTAAGAATAAATTTAAATATTTTCAACATAGGCATTAAATAAATTTATACCTTCAGCAAGGAGATCATTGATTATGACCTGCAGTTCTTGAACTTGGGTGACAACGGTCTTACTGTCTATCATCTTATAGTCCAGAAACTTTGCCACAATAAACTTCTTCATTACGGCATCTTCTGTTTTGTACTTCTTTCTAAAGCATCCCAGAGTTCTTTTGAGATTTTGATATTACCGTACACATTGTACTGATCATCTTGCAGACTACTCAGAATATATCTTTTACACAAAAAATCTAAATGTGTCCATGAATCTGTTACCAAGAATCAATCTTTAGGTGAATTTTCATCTGACATAACATAAACATTTTCATTAATGAACCTCTGCAGGCTCAACATAGTGAGATAGAAGCACATTTTCTGCTATCTCTTGAAGTCGACTCCAAAAAACTTTGCAGGTGTTTCAACCGGTGCTAGAGCAGCAGTTGAACGATTGTGTGCAACCGATGTTGTTGCAACACTTATTGTTGCAGCACTCATTGTTCCAGCATTTACTTGACTTGAATTAGTCATTTTTCTGTCACAAATGGCAGTGTGAAATACTAACAGTAAAGAATAAATTCTTACACATCCTATTTCTGATTTAACGATAAAATTCTTATGTTCTTTTAATCGTTAATCGAATGAATTTTAAAAATTCAAACAGAGTAGAAACCCATAAAGGTTTTAATCTCCAAAAACTATTAAATTTCTTAAGATTATTATCTCATGTATTCAGGTTAGTCAAAAATAAAGAAACACAAAAAAGATGAAATAGACAAGAATATAATTCGAGTCCACAGAAATCACTGTGTTTCCTTAAGAAATTTAATCCCTCACCGTACACAAGGTTGCAGATTAATTTCTTCCAAGATACATAAAACGAATTAACATGTTAGAGAAGTATCGGTACCTCAAACTTCAATAACTTCAGCGAACGCAAGAACAGTAACAAGAGCACACACAGACTTAGTCAATCGATAATTTTATTTATGAGAGAAAATGTACGTAGAGAGAAAAAAAAATTCAGTGTTTTGAAAAATGAAAATAATTTCTTGTTTATAGTCATTTGCAGCAAAGGAACGCGTATGTTCGACAATGGTGTGAAATCTTCTGTTCAAACATGTCGTTTCAGACCGTTGTGTCTTTTTGGGAAAAATAACAATTTTCTGCGAGCAACATGTCCCTTCAGGAGAAACGTTACCGTTACACGCAAATTTAAATAAATCTCGTTACATTAAATTAATTATGTTAATTAACTAATTAACTAACATGCTGGATTAATTTATAAAAGAAAATAAATTAGGAAAAAGAATTTAATTAATGAGATTGATGAAATAAATTTTATCCAAAAATATTATCAATCAACCAAATCATTTGTCAAATCTAAATCTGAAGTCGAAGCCGAGCGAGCGATGACGACGGCGTGAGGGGGCACCTTCTTCGTAAGCCTTTAATAAGTAAAGAAAGTGTTTCCTAATATAAGGACAATAATTTCCTTTCTTTTACCAATATGGGAGAAATGACTTTTCATAATTTCCCTCCAAAATTGGTTCCCCCACTTTTCCATTTTCTCTTCTCTTTTCTCATTCACATTTTTCTAAAATCCAACACAAGGCAGAAACCATTGGAAGGCAGATGTAATAATTGTGTAGAACTGATAAAAATTTAGTAGGACACTTAAGAAAATATGGTGAACAAAAGTAGAGTGAAACTTTTCTGTTGACATGTATTGTGGTATTTGTACTTTTTGAATGTTTTATGCATTTATAGAATAAAAAAAAGATCAGTTTGATAATATTTCTATAGCTTATCCCGTTTTCTTATTTTATAGCAACAATATTTGTTGTTGATAATCAATCTACACATTGGTGAGGCATTTTCGATGAACTATGATCCAAGAGAAACATTTGATTCTTTCATAAAATCTTCCAAGGCCAAGAAGACATGGTTGGGGAGGGGTTATAGTAAAGGTTGCATAACAGTTATTCACAAAGAAGATACCTTTGTGATGGGATTGCTTCACTCATAACCAGAGGTTTTGGATTCGAGCTTCGGGTATAGAAAAAGTCATTCTCTAATGGGCGCTGTAGTGCGTGATCCAGATTAAGTTAGGGCTCCAATACAGACTTCAAACACCGGGTTGAAAACCAAAAAAAAAAAAAAGATTCCATTGTGAATAGTGTTTCTGGATGATGGATTCGGTTGAGAGAGAAAAGGAGGTGTTGACATCCTTTGAATTGGAGCAACGTCGCGATGACTCAATTAATAAAAGAATTTATTAAAAGAATTTTAAAACGGGTAAAAGGGGGTTAAAGGGAAAAGGGAGTCGCCACCTAATTTTAGGAAAACTAGGAAAGCAATTAACAAATTAACTTAAAAGATAGTTTACGAAACCAATTGATCTAGGTAAGGGGTTCAAATTATTTCGAAGGGAAGGGGTTAGGCATCCTTCGAAATCCACAATTGTGGTTCCCGACTGGGTTCATTTTTTAAAATTGAGGAGGAGACGAAATTAATGTACAAATATAATAAACATGCAATATACACAAATAATAAAATAAGAAAATATAAGAAACGGCCTAAAATTTGCCTAACGTAATATATACAAAATATTGAATAAAGAGTATAATTCGAACTTAATTCGAATAACTTCAATGGAAAGCAACTCCGAGGTACCTGTAAACACACTTAGTAAAAGTGTTAGTAATAAATAAATGTAAATAAAATTGAATACATGAAATAATAACTTAAAAATAAAAACTCGTCTTATTAACATGGGAGGCCTTGGAAATCGACGGTAATTTCTTAATCGGACATTTTTAACAATAATAAAATAAACATGAACTAAATTTTCGTCTTTTAAAATGGAAAGGCCTCCAAAACCGACGGAGAGTTTTTTCATTGGCCAATTTTATTTTATTTTTGATTAATACTTGCCATAGTAAAAACTAGATAATGAAAAAAAAAAAAAACTCTTTGAGAAAAACTCCATGACAACATCAACTGTTAATGCAAAAAATATGAACTAACTTAACAAAACAAATATACAAATAATAGAAGTTGAAGTAACAACTAGACTATCACTGTAGCCATAATAAATTTTAAAAATGTACACAATCAATATAATAATAATAATAATAATAATAATAAAATATAAACAAATCAATATAGTAAGTTTACATAACACTCACAGCAAAACTAAGAATAAAATTAATGAGTAAATGATGCAACAATAAACACGAACAATTTTTAAAAAAAAACTTAACATCCAGCAACATAATAACAAAATTATCAAAATATCAACGAAAAATAAATAAAAATAATGTTCATAATAAACACTCCAATAGAAGAATACTACAATATATAATAAATAAAAAATAAACCAAACACAATATAAAAAAAATAAGATAAGAAGCAGTGAATAAAATTGCCAAAAATAAATAAATACATAAATAGCTTAAGCCAAAAGACCAAAAATCTACTAAAACTATAATATGTATCAACACTTGAGAAATTGAATTAGCAGTAGAGTAAAATAGTACCGGTGGCCGGAGGTAGACTATTCCCATCATATGTCGTTTGCTTCCGGTGGTCGCCGGAATTCGGAGCTTTCGGATTCGTGGTCATTTTCTGATTGTTCTGCTCAAAGTTCTTGCTTGGTCGAAGCTTTGAGCTATCTAGTTGGATTTGGATTTCGCCGAGTTCGAAACAGCCGACAACCTACAAAATGGAAGAAAAATCGTGAATGGGAAGAGAGAAAGGAAACTAGACGTGTTTTTTATGTTGCTCCGGTTCATCGGAGCTTTGAGCTCCTCGCCGGAGTTGCTGGTTGCAGCGAACAATGGAGAAAACAGGGGTTGTCAGGGGTTTTAGCTTGTAGCTTCAAAGTTCTCCATTAATATTGACGGGAAAGGGAGTGAACACTGGGGTTTGGAGGTTGTTTTGGATGGTGTTGGTTTGTCGGAAAAGAGAACTGGGAGTGGATAAAATGGGGTTCTAGGTGGTGGCTTGGTGACGGAATCTGGTGGTGTAGTGATAGAGAAAGAGTTGGGGGTTTGGCTACTTGTTGTTTGCCGAAAAAATGGGTTGTAGAGGTAGTAAGCTTGTCGGAGAAGAAGGAGAACATTGAGGGTCTGTTTGGTTTTTGTTCTAGCAGTTGTGGAGATGGGGTTTTAAGTTTCGCCGGAAAATGCTCCGGCGAGGGTGGTGGCCGAAAAAGTATGAATACAAAAGAATATCTCTAAGACTAAAAAAATCTCAAAAAAATTAGCCCTAAAATTTTATTCCACCCCCCAAAACCTAATGGACCAACCTTTCTTTAAATAGGAATTGTTATGAAATGGGCCTAAGTTATGGGTTTGAGATCATGACCCAAAACTTGTTGATTGATAAAATATCTGTGAATGCAAATCGTATTCAAAATTTGAATAAATTTTTAGATTGCGCAAAATATTAAAATGAATATTAACAGTGTAACAAAGAAAAAAAAATGAATAAGAAAATATAATAAAAAAAATCAATTACATATAATAATGCAATTTAACAGAAATAATAATTTTATAAGAAATGAACAAATATTTGAACGTCTGGCTGTGACAAAATAATATAAACATAACAATCGATAAAAATGCTAATACTTTGACAAAGTGATGATTATCAACAAATTTCATTAAAATGACAAAAATATGTATTTTGAACTATAAAAAATAAAATACGCAACATGTATTAATTTTTAAAACTATCAGACCAAAATTTGGTGTCAACAGGAGGAAGAGGGCTTTGCTGCTTCATCAGAAACAAAAAGTCATCAATTCCCCAAATTATTGAGGTTCTTGTTAAATCATAGATTTTCAAGTTGAAATTTGAAAATTTGTGTTTTCAGAAGTTATGAATTTTGGAATTTGATGTTGTATTTTAACTTGTATTTTACTTGGAAAGAATTGAAGTTTGTGAGTGGAAGTCCCAAAACTAAAAAGTTGATTGAGTCATTGGAAACTTAAAAATATTTGAAGATCATAATCTGAGCAAATTCCATGATCAAATAAATATTTAAAGATAATTTTTTAAAATCTACTCCCAAACACCAGCTTAGTTAGTGGAATAGTAACTTTTGAAAATGCTTTTGGGCCTAAATTGAGCAGAATCTGATCATAAGTTCTTTGAACTTGAAAATATTTGAAGATCATAATCTAATCAAAGTCTTGAATGGACGAATATTTTTCTGATACACTTATCTTTGATGGTTCAGATTATTTGAAAGGTATTCTGAATCATGTATGACTTGTTATATCGAGGTTGCTCATGTTTATTATGCATATCAATTTAGGATGAGGACTTGAAGTTCAGGCTATATTATACTTGTGATTATAATTGTATGTTATTTGCTTTGCTAAGTTGTAGTTACTAGGTAAAGTTGATGATCGGGGATCTGGTGAATAACTTAAATATTGAGACTTGTTATGGTTGTTCACTATTTAGAACATATGATAAGGGGGGATTTGAGTTAAGATGGTTTAGTAAGAGGCTTGCAGGTGGTCTACTAAAATGGGTCAAGGGCCAAGGTTTTGGCATGACAACTTGAAGGAGAATAGTAGGTTGGTTGAGCTAATAGCGGTATTATATTAAGGAAATCTTTATGTGATAGAAGGATAAAGTTATGATCTGATAAGAGGGTGAAATGACCTAGATGATGGAGTTGACAGTGAAAGGAGGTGAGGTGACTTGAATAGAGCATATGAGTTTCAAGGTAATACTACCTGAGAGAGGTGAATTGGTGGATCAAGGCCCTAATTTTATATTTAAGTTGCATGTTTCTTTGACTATTTGCAATTTTGCATGATATTATGCGGTGCATTCGGATCGACCGGTGATGTCAACTAGTACATGTTTGTATTGATACTACTCTTGTTATGTCACTTGGTATAGTCTAGTTATAGAATTCAGTGATGTTTCATAGGTGACGACGATAATGATATCTGACAGCTTCTACTCCTATTTCCTTATGATGGGAGATGTGCCTTATTCTTTCATAAATTGTACTCTTTAGAAGCTCTTGTACCTAGTTCATACGGAGGAATTCAAGTATTTTTTCAGGATTGTGTATGTCATCAAGCTTGGCAATTGATTTTCATAACTAAATGAGTTAATATATTGCAAAGTTGTTTATTTCCACATTTTCAATTTAAAATTGGGTGATAAAGATTCACCTATCTAGGTGTTAGAACAAGTGTCTGCATGATCCAATGGGTTTGGATCGTAACAATAATCATGAGGAGAATAGATGGAAAGTGAGAAGGATGATTCAGAGTGACCAAGAAATTTGGTAAAGTTATTCAAGTTCAAGCAAGAGTTTGTTATCAACCTGGTTCAGTCTCTTCCAATTATGTGGTCTTACGATTCTTTTGGCTTTTTCGTACATTTTTTTCAAAACCCTTGATTATTTTTATTTTTTTTGTATTTTGATGCTTTATTTCTAGTTTTTCTATAGGAAAATAAATGCATTTTATATCTGTTATTTTATATGAAAAATATATTTGGCAAGACAGCTTTTTGACACAAATTGGAACGAACAGTTAATTTCAGGTAAAGTTCTAATTTCGCTAAAAAGTGAACAGTGATTAGGTAAATTCATTGATTTCTTTTACCCCAAGTACCCTCCAAAGTAAAATCACTATTAATACTATCAAACCCACTACTTTTTTTAAATTGAAACCACTTCTGAAAATTCAACCTATACTCATTCTTTTCAGTTCACATTGCCCAAGAAATTTATATCTAATGTTATAGAGTTATACTCTATTGAGATTTAGTGCTTTATATTTCTATGCTTTACTTTTTCTATTTGTACCAATTTCGTGGTCTTCATACGTTCTTCATTTTGAAAAGCGTTTTTCGTTTTCGTTCATAATTGTTATTTGAAATATTAAATCAACAACAATTCTAAATTGAGTAAACTATATTTGGTCATTACTTTTGGTCCTTATCAATTTTTTCATCATTCACAACAACCCTTTATTTCTTTTATAATTGTCAAGTACGTGTATGTATCAAATTCAAATATTCCAAGCTTCTATGTATTAAGTTGGCAAGAATGTACAAATTTGACCAACAGACTTAGCGGTAGTTTATATCGAAAATACAAGTCTTTGACGATTGAAATATTCGAAGGAGGAATGAAATTAAGCCACGAAACTATTGTGAAATCATGTTATTAGTAAGTGCATGTGTATGAAAGGAAATTGTTATCTAATGAACAATATATAATTAAGTTAGCAATGTTTTTATGGGTTTTATTGGAAAAACAACGACGGATTAATTTGTTAAGATGATTTTGTGATGTTAATTTCATTTATGATTTTATGTGTATTGGGATTGGGCTGGTTTTTGTATAGGTCTTTTGGTTTGGGCCTTTTTTCGATATGTCTCTATATTGTGTATTGGGCGTGTCAACTGAATTACTTTTATTTACTATTAATTTAAAATAATTAAAAAAGAATAAACAATATATTGTTCGTGATTATAAACGAATGTTATTGCAGCGCGAAAGATTAAAGTTTAAACGATTGGTCCATATGTGACGAGTAGATTATAAGTACCCCAATTTAGTTATCTGTTTAAAAATAACTTTGTAGTTTTGGCGTTTTAAATAATTTAAATTTTTTATGTTTTTGTAAAGAAAATTGTAAAAGTTTTTATTTGAAACCTTTTTACAGGAATTAATGATTCTTCATTAGTATAAGTCGAATCATTATGATGAAAATAAATAGAAGGGATATGCTCCTTCACAAATCACAAATATACGTCAATTGAATGTGATAATATATGCATGATCAAGTTATAATTGTGTAATACAATTAGGTATGGTACATGTTAACATTTGATCAATTTATCTTCACATATTAGGGGGTATTAGACTATATTTATTATTTATAATATTTCATTTTAAATTTCCTCGTGATATTCTTTAAACAAGTGATATGAAAGAGACTAAATACATTTCCTTCGTAATTATGAATGTTTTACTTCAAAAAATAAAAGAAAAGAAAAATGACTAAGTTTTCAAAAAATCGATTAAACTTATGATTTAAGAGAAATCGAGTTTCCAAATAAACAGAGTCGCCACTTAATTTTTAGTAAAAGTCAAGAAAAAACATAAATTTTTCAAAAGGATTTAAACAGATAAAAATCAATTTGAAATTATACGGATTCGAAGTTCAATGTACATTTCGAGAAGGTGTTAGACCCTCGAAATGTCCGCTAACTCGCGGTTGACCGCCGATTTGACTAAATGACTTGACTAATTTTGAGAGAAAAGATTAATTAAGCATATGAGTATATTAGCTATTTTAATAAAAGTATTACTTGAAAGGAAATAAACTTTAATCAATTTTTAAGAAAATATTATTCGTCACCGAACAACTAAGTAAATTTATAAAGGACTTCATTATATCAATTAACACAAAAGAAGAAATGACTAACTGTTGGGGAATTAATTAAATTAAAACCAAATCACAATAAAATGGTTAGAGTTAATATAAGGGAAAATTTTCAAAATGTCAATATTTTAGTATTTAATAGGACCACTTAGTCACACTTTCAATATTTATTAAAAATATCAATATTTTAACTTGTTATATTGTTGATTTATGTATTTTTTTTCTTTGAATTAACTTAATAAAATACAACTAAAAAAATAACAAATTAGAGAAAATCAGGGGAGAGAATCATTCAAATTAAGTAAATAGTGTTGAAAATATATTATTACTTTCTTTACAGATGAGGAGACTAAAATAGATACAAATTCTCTCGTCTTCCTCATCATCCATTAACACTTTCTCCATTGATGATCCTCCTTCTTCGTAGAAAGCAAGACAATTGATCAAAGTTTTTGCCGAAAAAAAGGAGATCGATACAGATTAAGAGACTGAGGCGACAAATTCTCTCGTCTTACTCATCTTTCATCAACGAAGAGATCGGTACAAACAAATAAGCATACAAATGGAGGTTGGGCTTCAAGCTATTGAATTGGTGCTGAACAACACCAAGGTTGTTGGATGCGTTGCTGCTGTCCAAAATTTGGAATTTTTTTGAAAGATTAATTTCGAATTCAAAGTGTTTTGGATACAACAATTCAAAATTTTATTCTGGATACATTTTGGCTTTTATACAATAATTAAAAGATCAAAATTTGTATGTTATCTGTTTAGAATTTGTATGTTTGTTGATACAAAGTTGTATTTCTTGTTTGTTTCGAATACACATTTGCATCTAAATACAATATATGTAATACAAATTGTATATTCAATCTAATTATAAAACAATTAAGTTCAAATATACTTTGTAATATGTTTGGGATACAAACAGTAAATGATTGAATAGTTTTAATTTTTTTATGTTGGGCTTGGAATACATAATAATTTGGAATCCTATTTAGTTGATGTTCTATAAATTAGATATTGGATATAATATAATTATAAAATACATAACATATATGAAATACATTTTTTGTCATAAAATACAATTTTCTTTTGAAATACAAATTTTGATTGTTACTATGATTGGAATTTGTATGTTTAGATGACTAGAATACAAATTTTGCTGAAATTTTAAGAAAAACTATACGCTTTTGAAAAATATACAACTCAATGTTGTATTCACGAATTTACATAAGTATATAGATTTTTTCGAATGAACACGAATTTACATAAGTATATGGATACAAACATGCTTCTTAAATAACTACAAAGCCATTTGACATATCTATTGGAATGAATACAAATTAATAAAGAAATACAATTTCATTATACAAACACAAACATGAAAATATTAATGAATACAAATACACATATACATATTGGAATGAGTACAATTTAAGAAACGATACAAGATTCTAACAAAATATAATTACATTGTGAAAGAAATAATCAAATGAATACAAATATGATTCTTAAAGGACTACAGATCAATTTGTAACAATTTGTAATAAAGAAATACAAATGTTATTATACAAACACAAGCATGAATCCTAGAATATGTAACAAGAACCTAGAATATATCGTTCCAAAGGAAGCCCGGTGCCATTTTGTTGCAAGAAGAAGTGTGTAAACATGTTGGTGAACAGGCAAAATTGTGAATTAATTGGGAAAAAATGCATGTACAATGAGACTTATTGTAGAGGGAAGTGTGTTAACACTTTGTTTCACAAGAGACATTGTGGTGGTTAGGTAACAAGTGTCAGCTATGCAAATTAATTAAGGTTTAAGTTATTTGAGGAGAGGGAATAAAGGGGAAAAAATTGTGTGAGAAAGAAATGATAGTAAAATATTTAGAGAGAGAGATTTTTTTTTTAATTTCTGGAAAAAAAATGACGGAAGAGAAAAAGTCGTGATTTGAAAATGGCGAATAATTGAAAGAGTAAAATTTATGAGAGAGAAAGTAACTTTTTTTTAACATGAGAGAGAAATAATTGAAAAATGTGTAATCAATGTGAGGTACAATAGAAAGTAAATTGGGATATACACTATTTTTAAAAATAATGACAGTTTGACATTTTTACTATTTTTATTAAAATATGGAGGTTTTTACTAATTATATTATTTTTTTTACTAGATTGCTAATTTTTTTTTGATATAAACAAATACTCCCTCCGTTTCAAAAAGAATGTCCCTATTTTCTTTTTAGTTTGTTTAAAAAAGAATGACCCCTTTACTTTTTTGGCAACACTTTAACTTTAACTTTCCACGTGGCATATTTAAGACCACAAGATTAAAGGGCATTTTGATACATTTGACATAACTTTAATTTAGAACCACAAGATTAAAAAGTCTTCTTTCTTTCTTAAACTCCGTTCTAAGTTAAACTAGGTCATTCTTTTTTAATGGATGAAGTAAATAATAGCAAGAGCAAGAAGATGCCTAAATTTGGCCAAATATCTTGGACCTTTGGCCCACACCTGTCCTAAATTTATTAGTGGACCTGCTGAAAATTCAAATGGATTCATAGCCCATTTTCGCCTCAAAGACTTGTGTATACAGAAAGTGTATATAGATGTATATAGGCCATATTTTGACCATTTTCATGTATATCAGATTGTATATCACAAAATATGCAGCTCTATTCCACTCTTGCAACTTGTATTTCAATTTTCAGCCATGTATTCACTACACCTCAATCTGTATATCAATTATTGGATCTGTATATCATGTATACAGAATGTATACTGCACGTATACAACGTTCTTTTGGGCCTTTTTTGGAATCTGAAATTCAATTTCCAACCCCTAGCATTTGACATTCTTCTCTGTACACCCACGGTCTGGCTGACTCAATGACAAAAGAGGTTTGAGCCTCTATGGCTCGATTCGGGAATGCAAAGGGAAGAACACCATTATGGGCTCGGAGAGGATTCATACAAGAAAGGAAAGAAGTGATATTAGAATATGAATCAAATAAAACAAAATGAGACATAACTTTGATTGAGAACAAAGTAACTCAAGTATTTTAAGATTCAAAATAAAAATCGAAACCATTAAATCACAATAAAAGATGACTCAAAACAAAGCAAAATGAACTATTATATATCAACCGACCACTTAACGATAACAAGAGTTAAGAAAACAAACATCTAAGGCCAATACAAGTAACACAATAAATAGTTACTCCAAACACAAACAAAATAAACTAATGACAAGCAACATGACAAATGGATATGTAGGCATGCTTTGAACAATACACTCTGTATATTTTCATAAATGCAACACCTAAATTGGATACCACTTTCATGTCAACAAGAATGGTCAAACATTTCCAATAGCAAAACAAGAATAGGTAGAGATGAACCATGATTTGTAGATATTCATGCACTTTAGAATGGCACAGTAAAGGCAAAATAAAAATAAAATTTGAACCAACTAATATAAGATCAAAATGGCATGTGTCACACATTTAACAAAACTCAATAAACCCACATAATAAAAGGTTTCGACTTATGTGTCACGACCCAAAAATAGACGTGATGGCACTTGTCTTATCCCACCAAGACAAGTCAGCCTAAAACTCAACTATTACAATAAAATGCGGAAAAATTACTATGAACTTACATTATACCCCAAAACCTGGTTGTCACGTGTACAAGCCTCTAAAGTATTACAATTGAATCAAAAAGAAAAACTCAAGTCTCATATGATATTGTTTCTAGAGTAGAACAAAATCATAAACAGGAGTAAGAAGGTATGCTGAGATGACCAACAACTACCTTACAAATCTATGGGAAGCCTCGGAAAAGAAGAGAATATATCATAAAGGTCCGGGCTAGTAACCTACAAAAAAATTGTAGAAGCAAGGGGTGAGTACCAAACCACACGGTACTCAGCAAGTAAACCTCTAAACACGAGCTAAGGGAATGGAATACGGGTACTCCTACCACCCCCAACCGAACCTCCAAAACTACAACCTGCATAAAAATCATCCCAACCTAACAAATCATAGTTTACATAGCACGCAACTCAACAACAACACTTAGACAAATTACATATCCTCCACAACAACACTTTAACAAATTACATCTCCTCAACAACAACACTTTAACAAATTACATTTCCTCAACAACAACACTTTAACAAATTACATTTCTTCAACAACACAACTTCAACAAATTACATATTCTCAAAAACAAGCTAACTACTCAACAATCACAAGTTCCGCATAAAAACCATCACAAGATCAGCAAAACACAATATCAAGTTCACTAATGATAAACATGTGCAATGCAATGGAATGCAATGTCAAGTATAATGATGCATGTCTAACCTAGTGATACACACCCGCTGTGTCTCAGTCCGGGACCCATGGGGGACATATCTGTCCATGCAACTGTCGCGGCGCACGACACGACCATCGATAATAGTAACCATCGCGGCGCGCGATACGTCCCTCGAAATATAGTATCCATCGCGGCGCGCGATACGTCCCTCGAAATGGTACATCCTCTTTAAGTTCTCAATTCTTTCTCAATGCACATAACACTTGTCACAACCATGTCTTAAAATAATGCCAATGACATGTTTACACAGATAAAGAGGATATGACCACTTTCATAACATTGCACAATTCACAACAACATCAACAATGATTCAACAAGCGTTTCAAACCATTCTCCATTATCAACACATCACACACAAGCAATTATTCACATAGCCTTTTATTACCCTTTTGTTTCCATCATTAAAATTAATCAATGTGGGCAAGTCAACCCATCACCAAGTCCCATTACTCCCACACATATACCACAAGGAAATACACGCATTTCATACACTTAACAAGAGTTTAGAAATCTACTTGCCTCAAATAGTTGAACAATGACTCTAGAACTTGAGCCTTCTCTTTTCGTTGAGCTTCCAAATCAATGCAATCTATTCAAATAAATGACCACAATAAGATTTTGAGACTAACAGTCACATTACTATCTCTAGTCTAGACTTAAAAAAAAAAACTCACTCAAGTATATAATCAAGTTTCTAATCTTGAGGTCAATTGATATTTCAATTATCATATTTTCCAAGTTTCAAGCCTAGGGTTAAGTTCCATTTGTTTCAATATTATGAATTCAACATTCAATTACCTATACCAATATATTAAAGTTTGACTCCAAATAGAATAATAAATAATAATAAGAAAACTAATAATAAAAAAAAATTACAATCGGTACCGCTCCACCTAATCAACTTACAACGACATACTATATCCCTATTCATAATCCCTAAGTTCTTATTTTCTAAAGATTAATTCTAAAGAGGCAATCATTGCCCAATCATCACTACATTAATGGCAAACCAAAATTGGTACAAAATTAAGTGTAAAAAGAAAGGGGTATACCGCACCTATCAAATCTACAAACTTACGAAGCAAACTTCTCTCATTTAATATAATATTATTTTCAAGCATGTATATATATGTAGAAATTATTGAAGAACATGCAGATATGATGCAGTACCTGAAGCGGTTCGCAAGATGCCGAAACCCTGGTCCGTTCCTTCTTCCCCCTTTTTCTTATTTTCTCAATTGTGTATTAAAGTGATAAATTTTATTCATTCATTTTATTAAATATAGGCTAAAAGGCATATGGTCTTAAATAAATTATTACTTTAATCCATTAACTATCAATTAACTCATTTATCTACAATTACCCATCAATTAATTAATTCAAGTTAAAAAAAGAATAGTTCAAAATTCTAAAAAAATAACGTACCGGGTCATTACATTATGAAAGGGAAGTTACTTCAATTAAAGATTAATAAGGGTCAAGGCTAAAGGTAGAACCAAAAAGCTTAACAGAACATGAACCAAAATCTTAGTTTTATAAAATTATCAAAATTAAATTACCCAAAGAGCTTTGGTACTCTAAACAGAGACATACTTCATCAAATACCCAATATGTCAAAAATAATCCAAGATGACCATATCTACTTGTGGCATGACTACATTTATCCAAACAAATCAAGTTGCTAAACTTGGTATTTTGAGAACTATACAAATAACCAATCCTTATTATTAAACACTAAGGGTGTGTTTGGTATGGAGTAAAATGTTTTCCATGGAAAATGTTTTCCTAGAAAATGTTTTCCTGGAAAACAAGTAGATTTTGGACTTATTTTCTCATGTTTGGTTGGTGAGTAGAAAATATTTTCCGGAAATGATTTTGTGTTTGATTTATGAATGAAAAATGTTTTTGAGAGACATCTTTTATTTTTACTAGAGTAAAACTAATTTATGAAATTGAAAATATTTTTAAAATCAAAATTATTATTTTTTTGGGGTGGGGGTGGGGGTGGGGTGGGGTGGGGGCGGAAGGAGGGGGTAGGGGTGAAAAAATAAAAATTTGAAATTGATAGTATTTTTAAAAAATAAAATTAATTTTTTTAGGGGTTGGGGGTGGGTGGGGGGCTGGTAGGTGGGGGGTAGGAGTTTAAAAATAAAAATTTGAAGTTGAAAATATTTTTAAAAAGCAAAATTAATTTTTTGGGGAGGGGGTGGGGGGGGGGGCTGGACGGTGGGGGGTCAGAGATCGGGTGAAAAAATAAAAATTTGAATTGAAAATATTTTTTTAAAATCGATGTTTTTCCAAAAAAAAAAATGTAATTTGAAATTGGAGCAGAATTTTGGAAAATGTTTTCCTTAATTTTTGAAGGGAAGTCATTTTTCTTAATTTTGAGGAAAATGAGTTGATTTGGAAAACATTTTCCAAAACTTTTGTCCCAACCAAACATGAGAAAATTGGAAAACATTTTCACTATAAGTCATCAATTGAAATTTTAAAATTAATATGACAATTAAGAACAAAGAAAGCATGTCTAGCAGATTCACGGGAAGAGGAGACAAACGAATGAAGAAAATAATAAGCAAAAATTAACCAATCACTGCTAACACAAGATTCAATCCAAGAGACGATAGAAATAAGAACCACAATCAGATTTTAAAAGAAAATAACCAAGTACAGAAGGGAAGAAATAAAGAAAAAATTAAAGGGGAGGAGATTACCTTTCCCGAGCAGTAAACTAGGGACGACAACGAGCTATAAAGGGCAACAACTTCACTAACATAACGACATTCCAACGAGCTTTGCAAGAGGTGATCACAAAAGAAAATCCCTTATCGATTCTTGCTTGAGTATAGCTACTGATTTTTCGTTTTTATG
Source organism: Solanum lycopersicoides (assembly GCA_022817965.1). Lineage (NCBI taxonomy): Eukaryota > Viridiplantae > Streptophyta > Magnoliopsida > Solanales > Solanaceae > Solanum > Solanum lycopersicoides. Next base: position 11,910,021 of record CM040628.1, on the reverse strand, counting down.
TATGTATTCTTGTATTCATATCTCTTTCAAAATTTTGTTCTCCCCAACTCTATCTAATATTCTCCTCTGTTTTTCTAACAACCCCTTTCTCCAACCTTTAACATGACTTATAGAAGAGGGTGAGGGCAGATTTAGGGGGGGGGGGAGGGGATGAATTTTGAAATTCAAAATTTAAAATTCGAATTCTCTCGGGGACAGGGCTGTCAGCTTGAATTTCTGTATGAATTCTCAACGGAAAAAAGAAGGTAGCCGTCCGATTCACAAAGCAAGGACGATTCTCGCATGAGATTGCTCCACCTAGATTATTCGAGTACGTCTCGTACGAACGGATAAGGGTGATGCGATCTTTTATCCTGGCCAGAGGACAACTACTAGCGCTAATAGGCAGCATAGGGGAAGAACCAATACACCTAGGAATCAACAACACAAAAATTTTGTTCTAAGTCAGCCCTTTTCTTAGCGGTGGTGGGACTAAAAGAATGGTGGGGACAACAAACATCGCGATTCCACTCGCTGAGGAAGAAGATCACGCGTCGGGTTTACTGGATTGGGCTCGCGATTCGGGTCGATTTGGTGTTAGACTCGATTTGCTGGAGTTTCGAGTTGGATCGCGTCTGCTAGTTCACGCGGAGAAGAAGATGAAGGCTCAGGGATTTTTTGGAGTGGAAATTGGGCTGGGTCGAGGGTATTAGGAGTGGGTTGGGTCGGGTGGTGTGTTGTGCTGGGTTTGATGGGCTGGGTTTTGGGAAGGGATAATTGTATACAATAGCAAACTAATAACCTAAAATAAATGGAGTAGCTACGATTTGATTTAATTGTGCTCCATAGCAAACGTTTGCCAAAGTTTGCCAGTCGTCTCTCTCCCAAAAATCTCGCTCGCCACTCTCCCGTTCTCGCTCGCCAGTCTCCCTCTGCTCGCCTCTCTCGCTTTATACACAGAAGTGTAAAATTGTGTTTCTGTTTTGTATAAAGCGAGAGAAAATTGTATATACACATGCAAAAATATATATCTTCGTGCTATACACTTAATTATACAATTTACAAACATTTTACTTCGATTCAATTGTAGACAAATGCAAATTTTATACAAATATTGCAGCGAAAAAGGCCAATGAATTATACAATTGCGAATTATACAATCGCAGTGAAATACAATTTTCTCTCGCTTTATACAACAAAAGTGTATAAATTGTGTTTTTGTTTTTGTATAAAGCGAGAGAAAAACATGTATCTTCTTCCTATACACTTATAATTATACAATATACAAACATTTTGCTTCGATTCAATTGTATGCGAAGCAATTTTTATACAGATATTGCAGCGAAATAGGCAGCGAATTATACAATTGCGCATTATACAATTGTAGTGAAATAGGCCAGCGAATTATACAATTGTAGCGAAATAGGCCAGCGAATTATACAATTTAGGCCAGTGAATCATACAATTGTATATGTATAGCGAGGCCGGCGAATTATACAATTTAGGCCAGCGAATTATACAATTGTACATGTATAGCGAATTTTACAGTTATATGTTTGCTATGGAGCGCAATTATGCAAACTTTGCTATAGCATACAAATATGAATTTTTTGTTTGCTATATGTGAAAGTTGCCCTTTTCGTAATGGGAATAAGAGTTGGGTGGGCTGAAATGTGCAGAATAAAAATGCCCAAGAACTTTGCCTCCAAATGGGTTTAAGGTAAGGCAAGAGAATGAAGTTTGAGACTTAGTCAAATTTAGTTTAATTGGTGAATTCGGTTAACAATAAAATAAGACAAATTCGTATAAATTAATTAATGAGTTTCTTAGTTTTAACCAAATAAAATAATTAACTTAATTGTAAAGTAAATCATTTAAAGCATAAACGATTATATAACTAAAATGATTAACCAAATATTTAATTAAAAGAAAATATTTTTGAGACGATTTTCGAATATTCATAAAATATACTAATAATATTCATAAATATGTAAAACATAAATATTGTCTAAAAATTATAAAAAGTGACAAAACTATTTAAAATAAGGTGCAAACTTTGTATATTTTCTTAAATTTTTATAAAACTAATTATTTTAAATTGTTTGAGAATTAAGAAGCTCGATGATTAATTTATATTGTGGATGGTCAAAATTGAGTGTCAACAATGAATGAATGTTATTGCAGCGCGAAGGTTAAAGCTTAAACGAATAATATATAGGTCATGAGTTCGAATCTAGGCTAGGTCCCAACTTTAGGTATTTTTTAAAAAAATTAGACTCTTTGAAGCTTTTAGGATTTAAATAATTTATAATTTTATGTTTTTTTGGTAAGTAAGATTGTAAAAGTTTATATTTTTCACAAAAATTGAATTTTTTACATTATTATAAGTCGAATCATTATGATGAAAATAAATGTAAAGGATATAATATTATATGAGTTATTCTCCCTCACAAATACAAATTAATTGAATGCGATTATATATGCATGGTCAAGTTATAATGGAGTAATATAATTAGTTATGGTACATGTTAACCTTTGATCAATTTATCTTCACATTTTAGGGGTTATTAGACTATATTTATTAATAATATCTCATTTTAAATTTTCTAGTGATATTCATTAAACACTGATATGAAAGAGACTAAACACATTTTCTTTCATAATTATGAATGTTTTATCGAAATTCTTACCTTTTTATAAGAGTTTTCGATTTTTTAGAGTCGCCACTTAATTTTGAAAAAATTAAGAAAATTTTTGCTTTCAAAAGACTTTAAACAGAAAAAATCATTTCAAAACAATAAGGGGGTTCGGGGATTCATATTAACGTCTTAGGAAGGTTTTGAGAGCACCTAAGACGTCCGCTAACTTGCGGTTATCCGACAACTAATTTATTTGGCTAAACTTAAAATTGCGATAAAAATATTTTTTAGAGTTGTTTAAAAATTAACGCCGAAAGAAATCATTTAAGATTGTTTAAAAAATTTATTTATCTAAATGGATTTTAATTTGTAAAATCCTTTAAAGATTTTTTACTTGATTTGATCGAGTCGTTAAAACAAAGTGGCGTTTGCGGGGGTTCGGATTCTTCTAACCTTAAGCTAACGACAAATAAAACAGTTAAATAATAAAAAAGAACAAATAAGGAGAGAGAGGGAAAGGAATTTGGGTCCAAATCCGGGTTCTATTCGCCTTGACCGATTTTTGGACCCACCTGTTTTGGGTTTTTGACCCATTTCCTTTCGTACCTGTCCTAGACTAAGAAAATAATTAATACTAAATAAATACAGTAAAGTAAAAGACGACAAGGGCTTATGCCCGAAAATAGATTCAATACGAAAATGCAAAAATAAAAATAAAAGGGAAATTTTTCAAAATGTCAATATTTTAACATTTAAGAGGGCTCATTAACAAACTTTCAATACTTAGTAGAAATGTCAAATTTTACTTTGTTATGTATCTTATTTATGTTTTTATTATTTGTTTTTATTTAAAGAATATAATTAGTTAATAACAAAAGGGAGAAAATCAAGGAAGAGAATATTTCAGAAAAAAAGTAAGTATCACTTAATTTTCTCATCAGTTATATTTTCAAAGAAAACTTAAACTTTGTTCTTCTTTTTTTCTCCAGAATTTTTACCTTTTAAAATTGTATTCATTCCAAAATATATTCTATTTATATTCATTATAGTTTTTTATTAGTTTGTATTCATTCCAAATGTATCTATATAGTTATTTAAGAAATATATTTGTATTCATATTTTTTTCCCTCTGTAATTATTTTTTTCTTTAAAAATCTTGTATTTCGATTCATTTTAATATGTATTTTATTTGTATTTCTATTTATTCTAGTTTTTATTTAGAATTTTTTATAATAATATATAAAATACAACAAAATAGTATGATGAAAAAGTGAGAATGAAATATAAAATTGAAAAGAAATAATTGAATATTTGGTGTAATCATTCTTAAATAAAATACATAACTAGTCGACATACCTTTAGAATAAATATAAATTAGAAAAAAATGTCAAATTCATAAACTATGCAACATAATTTTTGAAAGAAAGTCGATAAATATAATTTCGAATCGTTAATTATTAAGATTGAATTAGTAGTTGTTTTATCATAAAAATATTTTGAAATTTTCAAAACTAAAATTGTGTTGGATTATACTTTTTACTATAAATATTTATAATTCAATTTTGTTTCTTGAAGAAAAATATATGTATAATACGATAAATTAGTAATTTTATACTCTCTTCATTTCTATCTATATATATCGTCTTTCTTAAAACAAAATAGATAGTCCTTAATACTTATCGTTTCACAAAATCAATACATAAATAATACACTCTTTATATTTTACTCTTTATAGTTATTAATCTTAAAAGTATGAATTTCACCAATGATTAATACTTGTTCAAATATTAATTGTATACATACGATTTTAAATACAAATTGAGAAAGGATACAAAATTCTGAAATTATATATATATATATATATATAAAAAAAAGAAACTAATAGGATTTTGTTCCTCATGTAAATAATATACCTATCTAGTTAGTATACATTTGGGATGGATTCAATTAGGAACAAATACAAGATTCATAACTATACAACATGAGATTTTGAATGAATACAATTATTAATAGCATACATACTAATTTGAATATTAATTGAGAAAGGATACAAAATTCTAAGAAAAAATTATAAATACAAATACATAAAAATTTCATAGCATACAATACAAATCCAACAAAAGTTCATTTATAAAATCTAAAATATCATAGTCATGTAAAATATATTCATAAATTATTGAATATCTACAAATGTGAAAAAATATAAAGGAATGAATAAAAAATGATACATTATCAAAATTAACAAAAATTGACCCCAAAATACAATAATAAAATAACAACTGAATACAAAATACAAACTAATAAATATTGCACAATGTACATACAAGAAATTTATAAATATATTCAGTACACATTGTTGAACAAATTGTTCTTTAACTTCAACTCAACATGCAAAAATCTAAACATGTAAAAAATATTTAAATACCTCTTCATCAACAATTTGGTCTTCTTCGTCATTTTCTTGTACCCTACGAGTTACATTTTCAATCTGAATTTGATGAAGACTTTGTTCTTGTCGTCTCTCTTTCCTAATTTTAGAAGCAGATTTTACAATATCCGTTATTTCTTGAGTAATACATAGATTAAATGATGGAAGATCACAATAAATCATTTTACTAAGATGAATAGTGTCTCTTAGAATCATTTATTGAAGAGTGTTTTATAGTTCTAAACGAGAATTATCCTACTTTCACCAATAATTTAAATAACAATAAAATCAAAAAATAAATCTAAATTGATAACGATGAAAAATACCTTAATTAGAGGAATTTGTGTGAATCCAGATTTTGAAGATAAAAAAAACATTTCGGTAGAAGATAATAAGAATATTGAGGTTGAAGAGAAGAAAGATTTGAAGGTTGAATAGGAATATGAATAGAAAAATATGGAGAGAGAGAATTTTAAATATGGAGAGAGAGAATTTTTATTTTTTTTACTTATGGGAAGAGAGAGATATGGGGAAAATTTGTAGATTTTAATTTTTTTAATATTAAAATAATTTGGAAAAAGTGAACTATGGATATACATGGAAATGTAAATAAATTAATTTTTTAGGAGATAAAATAAGGGTTTAATTAGGATACATATTCTTTTTCAAAATAATGACATTTTTGACATTTTAACTAATATTTTTAAAATAGTGAGTTTTTTGCTAATTAAGTTATTAATTTTGACTAGTTTGCTAATTTTTCCAAAATAAAATGGGTCTTCTAATTCATCTTCTCCGACTTTCATCAATTCTTTAAATCTTGGGACCCGTCCATCGGCTTAATAGGTTGACTGAAAAAGAGGAACTTTGAGCCTTTACGGCTCTTCTCAAGGAATGCAAAGGAGAGAGTGAGAGTTCACGTTGAATTCAGACGAATTTTACATGCAATGGAGAGCAAAAATAAAAATTAGCACTTGAAAATAATATCTCTAAATCATATCTTAAAGAGGATTAAATGATTCCAAAATAATGAATGTACCTAAGCAGGTTACAACTTAACACCTAAAGCCAAAATAAGTAAATAAATAAATAGATTGGAAAGGAGAAGACAATTGATGTCATTAATTTTATCTAAAAGCACACATAATAGATAAGCAGTAATATCCAAAATATGTAATAATCTTAGAAGTAAATATAACAATGATGCATGAATAACTAAATAAATATTTTAGACCATGATGTGAAACGAATCCAATTTGCTATGGCAAATTAATACACACATAGAAGTATGACAGTAATAGCAACTAAACGTTAATACTAATTAAACTCAAGATCCAAATAGTTAGCAAATTGGGTAATTGACAAATTATATATACGTATATATATATATGCATATAAAAAAAAACAAATTAAGATCAACCAAAACAGACCAGAACTCATTTGAATTGACTATATTACATCACTTCCTCTTAATATGAACTTAATGCCTAGAAGATTCAATCATAAGAATAGGACTAAACACCACATTATATAAATAATAATTCTGATTATAAAATCAAGTAGAAAACAAATGGCAGCTAGATCGAAATATCTTAAAACAACAAGTTTACACAGATATTGAGCTAAAAAAAATAAAGATTAAATAGGCTACTGAAATGCAGATTATATTAAGAACATGTCCATAATTCCTAAACTACAACTAATACACAAATAAATTCCTAAAGAAACATAAGCAAACTAAAAGAACAAAAAAATTTACCTGATTCTGGGTAGCGAACCAGAACTACAAGTCCGACGGAGACAATTCCACCTCTTCAACTCGAAAAGCCGCAAAACATTGAACTATTGAACAAGATTTCCCAAAACTTTTAGGGTATTCTCTGGTTAATGAAAAAGTCCTCCTTTTTCTTGTCTTTGAACAATGAAGAGAGGGGCTTATATAGGACAACTTTTAGTTCCAAATAGATGTGGGAAGCGATGTGGACTAATGCAAAAGTCCAAAATTGGTCTATTGAATGGTTTAAAGTAATTGATTAATAGGATGAATTCACATAAATTAATTTAACGAGCTTCTTAATCTTAACAAAATAAAAATAATCAATTTAATCATAAACTAGTGATTCAAAAATATAACCATGATTTAAACTAAAATAATTTAAAAGACTATTTACTAAATTTAAAATATTTTTGAGATGGTTTTTGAATACTCATAAAATATACTAATTATATACATAATTATGTAAAATATATATATTATCTAAAAACTATAAGAAACGGCAAAACTATTCAAAATAACGCAAACTTTATATTTTTTCTTAAATTTATAAAACTAATTATTTTAAATTGTTTGAGAATTTAAGAACCTCATGAATTAATTCCTACCGTAGAGGGTCAAAATTGGGTGTCAACAATGAATGAATGATATTGCAGCGCTAATGGTTAAAACTTAAACAAATAGTCTATAGCTCACGAGTTTGAATCTAGACTAGGTTATAATTTTTGGTACTTTTTTTTTCAAAAAAAATAGTCTTTTTGAAGCTTTTAGGATTTAAATAATTTCTATTTTTATATACTTTTTGGTAAGTAAGATTGTAAAATTTTATATTTGAATTGTTTTCACTAATTATTGAAGATTTTTCACTATTATAAGTCGAATCGTTATGAAGAAAATAAATGTAATGGATATGCTCCTTCACAATTACAAGTCAATTGAATTTGTCATTTTGGGACAACAAACTATCATCATCATCTAACTTCGAATCATTATTCAATACTTCGTTTGATTGGCTATTCAGACAATTCGAATCCATTTTGATAAAATTATATAAATCCAATAATAAAATAAATTTTTATACAACAAATAGATGAACAAAATAAAATCAGAACAGATAAGTCAAGTGAAGGAGATAAAATCATTAAAGTAAGAGAGAGTAAATAAGAAAAAAAATTCAAAAGTGATTTCCTATTTGGAGGGAGATACATGCGATTTTGGAGTCAAAGACTATTTCAATTATTTACCCCTGTCATGTAAATTCGTACCAAAATTGTGTCTTGTCATTTACCATTAATCCCAATAGCACTTTTAGATTTCTTTTGTCCTCCTCATAACAAAAAATGAGAATCATGATTATGTTTTATGTCTACAAATTCTGACATGTTCAGACTAAATCTGTTCACCATTTTTTATTTCACAGATTAAATATGTAAGAGAAAATACATCATTACCCCATTAAAGAAAGATCTATTTTTTAAAAAGACATTCACCTCTACGGATGTCCTAATACCCCTTAAACAATTTTAAAGTGTTGTAAATATCCAAAAAAAAAAAATTATGGTGGTAGAGGTCCAACCAACCAAAGTTGGGTGAGGCTCCACCCATTTTTTGACACATGGGTTGTGGGTCAATGTGTATATTTGCAAATGAAAACAAATGAAACAAAATAAAATTAATTAAAAACAAACTTTTATATAGTACAATAAAAATGGAGGGAAAGAGAGTACTATTTTCCCTCCTTAAGTTAGGATCTTTGCCTACCAAACAAAGTAAAAGCTCTAAAACGAAAATACACCATTGTTGATTTTTACTCTCTAGAGACATTCAAATTTTGTTCAAGTAAAGTTACAAAATATATATATCTATGAACTTATTTCTTTTACTATCTTTGTTCTCAATATTTTTTTTATTTGTCCAATGATATTATATTTTCTTACTAAAACTTTAAATAAAATGAAAAGTTGTTTATTAATAATCCTCATTATACATATAGATAAATACATTATACCTATCTTGAAAGCAAAATATTGTCTTATCTTGTGCAAAATGCTCAAGAATGTGTGACACAATTATCTATGTAGACTTTTGTTTATCATTCATTGTTGCCATAAATGATCTTCATGCTTGGTAGAAAGTTCTTGCCTTATAAGATATTAGTATTGATAATTTCAAGAAATTTTGCATTCAAATTTAATGGTGATCACATATCTTAAATTAAATTTGAAATAAATTGTATAGTAAAACAAAAGGCATTTATTAATATTTTTATGTGCTAAGATAATATTTGGAAAATACAATTTTTAATGATAAAATTTGTTTCTTATGCAGATTCTGCTTCAAATTTTTAAAAATGAAGGACGTACATGTTGATAAAGGGTCTTCTCTTCAAGAAGGTAATACACTTTATTTATATGATATTTTCTTAATTCGAGTATGAAGGTTCTCTATTAAATAAATATTTATATTTTTATCTATTTCTTAAGTTTTGATACTCAAAAATTAAAATTATTATTGTAGATTTCAATGTTAACGACAACTAATATTCTACAAGAGCAAATAATGTTTATAACATTAAAAGAACTTGTTTTTGAGATTGATATAAAATTTAATTCTGAAGAAGAGCCATAAATTGCATATAATTCATATGCTCTGGCCAAAGGTTTTGGTGTTCAAAAAAAGTTTAAAGACTTACAACATAAATAAAGAAGTAACAAGACGGTTAATTTTTTGTTCTTGTAAAGGAAAATCTGATAAGCTTTCCCTTTTTTCAAGAAAGGAAGCGATAAAGATTAGAATATAGATGTGGTTGTATGTTCGTATAAAATTCAAAATTTCAAATGTGATATGGGAAGTATGTGAATTCAATGATGTGCATTGTCATCCAATGGCAGAATATAACTTGAAACATTTCATATAATTGGGTCGTAAGCTTACAAGTGCTACTAAAAGTATTCTTGGTTCTATATATGGAGGATGTCGGTATTCGTACAAAAAAAATAGTTAGATACCTTCATAACGAAGCTGGTGAAATTGAAAATGCGGGATTTATTGAACAAGATGCTCATAACTTTACACAAGCACATAAGAGGAATATGATTAGTAGTGGAGATGCCCAAACCATGATTAATCATTTTATGCATTTACAATCAGAGGATTCAAACTTTTTTTATTCTTTTCAAGTTATGAAGATGGCAGAGTGTGTAATTTCTTTTGTAGAGAAAGTATATCTGAATTGCACTACGAGTGTTTTGAGGATGTGATGATTTTTTATACTACTTATCGTACAAATAGATATGACATGATTTGTGCTCCATTTGTTTGTGTGAATAACCACTGGAAACATACTTTCTTTGGATGTGCATTTTTATGCAATGAAATAAGTGGTTCTTTTGTTTGGATTTTTCAAACATTTTTGAAAGTAGTGGGAGGGAAAACACCAAAAATAATCTTTACTGATCAAGCTCCTGCCATAACTTTTGCTATTAAGAAAGTTTTTCTAGAAACATGTCATAGATTGTGTGAATGACACATTGATAGAAATGCTCAAAAAAATATGCCGCAACTTTACTTTAAATCAGGATTTCGATACTGTTTTGATACTCTCTTGTGGAGGTGCAACTCAGAATCAAAATTTGAGTTACTATGAAAAAAAAAGATAAATGATTGGGATTGTGCAAGTAATATTTGGCTTCAAAAGTTGTATGATCTGAGAAAAAATGGTGTCCTGTATTTAGCCGTTCTATTTTCTCAGTAGATATCAAATAGATCCAAAGAAGTGAAAGCATAAATAAAGTCTTCACTGAAATCTCATGCAAGACAATGAGTATAACAGAGTTTGTAAAGCATTATGAGCAATGCACAATTTAAATATGTGATATTAAAGCTATAGAGGATTATAAATTTTGAGGTAATCCTAAAATTTTCATTGAAGATTCTGGGATATTAAAGCATGTTGCTAGGGTGTACTCCAAGAGAAATTACACAAGATTTCAACATAAATTTCTACAAGGGACAACCAAAAGAGTAATCAATATTGAAACTGAAGGGAGTCTATCAAAATATACAATTTAAAGGTGAAAGTGAAAAAATTGAAATTGTCCAGTTCAATGCTCTTGACAATTCTATTATTTGTGATAGTCATATGTTTGAATCCATGGGTTGGTTATGTTGTCACGCACTTAAAATTTTGTTCTTCGATTTAAATTTTACTTCTATTCCTGAGAAATACATTTTGAAAAGATGGACTTAGAATGCTGAGCATGAGAATGGATTCGTGGAATACACCAAAAAGAAGAGAACACGAAAATCTTGTATGGCAGTTCGTATGAACGGGTTAATGAAAGAATCATTTATTGTCATGAATTTACTTGCAAATGATATAGATCCGAAAAAAATTTCTAGAAGGTATTTGTACCAAGCAAGAGTTGAGATTACTAAGCATCAAAGCGAATTGTATGGAGAAAATTGTGACAAAAATAGACACAACTTTGATTCATTCGCTGATCCTTTTATTGGGGCTAAGGATTGAATTTTGGATTCAATTAAGAAAAAAAGAAAGGGAAATGGATATTCAAGAATGAAGCCAAAAGCTGGAGGGGGGGGGGAGGAGAAAAAAACATCACAAGTAACATTCAAAAGCAAAACAAGACAAAAACAAACATGAAAAAACAGTAAATTTTGACATACAGTCAGCCTAAATGCAACAAATACAACATGAATCTATGAGATTAAGTTTTGAGGTTTGATCTCTCTTTAATAAGTTAAATAATTTTTTCATTGTTTGTTATTGTATTCATACATATACTAATCTTGATCTGATTTTTTTTCTATATCAAATATGCAGTTACAGGAGATTCATCAAGTAATTTTCCTCAATTTTTGATTCAAAATTTGAATCCATAATTTGGAGCTTGCATGCAGAGTCAACAATCAAACAAACATATATTTGAAGAAAATTAGATTTGATCTTCGATGCAGATCTTAAGTTTTGATATTTGAAGCATTAAAAATCAATGCAACAAATTATTTTTTTTTTGTATTTTGAATTACAAGTAACATGCAAAGCAAGAAGATCCATAGAGATCTATTGTCAAATATACATATGCAACATGTTTTTGTTAATTTAATTGTGTTGATAATATTGAAAAGTTTAAGAAATATGAAGAAAAATTCATACCTGAAAATCGTATGTAGATAAAAATCGTAGAAGAAGCTTTAAGGAGAATCATCCATATATTCACCCAATTTTTTAAGAAAGAAGAAAAAGAAGAAATGATTTGTTCTTTCGGGAATCATTCATATCTTCTTTCTCCTTTGAAGAAGAGAAAAGAAACTTGTTCATCTTCTCTCTTAGATTTAAGTGAACATTTAATATTGTAGACCTTATTATTTACTTTTGATTTTTTTTCCAACTCCTTTGAAGAAGTGAAAAGAAACTCAGAACCTTGTTCATCTTCTCTCTTAAATTTAAGTGAACATTTAATATTATAGACCCATTATTTACTTTTGATTTTTTTTCCAGCTCCTTTGAAGAAGTGTTTTTCTTTTCTCTCTTAGGATTAAGTGAACATTTAATATTGTCGACCCCATTATTTATTTATTTTTATTTTTTTTAATTTTTATTTTAAAAAAGGTCCCACAATTCATGTGTCAAAAAATGTGTGGAGCCTCATCCAACTTTGGTTGGTTGGGCCTCTACCACCATAAATTTTTTTTAAATATCTCATTTTTCAGCCACATTAAATTGCAAGAAAAGAAGTGCAATCACGCACCAGTTATTATCTGCCACGTGTTAATTTTAATTTTTAATCTTTAATTTTATTTTTGTTTTTTCTTATTTTATTAACTTCATTTTCTTTTCTCTCTTTCTTCTCTTTCTTCTTCTTTTTTCATTTTTTTTCTACTTTCTTTATTACCCTCCTCTGCTCTTCTTCAGTCCTTCATCACAATGAATTCTCTACGTAAACATCATCTTTGAATCCTCCGAAGTAATATTCATCACGTCATTATTATAATATTATTTTCATCATTAATATCATTTTCATCATTAGTATCATCAAATAATTGTTAAATTAAAAATAAAATTACTAACAAATTATAAATTGAAAATTAATAATCACCTCCAATCTATCATTTTTTTTTCAAAATTAAAACAATTATGCAACGCAAGTAATGAACTTTTATAATACTCTAAATCGAAGAAATTTCTCTATTACATGCTAAAGAACTACATAACTGTTTATTTATTTATTTTTTAAAAAAGGAACAATGTTAGGAGATTTATGATGATTATTATTTTGGAAAAAAATAAGGAAAAAAGAAGAAAAAAGAAAAAAAAAGAAGCAAGAAGACAAGGAAAAAAATGAGTAAAGAAAAAAGGTCTTCTAAGTTGAAGAAGATAGAGAAAGGTAGTTGAATCTTTTGAAATTTGGGGAAGAAGATAACAAAAATAAAGAATTGAGAAAGTACAATAAAATAAACTTTAAAAAAATAAATATATATTTCTAATAATATAAATGCTTAAATAAATATTTATTTACTATTTTGTTCAACTCATTCTCTATCACAGAGTGAACTACACTTTACATGCCATATAGGCACATATTGAGACAATAAATTCATTCTAAATAAGAATAAGAGGGTAATAGGACTCCTAAAAAGTTGAAGTGTCTTTTAAAAAAAATATGTATTACTTTAATTGGGTAATTATGTATTTTCTCAATATGTAAATATGAAGTCATAAAATTGCAAAAGTGAAAGAATGAGTATTTTAAGCCTTGTTTTTTAGTTTCATCAAATCTATACTCCGACAAACTTTAAGTAAGAATATTTGTAAACATTGAAATTTTGTAAACTATACAAGAGATGTTTGATTCCACTTAGAATTCTTGAAAACTAGAACTTTACTAACTCTAGCTTATGATATAAAGGAATATTATATTTCCTCAAGAGGCATGTCAAATATCGTATAAACTTTTGAGTATTTATAAAGATCAAGATCTCAAATATTCCATAAATCTTGAATATTCATAAAAATCAATCTCTAATATCCCATAAACTAATATTCGTAAAAATTACATCAACGTGTGGTCTTCTTAACAATCAGATACTTCAAGAAGATCCACAAAATCCTTTCTTGAAGATTAAATAAATCTTCAAAAATTAAATCATCCTAATTAGTACTAACAACTCTCGAGAAGAATCAATGAAACAAATATATTTGTATCCACTTTATTTTATCGATAAAATATTGTTATCATATTTTATTTACTTGTGATTGTAATTTTTTTATCACTTTAAAATTGGTTGCAAACAGATGAATGATATTCGGCAAAGAACAGAAGTTCTTAGGGGTCTTTAGGTTATTGGTTAGAGTTATGTAGGTATTAATTCTGAGAGTTTAACTATGCAAGTATTAGTTATGCAGAGTTTAGTTATGTAGAGATTACATTACATGAATTATTAATTATTGAATGTTGATTTTAATATACATTAATATATACTATGTACAAATAAAATAAGTAAGCAAATAGTATAAATTCTCCCTTGAAAAAAGAAAGAAATTTTCTCAATACTTAACTAAGAATTTCTGTGTTTTTTTTCTCATTGTTTTTTAATTTTTAAAGCTTATAAAAATAAAATACTAATAATATAATCTAAGTACATATATTATCTTATTTTATATAATGTAAATTTCTATCAATACGATGCATGTGTTGATAATATAGTTTTAATATACCAAATTCATAACTATTATATAAATTCACATTCTATAAAAAATTAATACATGATAATTAAATATGTGGATATATTTAGTAATATATAATATGAATTTATAATTAGCATATGCGCTATTAAAATTATAAATTCCTATTTATAATATTAATAGATAATTTTTATTTTAAATGAAAACAAATAAAAAGTTATTTGTATAAAAAAATAAGAAACAAAAATCGTTGGAAAAATAGAATAGTCATGTAAAATTTTCATTAAAAAAAGATTTAAAAATAAATTATCAAGGATAAATGTGTAATTTATCTTTTTAATACCTACATAACTTATTCCACATTCTATTCTGCATAACTTATACATAGATTCTCTCGTACTTGGTTTCGTTTGTCAGTTGAATCCTCTTACTCACCAATTTGCCAACAAATCCTTAAACTCGACGAAACACAATATTTCAAACCCTTTTCTCACCTGATAATTGAAAGTGTAATAAGAGGCGAACCTAGAATTTGAAGATTGGAGGTGCACTATTATGAGTGACTCAAGGTTAAGGTTAGGAGTGACACAAGGGTAACGTTAGCTACATACGCAAAATACAACATCTTTCTTCATACTATACTCCAACCATCTAGGAAATGAACCCTTAAACCATGTCTTACAAAATCGACGCATTTTCGTTCTGAATTTTGTTTGAGGATATTCATTATCATTAATATCCGGTTGACAAGACACTTGTTGAATATAGTGTCTTCTTACTTCATCTTGTATTCTAGGGCTATATTTAGCAATGAATATTCTTTCTGCAGGATCCGATTTAAGTGACTGAAAATCAAACTCATCTATAAAACGCGAAGAATTGTCTCTAAAACTAACACTTGGTTGAGAAGAACTATTTTTTGTCAAAAATATATCCATATCAAAGCACAAGAATCAACAACAAATTATTTTAAAAAAATAGCTTATAAAGAAAAACTTACCAATTTACTGAGAGATAATAGGAGTAGTACTTTAATTTTGGAGTCTTATATTTTATTTAGAATTGTGTTAGAGGAAATTATTTGTTTTTAAATTCAATTAGAAAGAAATGGACCGGATGAAAAAAAAGGGTGGTTAAGAAAGGAGGTGGGGCCAAATGAAACAGCAAAAACGAGTTTTAATTTGGGGTTGATTCTTTGCCACAAATCACTTTTTTTTAATTATATATTCTTTGGAATTTCTAAGAAAGTATGAAATGCATTTCACTGCTATATATAATGAAATTTGATTGAGATGAAGAAGGAGAAAATTGAACAAGTTTTTCGGTTATGGCTTAGAAGGGAAACAAAAAAGTTTTTGAATTTATTTTTTAGTGGAACTTAAGGTTAAACTTAACAGAAAATTTTGAGTACTTTTTATAGTAATACATTAAGGACTATATGGATCATGCAAAATATATTAAGGATCAAAATAAAGCACCTCCCATACATAAATGACCATTTTGATTATTTTCTTAGAGAAAAGGATTCAAATTTAAAGTTAAAACGCATTAAGGACCATTTTCTCATAGAAAAGGTTTCAAATTTTGAGTACTTTTTATAGTAATACATTAAGGACTATATGTATCATGCAAAATATATTAAAGATCAAAATAAAGCACCTCCCATACATTAAGGACCATTTTGATTATTTTCTTAGAGAAAAGGCTTCAAATTTAAAGTAAAACGCATTAAGGACCATTTTCTCAGAGAAAAGGTTTCAAATTTAAAGTTAAAAAATAATTGCCTCCATTGGAGATTGAACTCGCGCGGTTGCGCAAATAGGTGGCACGTTCAACCAATGCACCCGAAATAACTTTTGGTTGTTAGGGTGCACAATTAAACATATGTTCATTTTATCAACTGTCTAGACATATGTATACGACTTTTTTAAAAAAGTTACCGATTTTTAAAAGTTACAATTCCTCCTTTCCCCAATTTCCCACTTTCATCATCTGCTTCATTTCCACTCCTCATCCACAAAAAATTCGCATTCTACTCCTACCTTTTTCATCGTTTTCAAACCCAAAAAAAAATTCAATCACAAAAATTCATTAGCCATTAGGTTTACTTGGAGATATGTTCCATTTATTTTGAATCAATAAATTCAAATATATAAAAAAATCAAATTAAAAAAATTTTATTTGTGAATAATACAAGAAATATAATAAATCTTGGAAATTTTATATAAGAACATAAAAATGAAGAATGAATTAGTTTGATGTATATTTTTAGGTAATTTTTGTTTATTAAAAAATTCATGGTAATGGCGACAGTGATGGAGGGTGTTAATCGGAGAAGACGATGAAAAAAGAAAATAGAATGAATTGAATACTAAAAAAGAAGAAAGAATGGGGGACGAGTGGGTGAGTACTTGACTGAAGGAGAAGAAAAGAGAAGGGTGGGCTGGGGACTGAAGATGAAGAGAGAAGGGTTGGGTGGGGCTGAAGAAGAAGAAAAAATTATTTGTGTTTTTAAAAAAAAATATTAAAGTATTATTATTTTCTTGTGTAATTTAATATTTTAAAAATAAAATTATTGTAGTCACTTGCTGCAAAACGCGTGTAATCACGCAATTATCCAATTCAATCATTTTTATGACACATAAAGTTTGGTCAATGGTATGAGGGGTTCAAAAAATAGAGTTTCACCGAGTTTAAGTACTCATTTGGCAAAGTAATGAGTAAAAGGGTTCAACTGACAAATACAGCCAAGCAAAGGGGTCTTCTAGGTCATTCCGCCTAAAATTAATACATGAATAACTTTTATATGATATTTAGGACTTATCAACCAAACATAGTATAAGTCATGTTGACTTTTCAACCTGATAAAAGACTTCTACCAAACATAGTAAAACTAATACAATATTTTATACATGAATAACATGCCCTCTTATATCATAACCAAACGACTCCTTAGGGTTAAATAGGCGTCACAAGTCACATGTATCAACTTGAAACAAACTGTATTGGTCGAAGAAATAAGTCTAATATAAATCAAACTTAAAATGATTCAAATCTTTTTAACAGTTCTATATCAAAATAGTGTGTCTCATGAAATAAAGAATTTTGCAAAACTATATCGGTTGATGTTCATGAAAGAGTATTCCCTGAATATTGTAACTACTCCTTCGAAGGTGGACCTAGGTGGGAGTCCGTGAATTCGGATGAACTCAATAATTTTTCAATAAATTTTGTATTTGTATTAAAAAATTAAATAAATATATATGTATGTTAATTTATAAATCTTCTAACGAAATTAGTTGACAGTTCAATATTAAAAATAGGTGGTGAAAATACTTTTTCACACTGTTATGGATTCAAATTAATCAATTGATATTGTTGGTCTTTAGCTATTTCTTTCTGGCTGATAATTCTAAAGTAGTGCTTACTATATGTACCTACTGTCACATTTTCTACTAATATTTGTCAAGCTTCTCTTTTGTCTTCTTTATCTTCTAGAAGTTGGGAGCCCAAAATATTTGTTTACTTAAAGTTATTCATTTACACTTTCGTTCCTTACCCCTAGTTTGGATAGTTTTTATCCGTTATATTGTATTGTATTTATAGTTTAAATATAATATTTATTTTGATTATTACTTAAATTCATATCGGATCTATTTGTAATGATTTGAGGTTATTTCTCAACGGATTATTTAATAACCAATAGGAAATTAATAAATTATATTGTACCATTCGGCATATATATAAAGTTCTTAAATTAAGGTTTAGTTTCATACTTTCAGTTTTGACCGTTTGTCTCAAAATCTCGATTATCCTATAAGGTGCCAACACTATTTGCTTTTGACTTTTGAGCAATAATGCAATTTGACAAATCCATTTGATTGTTACCTCGCTTTAATAAGTGATATTACATGATCTTTTAAAAGTAAAATCTTAATGGTTATATCGATATCTAAATGGCTCTATTAGCATACATACAAATCGATAATTGATAAGTTAAACTGATATGTTTCAAAATCAAATTGAATCGATTGATATGTAGTCATATTCTCATCACATTCTTTTTCACGTAGTCTGTCATACACGACATAAGTATTCAAAAGAGCTCCAACTATCTAGATTTACTTACTTTTCAATATTATATTAGTAATAATATGTATAATGATAAACACAAGGGTATAACAAGATACGACTGCGTACCGGTCGATTCTATTTTGAAATTTATCGATTTTACTTATCGGTTATCGATTTGTAATCATGTTAAATTGTTATGAAACTGTTAAGATATCAGTTTATTGATTATTAATTTATCGATTATTGATCGTTATCGGTTCGGTTATTGGGTTAACCATTAATAATTAACATAATTTTCATTGAGATTTACTAATGGACTAATCACTAATTAATAGTACGCAATAGCGGTAGTCTCTGATGAACTTTTCCCTGTTAGTCCATTACTACATAAAACACTTCATAAAATTCCATATTAACCTGGATAGAGATGTCAATATTGCCCAAACTGACAAACTCAAAAAAATTCCTCATAACAACCAAATCAATTTTGATATGAACTATAAAGAGAAACCATTACAACACTACTAACGAAAATCATTAGTGATCATGAGACCGTTACTAATAAAAAAAAACATTGCAGATTGTAGTATTGCAATATTGCAGGCATATCTCACTAACTGACTCACTATAATGAGAAGATAAAAATAAAGACTTACAGTAAGGGAACCAACCATTTGAACCTCTATTTAGACATTTAGAGAGTGCTATTCAATATAACTCGCGATGGTGAAAGTAGTGACAGTTAATTAATGGTTGATGTCGCAATTTTGAAATATTATTTTGTAATTTGATTGTCAATTTTAAAGTCAGTGTAAAAAGTGAAGTGTAAAACTAAAGGCTTAAAGTGCCTAAGGCCTTAAGTGATATAAATGTAATTAATTATACTTCTTATCGGGTTATCGGGGCACCCAATGAGAAATATGACCTAACCAAGACCCGAACCGATAACCCGATAAGAAGTTATAGTAAATCGAAACCCAAACCATTAACCCAATAACTAAATTATCAATTTTGAACAACCCTATAATAATATGTTATTTTTATGTAATATATATGAGTTTTAAATTTATATGAGATTATGGGTGTGTTTGATATGACGGAAAATATTTTCCATTTCCTGAAAAACAAGTAGATTTTTGACTTATTTTCTCATGTTTGGTTGGTGAGTAGCAAAATTATTTTCCGAAAATGATTTTTAGTGTTTGATTTATGAATGAAAAATGTTTTTGAGAGACATCTTTTATTTTAGAGTAGAAAATAATTTATGAAATTGAAAATATTTTTTAAAAATAATTTTTTGGGGTGGTGGTGGGGGTTTGGGGAGGGGGGATAGTGGATGGGGGTAGGAGTGAAAAAATAAAAATTTGAAGTTGTTTTAAAAAACAAAATTAGTTTTTTTTGGGGATTGGGGTGGGTGGGGGCTGGTAGGGGGTGGGTAGGGGGGCTAGCCGGGGGGTAGGAATTTAAAAATAAAATTTTAAAGTTGAAAATATTTTTAAAAAGTAAAATTAATTTTTTGGAGAGGGGGTGGAGTTGGCCGGTGGTGGGTGGGTGGGGGTCAGGGATCGGGTAAAAGTTAAAATTTTAAAATCAAAAATATTTTTCTAAAATTGTTGTTTTTCCCCCAAAAAAATATAATTTGAAATTGGAGGAGAGTTTTGGAAAATGTTTTCCTTAATTTTTTAAAGGAAGTCATTTTCCTTAATTTTGAGAAAAATAAATTAATTTGGAAAATATTTTCAAAACTTTTATCCCAATCAAACATGAGAAAATTAAAAAATATTTTCCAAAAAATGTTTTCCTTCGTACCAAACACTCTCATATTTAAAATTTGAATATGCAAATTGCAAGGCCAAAAAAAACACTACTGAAAACACAAAGTACCATAATGCAAATTTCCAGAGTAGACAAATAATTTTTCTCCTTCATCAGAGAAACATGAAACTGGCCAAAGATCTCACTCTCCATCACCAAAAACCTTCACTGAGCTTATATTTTCTTAGCAAAATCCAACAAACCCATTCTTGAATTCCCCTAATGTTTCAACCCTTTTGATCTTTTCAACAAATTTCCAATTTTTTGTTTCCAAATGTCAGCCCCTAATAAACCTTCCCGTGTTTTCTCCTTCTTTAACATCACTGCCGGTATCGGCGGCGGTGGTGGCGGCGGAGGCAGTGTCAGTGGAAGAAGATCCAATGCGACGGATCTACAACAACCCCAGCTGAAGCTGGAACCGGATAGAGAAGTGTATAGACCGGGTGATCCGATAACCATTACTATTGAAATCAAGAACCCAACGACTTCTTCTTCTTTGCTTATTGAAAAACTTAGTTTTGAAATGAAAGGGATCGAGAAATTGGATACTCAGTGGTTCTCTACTACTAAACCTTCTCCTGATTTTAAGCAACGCAGAGGTTCTTTCTGATTCTCAATGCATACTTAGCTGTGTCTTTCTGTATTTTATTTACTCAACCCCCTTTTTATCGTCTTAGTTGATATAATCATTTAAGAGAAGAGTTGAAAATGTTATTCTTGACATGTTATAGTTCTCCTAACCCTGTCTGCCTTTGGGTACTTCCTAAAAGGACAGTGCAATATGGATTCTGGTAGTAGAAAGGGTCAAGAGAAGGCTTGTAGGTCAGTAGATGAGGTACTTGTTAAAAGGGGGAAAGGAAGTACTAATCACGAGTAGAGTAGTGTGCCCATTTACTTCTTGTCCTTATCACAAGTTTCGGCTAGCATGATAAGCAAGATAGAAAGACTAAGAAATTTTCTATAGTATATAGTTGATGGAGCGAGGAGACATCACCTAGTTAGTTGGAATGTTATGTCTCGAAAGAAGTGGAGAGAGGGGCTCGGGATAAATGGTCTTCAGGTATTTATCAAAGAATTGCTAGGGAAGTGGCTATGGAGATTTGGAATAGAGGTGCACTCACTATGGAGAAGCAAATATAACTTTTAGGGCTCATTTGGTTGGGAACTGGTTATCCCGAAATTGTTATCCCACCCTCAATGTAGGGTGAAAACAACACTACATTCCCGGGATTAGTTATCCCTTATCCCTCGTACCAAACGAGCCCTTTGGATAAGAGACAGGAGTAATGTTAGTTTTTTTTTTTTTTTTTTTTTGGGGGGGGGGGGGCAAAGGTAGCTGGACAATATATTGAGACTCACATTTCCAAACATCTACAAAGGTTACAGCCATAAAGAGATGACAATCCAACAGATTCGGAAATCACAGGGGAAGTATCATTTGGGTTCTTGAAAGACCTAGAACAAATTTCACATAATGAGGATGTTGAGGACTGAATTGTTTGGACAAGAAAACTGGATGGGCACTTCTCTGTTAAGTCATGCTACAAGATACTCATTAGTGTGGGGGACAACTCTTTTAAATTGGCCATGGAAACAACTATGGAAGTCCAAGGCGTCTTATAAAGTCCATTGCTTTATGTGGTTGGTAGCAAGTAATGCATGTCTCATGCATATCAACCTTCAGAGAGGGAGTATGATCATTTCCAATAGGTGTTTCTTTTGTAGTAGTGAGGTGGAAAGTGGCAGCCACTGATTGCTTTATTTCCCTGTGGCTAGTCAGATTTAGTCTTTTTTACTTAAATCTTTGCGGGGGGGCCACTCTTGTGCCTTAACAGTGTAAGATCTACTAGTCAACTGGAGCCCTAGGAGAATCAGTATGAAATTAAGATTTGAAGCACAATCCCTGCTTGTGTTTGATGGAGTATATGGAAGGAAAGAAATGCTAGATTCTTTTGAAGGGGTGATTGATTATCTACAGAAGTTCAAATACAACTATTTATGCCATTTGGCCTTTTGGTATAACTTACAGGATGTAGAGGATGAATTCTTTTTATTTTTGTGCAGAAGGGTTACTTACTTGGCACCATCTTTGACTACGCTGAGTTGCTTACTTTATATATATTGCTTAACTTTCAGAAAAAAATGAGTAAACGTGTAGTGACATTGGTAGTTAACGATATATAAGAGAACTCTTCATGGAGAAGTCCTTCATTAGATGGAATAATGGAATATTTCTAATTGCTGGAATCCCAAATTATGATGGCATAATCATTGAGAATATTTTAAACCAATTTCTTGATAATTCTCTTAACGTAATAATATAATTATTAGGAATACTCTACAAAGTTTTTGTGATTTTCTTGCCTTTCAACAATAGACATGCATATTTAGTACTAAAATTACTAAACTTGGACGCGAGATGCATCTATTAACAAGTCCAAATGGTTATGCTCATGTTTCATCCATTATGGTGCAACTACTATTGAATATGTGAGATTTTAAAGATCTTCACCAGCTGAGAGGGCACAATCCAAATCTATAAAGGCCTAAAATTAATATGCTACATTGGAAAATGGATTTTCGAAATTATCGGGAACTTCTTATGGCCAATAGCCAGAAACCATCGATCGTTTAAGAAAAAATGTCTACTTTTGCTCTGCATTTGTTATTATTAAAGATATATGTTCTTATATCTTGTTATGGTTTTTGTAATTCTTTGAGATCTAATGTTTTTACTCTTCCAGGTGAGTATGTTTTTATGGATAATTTGACTCCTGCATTAATATCAAATCAGATTGTCTCCGCCGGTAGCTCCAGAAAATGTAAGTTTGACCTTTACCTTTACATTATCCTCATGTTTCTTGCTCATTCTAAATACATGACATTTATTTAGTTCCGTATTGTTTCTTTTAATTGAAAACGTGCAAAGAGATTTCGCCTAAACATAAGCAACAAAGGGTGTCAATGCGGTACTATACTAGGTAATACAATAGAAATAAAATTAGGGTACTTGGTTAAGTGGCAGTAATTCAAAAGGACGATATATATTTTGTTTTGATAGTTAGTGTTTGATAGCAGGATCGAGAAATTTAAAAATTCAACCCTTCGGAGTGGCCCAGTGGTTTGGGCTTGGGACTTCCATGTTGGAGGTCTCAAGTTTGAAACCCCTTGCTAGCGAAAGCAAGGGGTTTGCCCTCTGGGTCGAGCTCGTCTCACTGGGCTTGCCTAGTGCGGGTTATCTCTCCTATGTGGTTTGCGAGCTATTGCATAGGAGCGGGGTTTTTACCCTGTGCGCACCCAAAGGGTAGCGGCTGTAGGTTTCCCTTGTCATAAAAAAAATTAAAAAATCAGTAAAATTTGAAGCGTTTGGTCGAAGATGATGACAATTTCATTGAGCTTTGTAGTTTGATTTGAGTGATGAAGCTGGTCATGGTAAGAAGGACTTTACTTGGAACTATGTCAAAGCCCAACTACATTGTGGGGACATCAAGGGAAATGTGTAGGAAGGGACTTCATTCAGCAAAACTATAAATTCTTGAAATGAACATGACAACCACAAGGCAAAATCCAATTAATCATTTGAATAAATCACATAGCTGAATCTAATTTGCTTTATAAGAAGAGGACTTTGAGAACCCTAATCACAAACTCTTTAAGATTCCAAATTCTTGTCAATGAGAAAGTAATGGAAAGGAAAGAATTAGCATAACTTAAGTCCTAAAGTAACTAGAATCTTGCAATAAAAAGAAATGTTGTCGGGATCCTTCTTTTGTTCGTATGTAGTATGTACTCATTTCACGAGTCTAACATGGTGTTAGTACTTTCTAGTAATTCTTCAAATGTTCTAAGAACTTGAAAAAAACTAGACGTATGTGTACCAGACTTCTACACATGCTATATTGGTTAGTACCCTTACACAAGTCCATTAAGCTTTGGTTAATACCTAATTAAATTGTACTTATCTAATAACTCAATGTTCAACATTACAAATGTGTTCAATTAACCCGAACAAAGTGTTCAACATTACAAATGTTATAACATTGTCGCTTTAAAGGTATTCAATTTGTTTTGACATGGATAAAGAAAGGCTCTATTTTTATTTTGCAGTTATGGTGCGGACAATTCTACCAAGCACCATACCACCATCATACAGGGGTGCAACCATTCGTTACCTTTACTATGTTAGAAGTATTTTATCTGGACAATACTTGATAATGGAAAATGGTCACTTCAGCGAAGAATCTATACAAGATCTTGCGGAGCTGGTTGGTTCCTTGCTGTTCTGTTATTTCATGTATCTTTTGTCATCTTTATTTGATTTGATTTGATTCATATTTTGGCTGCTTTCAAGAGTTGCCCTGCTTTTTTTGTGACGTGCTCTTGTAATTGCATGTCTGATTTTTCAGTATTGTTGTTGATATCCAGAGTGCTATTTGGTCATGTGCTTTATTTTAGCATTTCTGTCGTCTCCGATACCCATATTATTCAATTTAGCAGCAACTTGTCAATTTTGGATTTGTTAAGAATGCAACTATGCTACTGTTTTAGTTGGTGGTCATTGTGCATTATGTTCAGTCTCTTTTACTTTTGGTAATTAAGAATGGAATTAAGAGAATGTGCTCTTACTTTTATGTTTCTATTCATCTGTATGCAAATCAACGACTAGAACATTCCTGTCCCATCGCGAAAAAAAGAAAAAGCAACTACTGCCCACCTGAAATACAAATAATACATATAATCATTTTATATGAAAATTTATTCCTTACAATGTATCCTTTGACTATTCTATGAAGAGAAAAACACTACAGCTCCCACCTTTTCTCTCATTCTTCTTTTTCGGATGAAAAAGAGGGACACGATAAAGCTATAGCCTTCTCACTAAAGATGCCAAGGCTTGAGGTTTTAGAGTTAGTACAAATGCGCAAGTTTTTTTTCTGCTTTTGGATTCTAATAGTTTCTCTATCTCAATCCACACAGGAAACAAGAATTCCACTGCAATTATGGGTAACTCAGAAGAGTAATGGCCTTCAAAGTGAAGAAGGGCGCAGTAGTGGTACTATTTTGTTCTTTTAAACCTTTAAACTCATTCTCTGTTCTCTGGTTCATGATTTAGCGGTTGAATTTTGTATGAAAAGTTTCAAATCAGGTCATTGTTTTTTTGGAAGATATCTTCAATAACGTAGGAATACTAGGGGGGGCAAAGATAGTGACAAGAAAACGAATTCGGAAAATTCGGTTCTTTTGAGGAGCCACATTGTACCAATATATTCTTGCATATATATTTTATCACTACTATAGTTCTTTTGCTTCGGTTATCTTGCTATTTTTGCTTTCAATATTTCTCTTTTCTTAGTATTTTCATCAGAGCTTCTTTCACTGTGTATTTCTCAAACCTTTTTTGAAATGTTTTTCTTGAGCCGAGGGTCTATCAGAAACAATCTCTCAAGGTAGGGGTAATTCTCCCCAGACCCCACTTGTGGGATCACACTGGGTATGTTGTTGTTCATTGTTGTATATATGGTTGCCACATTATATGGAAGTTGTAAAATACCTACAAGCTCCTTCAAGAAAAGAAGATTGTTTTACTACTTGTATTATATGACTTCTCAGAAATCCTTTTATATGGCGGAACTATCTTTTCCTGTGGGCAGTCATATTTATTCCTACAATGCTGACAAGTCAAGTGATGTACAATTACGATTACTTTGCATTACCTAATATGATACGGTGAATTGATCTCTTTTAAATGGCTATATGTATATATTTTTTTTGTTCTTTTCTTTCTTGGCTTCTCAGTTCTGACAATTCCATCCTAATTTTGTTTTTTCCGGAAATACTTGGCATGATCATATTGAGTTTTTCAATGTAACAGGGATTGTTCCTGCTTCAACTCTGCTTTTGGATGTTTACTGGAAAGAGATGGATGCAGATACTGACTGGGTAAACCATTCTGTTGACAGTTTTACTTATTATTCAGTATGCTTCTTGTGGTAAGAGAAAGAATTATTGACTGTATTAAGATTCACTAGAATTTGAAAGAAACAAAAGCATGAAAGGTGGTTCAATTAATAAAAGATGATATTCTAGTAACAATTACAATGATAACAACTGCAACTCAATTTCAAACTGTTTCTGGGGAATAGTAGAGTATTCTCCTTTGTAATATGAAAACTACACTTGAAAAGCCTAATGCCTTCTCCACAGGCCACACTACTGCTGGCCACAACCTTAGGCAAATATTTACTTCTGGTGTAACTTTCCAATTCCAAATGTTGAAAGACCAAAATACCCTTCTATTTTCCTAAGGCAGTGAGGCCTATGAGTGAAGAAGAGGATTTTTCGGTTCTTCTTCTTTTCTTTTTATCTTTAAAAATAAAATCGAATGTCTATGAAAATTGATTATGAGTACAGAGCCAAGGACTGTGTCAGGCTAGAAGAAATAAATTACTATATGGAGCTCTGTTGTATTGTTATTTGATTGTGAGCTTTTATCAAATTTTCTAGCACAATCTAAACGTCAACCAAATTTTCTGGACTTAGAACCCCACGATGTCATGGGCTCTCCTAGATATGATTGATCCAACTAAAACATTTTTCACCATGAGAATTCAATTTAGGAGGATAACTAAGACTTGCTTTTTTCAGCATAAATGCCCCAACGTAACTCAACAAACCTATCATTAACACTCACGAAGTAGAATCACTTGGCTTTCGTTAGCCATCCCCATTTAGGAATGGAGCAACATCTGACATTGCAAGAAACGTAAGAAGAAAAATGAAAGATTGTATCAATCACTTGTTTGTGGCTTCCAATTTCTTGGAGACTTCGGGATCTCAGGCAGAAGAGAAAGGAGAATCTATCTTCTTCAATTTGTACTTGCCAAGAGAAAACAATGTTAATATTCTAGACTAGCAGAACCCTCTTTAATTTCTTCCTCTCTGTCTATTCCCTCCCTTTATTTTCTTCTGCCACTTCTTGTTATGTCACGACCCAAAAATAGATGTGATGACACTCGTCTTATCTCACCAAAACAAGTTAGGCTAAACCCAAATATAACAATAAAATGCAAAAGTAAAATAAGACTGAAAGTTTAACAACAATTAATAATGCGGATTACAAAGTTAGTTAATGAAAACCCTCAAAACTTGGTTGTCACGTGCACAAGCCTCTGATGTATTGCGATTTGAAAGAAAAACACAAGTCTCAAATGACATTGTCTCTAAAATAGAACAAGACCATAAATAAGAGTAAGAGGTCAGTTGGGATGGCAAACAACTACCCGACAAATCTCCATAGGAAGCCTTAAAGGGAAGAGAAGTGGGAGTATCACGAAGATCCGGGCTTGAAACCTATACAAATGTAGCAACAAAGGGTGAGTACCAAACAACACGGTACTCGACAAGCAAACTCCTAAACACAAAGTCAAGTAATATAGAATATGGGTACTCCGAAGACTCCAACCGAACCTCCACAACTACAACCTGCATAAATCCAACCTAACCTAATAGTTCACAATTTACATAGTACATAGCTCAATAACAGCACAAACAAAATTACAAATCCTCAACAACAAGTACAATATTAATCAATCACAAGTTCCACAATAGACACTCACAAGTTGACAAACGACAAAGATATGCAATGCCAAGTATATTGATGCATGTCTGACCTAGCGATACACACTCGCTGTCGCTAAGTTTGGGACCCATGGGGGACTTATCAGTCCATGCATCCGTCGCGACATGCGACACAACCCCTCGATAATAGAATCCGTCGCAGCGTGCGACACGTCCCTTGAATCATAATATCTATCGCAGCGTGTGACACATCCCGTGAAATGGTACATCCTCTTTAATTTGTTATTCTTCCTCAATTCACTTAACACTTGTTACAATCGTGTCTCAAAATCAATGCAAATAGGCATGTTCACACAAATAATGAGGAGATGACCATTTTCATATCAATGCACAATTTACAGCAACACAATCGTGATACAACATCAACAATGAATCGATAAACCTTTCAATCATTCTCAACACCTCACGCATCGATAACTAATCAAGTACTTTTATTACCCTTTTTCATCATTAGAATCATCCAATATGAACAAGTCAACCCATCACCAATTCCCATTAATCTCCAACACATACAACAAGGAAATACACGATTCTATACACTTAAAAAAGGCCGAGAAGCCCACTTGCCTCAAATAATCAAATAATTACTTCGGGACTTGAGCTTTCCCAATTCGTTGGGCTTCCAAATCAATGCAGTCTGTTCGAATGTACAATATTCATAAGCAATCAAGTCCGTAGACACCCATATTACTATACGTCTAGCCTATACCCAAGAATTTACCCAAATCTATAATCAAGTTCCTAAGTTTCAAGCCGAAGGTTAAGTCTTAATTCTTCCTAATAACATAACTCTAATGGTAATTCATATAATACAATACACCTAATATTTAATTACCTATTCCAATTTTATTTATGACAAGGAAACCCGCAGTCGCTACCCTTTGGGTGCGCATAGGGTAAAATTCCCCCTCCTATACAGTAGCTTGAACCACTTAGGAAAGGTAACCCGCACTAGGCAAGCCCGGTGCGACGAGCTCGACCCAGAAGGCAAAATTCCTTGCTTTCGCTCGCAAGGGGTTTCGAACTTGAGACCTCCAACATGGAAGTCCCAAGCCCAAACCACTGGGCCACCCCGAAGGGTATTACCTATTCCAATTTTATCAAGACTTGAATCAAAAAGTAATTAGTACAAGAAAATCTGGGGAAAAAAATATCGAGGCCAAGCTACAAACTAGTGCGCCAATTCTCTGGAAACTATAATCTACAGAATCCTCAATTTACACCCCTATGATTAGCCCATAATCATTGTCTCATAAATACCATTAACTTCCCATTGAGAATACCCACGGACACGCTTCAACCTATGACTGAAAACAACTATAACTTTCTCAAAAATTAAATTGTTATGATTTCATTATTAATCAATATCCAATCATTACTAATCATTGGCTTGTTATTTGTATAGTGGTCATCATTAATTGATAAGAAGAGAAAGAAATTATTTGGAAAGGTTATGGAAGGGTTTGGAGTACCTGCGCTGTTGTCTTCAATGTGGCGCACCCATTTCTCTTTCTCAAATTATGATCTAAAAATATCAACTCTCACTAACTTATTTCAACACATGGGCGGGCATTAAATAACTTATAGACCAACTAATTTAATTATTTTAAAAAGACTATCCTCGACTAAATATCCGTAGTTAACAAATAGTTCAAAATTCCCAAACCAACTTCATTGACTGATCAGGAATGACTCGGGGCAACTACTGGGAGGGGTTAAACGGCAATTTTACGAAAATTTCAAAAAATGACCTTCCGGGTCATTACATGTTATGTGTTTCTTTTTTCGTGGAGGGATCTGGTTATGCCAATGCAGTAACTTTAGTTAATAGTTTATTGTAGAATAATCAAAATCTGACAGAACAGAGAGCGTACTTGGAGAGAACATGTTGAGCTTTTGATGTGATTTTGTGTGCTTGCAGGCTAAAATAAATGAAACTTTTGATGGTGTGGAGGAAGGATATGAAAGTTCAAGGGATGAAGTTTCATCAGTTTCCTCCTATAATCCCGTGAAAGATAATATACACCGGACATTCGGAAGCTCATTATCCTTGCGGTCTTCCTTGGCAAGGACTTCAAGCAAAGATCTTCCATATCTTGAAGGACGGTTAAGCATATCTTCACAACTGGCACTTCCACAGATAGCTGTGGCTGATGTCTTGTATGATTCTAGTGGGGGTAAGACGAACAAAAATATGTCTACATACATATGACAGCGTTATCGCTGAAATAATTTAAGAGAATAAGACTAGTCTCAGAAAACGTGTATCTGTTTTCATGGTTCAATAGATTAATGTCTTTGACCAAACAGGTTCTCTTTGTTTCTTTGCTCTTTTATTTTCCAATGGAAATGCTGCAACGCCTCTTAATCAAGCTGGCTTTTATTTTATTCTAACCAAACAAGAGCTGAGGGTTTTACTTTATTCTTTCAGCAGATTCTTTGTCCCCAAATCAACAGCTGAAAAGTACCAAGGCCTTCTCCAAATATGATGATTCGATGGTACCTTCTGTTTCAGGCATGGGTGAATCTGGAGCATGTAAATCGAGCTTGCACTTATATATATCTTATTAGTATTTGTTCCCTCCATATACTCCAACTGATGATTTGTACGAAAGAGCTTTCATGATAATCGGTCGCCAACATTTTCTGCAGCAGAAGGGTTTATTCGAGGGAGATCTTACAACATTAGACTGGATGACCAAGTGCTTCTAAGATTTTCTCCAAAAAATTCTGAGTCAACATATTACTTCAGTGATATGGTAATTGTATAATTCAGTGTATTGGTCTTTCCATTAGTATTGTTACCAATGCCTATTTGCACCAGACTGGTTGGGAACTTATACCTTCAATTTATTCTTTGGCAACAGATAGGTGGAACCCTGACTTTTTTTCATGAAGAGGGTTCTAGAAGATGCCTTGAGGTAGTCCTATACATCAAAATTCATGATTGTAATAAGCCTTAAACATGTGGTTTATTTATTAGTTTATGCTTTCTGGAGTTTACTGATCCTTTTGTTGCCTTCTAGCTTTCAATTACACTGGAGATGACTGAAACTATCAGCCGACGCTTTGTACATCCTTCACGGAGACATGCTCCTTCTATTACTAAGGTATTCTTTACCTGTTGATGATTCTTTACAACTCTTTGCATTTGACAGAAGTGTTTTGGCGGATTTATTTAGAAGAGATAAACACTTGAGCCCCTTCATTTGGTGATTAGTCACCAAGGCTTTTTGATTTATTCAGGTTCATAGTGATCATCATGAGGTGGTTGCTGATTTAGTTCAGACAAGCTTCCTTTTTTCCATTCCGATGGATGGTCCTATGTCTTTTTCCACTCACTATGTCTCCGTACAATGGGCTCTTCGATTTGAATTCTTTACCACTCCCAAGAATGCTGACTGGTCAAGGTATATACTTGCTCATGTAAAAAGAATATTTTGTTGCATAGTTCATTGATCAAAGACTTTGTAGTTTCCATTAAGAGGGTGCAAAAAAAGGGAGGGTAAAGCACATTACAGGGAAAAGTATCATACAAAAGACGCTTGCAGACTAACTTAAAAGCTGAAAAAGATCACCAGATCAAAAGGATTTAGAAGTATATCAGCTCATCAGCTACTTCAGTACTTTATTCCGACCAAATATGAGGGACTTAAGAAATTTTGACAGTGATCTTGTGCACAATTTTTTTCTGATTCAAACCTTTCAATTCTTCATGCCTGCGAATTCGTGAACAAATATGTAAGCTGTTGAATAAAATTGCAGCCCATTAATTACGTATCTCCCTTTTAGTCCAGGTAAATCATCAGGAGGCTAAAGGCTCACCTCTACATGGCTTATAACCCTTTGGAATAAACAGATGCCAAATGTGCTAGGAAACTCACTTGGAGAAGAAGATTATATCACTTGTTCATTCGAACTTAAGTAGCTCTGACCGACAATCTTTTGCCACTTTTTCTAAAATAATTTGGGCAATGCATCATAAACCACCGTCGTAATAGAAAGCTGATAAGATGATGCTCTCCATCTTCTCACAATAAACTAGGATACTCAGCATTGTTATGATGACTCTTATGCTAGAAACCTTTAACAGGAAATACTCTCTCGCTATCAATATCTAATTTTTGCTGTTGGTACCACTTCCATCAAAGTGGAAAATCAAAAGACACCTTGAGATTTGTCATGATTGAACTTCCAATCTCTATTTTAAAGTGGAACTCGATTGACATAATTATTTCTAGTGAATCATGGAAGGTTGAAGCATGCCCTTGATTTGCTTCACTTAGATATATCGATTCAATTGTAAAGAAAATATGGTAAGGGAAGGAACTTTATGGTCTCTTATCAAATGCACCATAATTCTCCCCTCAATTTGTTCTCCATGTCCTGATTCATCTATCTGATTCTGTCTGTAGATTTTCCTTTGTAATTTGGTATTTTCTTCTTCGAATTGATTAAATTCACGAATTTATCCCTCTTTGTTTCTGTAATACTTCATGCATGATGTATCAGATATGAACATCCTCTTTTGGTAGAGGGTAGAGAGAAATGTGAGTGGGTACTTCCAATAACTGTGCATGCACCTCCAGGAGGAGCTCCTGCAGCTCAGACAAGAAATGACAGGTCATTCTCTTTGGAACCCCTATGGGTCCATACATAAAGGTAAATGGAACTCTCATCTTCTAATCTAGCTATTTTAACTTGTGATTGGTTTGCACTTTGTGAGAAGATGTTCTAGGTTTCTCTTTAACATTCTTTGATGTATGCATCGCCTCATGTTCACCCGGAAAGAAAAAATTCTACTTGTCTTACAACTTTAAGATATCAATCTAGTCATAGTTTTCTTGATAAAATAATATACTTGTTTCATGTAGCAATTAAGCTGATTGCTGTCTGCCATTTAAAGAAATATTGTACTAGTTGCCCTGAAATTTGAGAAAAGTAGCAGTTAGCTCCTCTATTTTGCTTGGCACAAGTAATGTTTTAACTTCTGAGTGGTGGTATCATTTAGATTGGAATGTCAGTAAGAATTTCGAATATATGGTGGGGAATATTTTGCAGGTTATTGATCTGAGATTTATTTTTTAAAGACCTATGTGCATTACTGCATTTTATATCCTTTCCCTTTATTTTTTGACAGGTGAGGTAAAATACTTATTTTTTGTAAATCTTGAAATCCAATCCTCAACGGAAGTCTTAACCCGTTATTTGACTCTCCTTTTAGCACCTTGTATCCTTCAAGTCAGCTTGATTTTTTTAGAGGTCAAGGTTTTCGGTGGCAACATAATAACTTTTCCAGTGGTGCGATAAATGCACAATCATCTTCTATTTATTGTGTTCACACTTTCTTTGTGCATTCTACACCTAACATATATAGGCCAGTGCATTTGAATCAAGTGGGAAATACACATTTATTTGAAAAAAGTGAGAATACACGAATGAGTTCTCTCTATTTCTCTCCACTTATAACTTTATAGGTCGCACAGTTGAACAAACACTTCATTAGAAGAAAGCATTTGTTTGCTGATCTTGTTAGAGAAAGGAACATTATATTATAACTAGAGATGTGGGATTCACTTGATTAAGTTTAGCCATATTTTTGTTCATATCGTCTACAATCAATTAACGTTAAAACGCTTCTACCTTGCAGTCTTGTAGGTATACACATTGCGAAAAGTTAAAATGCTTGGCTCCATTACTGTTGAGATATCTCACCGGCAACCCCAGGAGCTTGCCCACCCGCGTGTCCTCCAGGTTTCGATTTCAGAAAGGATGAGTAGTAACTGTGTTTCAGTATTATTGTATTTTAGCCATCAGTCGATATTCCCCCTTCCAATCTTTGGCGTTGTGTCATGTTTTCTCTTATATTATTTTTTATATGATGAGAAATGTATTTTGCCTTTCTCTATTCTTGCTTTTTTCTTATAGAGAACATTTGTTTCGGAGATCGTTACGTTGAATTGTCATTTTGTATATGATTAGAAACGTCTAGTGAGGTATGATAATATTGGAAATACACTTTACATTTTTCATTCATGGATTAATAAGCAATGTGATGTTGACATAATGGATGGCAGAGTACTTATCATTCTGTCATAATCTTTACTCGCAGTTGCTACTTGTATGTTCATCAATGTTGCAACTTATGAGTTGTGAAACTACGTGTTTTTCTATGACATGCAAGAGAAGGGAATACAAATTAGGTCAATTTGATTATTATAAGTTAAATTGGATTGATCAATTTAAATATTTTATATTATATATAGATAAATTTGAAGTTTCTTTTAGTTATTTATTTAGTTTTAATCATATATTTTGTGATAATCAAATATCTATTTTTTTTTAATCTTAAATATATGGCACAAATGCTCAACAAATTTCATGATACCTTTACTCTTTTTAGAAATTCAAACTATTAAAATATTGATCAAAATTTTAAAATATATCTTTTCTCCATCATATTAACATAACAAGAATTACAACTTTTTATATAATTTTTAAATAGGGAAACTTACATAAATATACTATAATAAAAAAATATTTACCGTTTATCTACTCAAAAATCAGTTTGGTAAAACGTATTATGCTATGAATTAAAAAAGAATTATCTCAATACAAGAAAATAATATAATAAATACTTATCTGCATTAGATATTTACATTAAATTATAAAAAGATTACTACAGTTATATAGTCTAAAAAGATGAAGATTCCTTTTGTAATATTATTGAGTTTTAGGTAAGTAATAATTCTAAATTGAAGATTTATACAAATTACTGAATTAAAATAACTTTCTTTTCGCTTAAACCTTAAATAAAATGTACAATAGAGATAGAGAAGAAAAATATTAATAAACTGTTAAAGATTTCAACAACACTGTTAAGTATTTTTCTTTTCTATCTTTTTGTTTAAAAAGATAAATCAAAATTAACCAGTTTTAGTTTTTCAATTGTCTACATATAGTCTCGTTATTTCATTCAACTTTCTTTAAAAATTTGAATTAATTATAATACTAGTTTTTAATATTGTTTCTTCTTCTCATAAATAATTTATGCCATATGTTGTTTATCACTTAACTAGTGAAATTGTATATATTTTTCCATTTTAATTACGTGATCATATTTAATTGGACACATAATTTAAGAATGAGAGATTTTTTTAAAATTTTAATTTTTAACATACAATAATATTTGTGTAGTTATATGACTTTTGAAACTGTTTTGTGGTTGAAATGCAATAATAATATCATGATGTTGTAAAAGTCGTCACTAAAAGTAAAATAAAAAGGTTTTAAATTAACTTATTTTGAAATTTAAAAAGTTATAATAATTCTTTCTAAAAGAACTAAAAATATGATTGTGCGGATCGAATTGAAATAGGGTTAATTGAAGTATCAATTATTTTAATCTTACAGATAATGACAAGGTTTGGAGGAAAAGTAGATATTAACTCATTACCAACGTATGTTGTATAGTGAAAAAGCTACTTTTTTCTTAATCATAGGTCTTAAGTTCGAGCCTTGAATATGAAAAAATCTTGGATAGAAACAATTTTCCCCCAACAAATAAAGCTCTCCATCTCACAAATCCAAATAATAATACAAAAAATATATCAATTTATTATATAGAAATATTAATATTTATAATAATAAAAAAATTAACATTTCAGTAATGGCTCAAATACCTGTCACAAGATTCAAATGGAAGATATTCATAAAAGAAAATTCAAATAGAGTATGATAGAGGCGACAGAACATGGGTTGATGACTTAATAACTTCACTAAGATTTCAATGAGATGAGAGTACAGTATGACAAAAGCAATGGAACATGTGAGATTAAAAAAAAAAAATAGGATCTACTACGTAAATATCATTATTATCTTGTGAAAGTTAGTAAAAAAAATGATTATTTTTGAAAGGTTCTCAGCTTAGTTACACCAAACAAATAAAGAAGAAGAAAATAACGTAATATAAAAAACATAATAACTAACAAGGGAAGCAATACAAAATCTGCAAGAAATTAGGAACAAGTATAATAGGGTGAAATATAGTAAACAAACGAACAATGGTAGATATCAAAAGCAAAACTACAATAATACGCCTAGTACAACGACGGACAAACAAACACCAACGAGTATAAACCCTCGAAAAAGTAAAACAATTCTCCACTGTCTATTAAAATTCTGTCCAGTTTGCATTCTCCACACGGTCTTGTGTTTGCCATATCTTGTTTAATCCCCTTCTTTAATATAATGTCTCTACCTCTCCTCGTACTACTATAACCAACCTCTCGTAGCTCCTCACAAGAGTGACTGCCTATCTCCTCTCTACATGTACAAATCATCTCAATCTTGCTTTTCTCATTTTTATCCATCACGTAAGTCACTTTCACATTGACCCAAATATTTTCATTTCTAATCTTATCATTCCTTATATGCCCGCATCTCAGCCTCATTATAAATAAACATCGCATAAAACTAAAGAAACTGACCAATATATCCTCAAATAAACCTTCTTACTTCTTCTTTATTATTATATAAAAAATATAAAAATATACTAGTAGAATAATTAATACAATTTATGAAGGACGTAGGAATAAAAATAGTACTCCTACTTACTATTTATTTATGTAAGATGAAAGATTTATAATTATAAAAATAATACTAAAAAAAAATCCATATGATTTGACCAATGATGAATATTCAGAAAATTTTGTTGACCATTAAGCCTGCCGGCCCCATCTCACTTCATCCCTGTAAAGCCAATCTGTATTTTTTTTTTCTGCAATCAATACTCATTATAATTATATTTATATTTATATATTCAATTCAAAATCCCCATTTCAAAACCAAGAATCACCAAATCCTCTATTCAAAATCTTGAATTGGATAATAAAGCTATCTTTTGAAGACTCCATTGAAGTTTCAAGAAACACTCTTTCAGGTCAGTTTCTCCTATAAAGATGTAAAATTTTACGTGGGTATTCTTCAAATCTAACTTCTTCTTTTTTTAAAAAAAATGGTGCTTCAGATTTTTATGTACAAATCTAGGGTGGGTTTGGATCAATTTGTGATCTCGTTTAAGAAATTCGATCTGAATTATGGTTTCATGGAAGGGATCAAGTAGGAATATTGTTCTTGGATTTAATTCATATTTTTCATTCAGATTTCCATTTTATAGTTTTATTGAAATGATGAAATGGGATTTAGAGAGTTTCGTTTCAACTAGTCACTGTGCCCCATATTTCTTTGAAAAAATGTGTTAATATATGTCAGTTCAAGTCTGTTATTGGTTAATATTACTGTCCAAAATAAAAGGGTACTAAAATTAGATAGGAGAAGTATCTTGGCGAGCAAGGGTTCATCTGGTTGGTACAATGATATAGCTTAGCCATAGTGAGTAATAAGCTCATGAGAGGAAGTCTAACTCGGGAGTTAATATTGTGAGTACGAATGTTTTGAGAGAGAGAGAGAAGAGGGAGAGGGGCATCCGGGAGAAGACTTATTTGATGATCCTCAAAGAAACTTCTGGTTTTGTTTATTTTCTCCTGAATCAATCGAGAATTTTGAGTTGTTTTGGAGCATCATTTTCTAGCTTCTGAGCATTCAGATTCCATACCAATCATTATGTGATAGACCTGAGTGTAACAAACTTCTTTTCCATGTGGTTTCTGTTGGCAGCCCTGTCTGCCATTGACATAGATAATGGATACAACAATATCAGTTCTTACAAATAAGCTGAGAGATGCATCTGATTGGATCACATGGATATCCGAAGCTCCGTTTGCAAGAGCTGTGGTGTTTGGAGTTAACATTGGAGGTATTTTCCCTATCCATAAAACATCTATAGTTGTTAAACTAGATGACCTCTGAGAAGACATACTCTTTTGCCTCTCCTGCAGGACATCTATTTGTTGAGGGTCTTCTCCTGGTGGTCATCCTTTTCCTACTATCGCAGAAAAGTTATAAACCACCTAAAAGACCATTGACAAAGAAGGTTTGTCAGAGTCTTCCTTTGTCACACCTAAATTTTCCACCGGTTCTATGTTTGTTTCTTGCCTTATTCTGTTAGTCCATCTTTTGTGTTCTTCCTCACTCTGTAATTTTCTCATATTGTTTGGGACTGAGGCATTATTATTGTTGTTTGGTTGATTTTCTCATTCATATGAACACTACATGTTCAACGTCCAATCTGTATTTCATCCTAGTGAATTGCTCTTCCTCCAAAATGATATACTTAAAAGGAAAGGGAGTGGGAGAGAAAATTATTGTATTACAATACACTCCCATCTTCTAGTTTCTGTTTTGTGGAGTTAAATGATTATCTTATCGGAAAGTGATCAAGGCAGGGATCCAAATTCGAAGACCGGAACTTTCTGATTAATATTCAGAAGACACAGCTTTTAGCTGGCTCCTCTTTAAAGTTGCAAAAGTCCTATGCCCTAGGCAACAAAAGATAATAAAAAAAGTAACTTAAAGGAACTTGCATTCTTAGAAGAATAGCATAATATTTTTAAAAGCTGCTGCATTTAACACTCTCTCAAAGTAGAGATCCTCCTACTTAAAGATGTCAAACTCTTCTATTTCAAGTATACTGTAGATTCCTCCATATCCTGTTCTCTAAACTGCAAGGTGCTTGGGAAAATGAGCTGTGAACTTGTAAATTGAAGAGCTCCAACTTTCTGTTTGTTTTTGCAAATCTTTATCTTGACCTTTGTATAGTGATTGGTGCCATCTGGTGCTAATATATTTTCCACTGTTTGATGTTCATAGCTAGGAGGTAGGCTTCTTATTTATAAGCATAGAAGTCTTTCCTTGGCATCATGTACATTATTATCAATGTTGGGTCCTTTTGTACTTTCTGTATTCACTCTATCCTAATTTATGTGACATACTTTCCTTTTTAATTCCTCCCAGAAAGAATGTCTCCTTTGCTTTAAAATTATTATCCTTCATGAATGATTATTAGTCTCACAAATTGTCAAGGAGTTCTTAGACCACAAATTTCAAAAGACTTCCTCTCTTTCTTAAACTTTATGCCAAGTCAAACGGTGCCACATAAATTGGGGCGGGGGGGAGCATTTAATAAATGGAGGAGATGTGGATATTATTTGCTTTTGTAATTGTTACGATAAAGAGAAATGTTGTTTGTAACTTGTCAGCATTTGTTTGTAAGTAGCAAAGTTGTCTATCTTTTATGCAGCATGCTGCTTGAATGCATTCAAGCTGATGAACATGTGTGCTCTGCTTTTTAGGAAATAGATGAACTGTGTGATGAATGGGTCCCAGAACCTCTTATTCCCACCATTACAGATGAGATGAAATCGGAGCCTCCAGTACTTGAAAGGTGGAAATACTCTTTCGTTTGAAATGCGAAAGCATAAACCTCCTTGTTAGATTCTGTTATCACTATTCTGCATTTTTCCCCTCATTTGTCTAAATATGCTTTTACCACTGTAAGATTCTATTCTTACTTAAGGGGAGAACCAACCAAGGAACTAATTCAAATGCCATACTGTTGTATACTGTGGGAACCACCTCTAGAGCCTCTAGAGGCTACCTATCTAATCTCTTTTTCTTATGGTCTGATGATCCTGAACTGAGCCTAGCAAGTACGTTAGAACTTCCAGGAGGAATTAGAATTGATTTAAGGATTTGGTCTCAAACATTTTAGGTTAAAGAAGACGAGACTCAATGGGGTAACAAGGGATGGGACTCAATGAGTTGATTGGGATTTTAAAAGCTATTAACACTAAAAAAGAAAAACCACTGAGAAAAATTTAGATAAGTGCTAATTGCGTAACACATCTACCTATTCCCTTTTTGGGGTTGAAGAAGAATAAGAAAAGAAAATATCTGCAAGTTTCTCTTAACACCCCCCACCCCCCACCCCCCACCCCCAAAAAAAAAAAAATCCTTCCCTTCTATGAGCTACTTTAATAAATTGTACCAAGTACCAACAGTATTGCTTGCTTCAAAGAAACCCTCCATATTTCTGTGGTTGTTTTTTAATTGAGTTCTCTCAGTTGTCTAATTGCTTACAAGTTCTATTAATGCAGCGCTGCAGGTCCTCATACAACTATTAATGGCAAGGAAGTAATAAATTTTACTTCAGCTAATTACCTCGGGTTATTAGGAAATGAAAAGTTACTTGTAAGAAACCGTTCTTTTGAATAGTTTGAATTGTCAACCTATATTTTGCATGTTGGTGCTTAATTTTCAAATATATCATTACCTAATGTCATATATCAGGAGACATGCACCAGGGCATTGGAGAAATATGGTGTAGGTTCTTGTGGTCCTCGTGGATTCTATGGAACAATTGGTATAATATG
The DNA here is from genome assembly GCA_022817965.1 of Solanum lycopersicoides. Lineage (NCBI taxonomy): Eukaryota > Viridiplantae > Streptophyta > Magnoliopsida > Solanales > Solanaceae > Solanum > Solanum lycopersicoides. The sequence goes on along the minus strand of CM040628.1, from coordinate 11,869,637 downwards.
ATATTCATCAAAAGGGAGTTAGTTAGTTTTCTTCTGCTGTACTTGCCAACTTCCACTTTCTCTTTTGGGAGGCCCAACCTTATCATTCTTTATTTCATGCAGATGTTCACCTTGATTGTGAGGCCAGGATAGCTAAGTTTCTTGGAACCCCCGATTCTATACTCTACTCTTATGGACTTTCTACCATGTTCAGTGCAATTCCAGCATTTTGCAAGAAGGGAGATGTCATTGTTGCGTAAGTTTATTCATTCTTTGCTCGTTGATTGTTGATATCATTCTTTAAAAATTGAACCAGGCTGTAGAACAAATATTTTCTGAATGGATCCTTACACAGGATGAAGTATCTTTTCTTGGGGTGGGAGGAAGGGACTATGAAGGAACCAGGCTGTTGAAAAAAAATTCAAAATGGCTGTAGTATTGTTAAGACTTCTAAAATGAAAAAAAAGAAAAAAACTTAAGCTGATGTTCGTAGATGGAATTCATTAAGAATCTTCCACCACTTCTGTACTCAGATTTCTTTGTGCTATGTTTAGTATCAGAAGTTGGATTTTTTATATTTATAAGCTTCTCACCAGTACGTCTCCTGATAATTTTTTTGTCAACTGTAATAAACAAAATTATATCCATAAATAGATATTGCATCCATAAGTTTTTTCAGTTGTACATTGCTTCTATAAACATATTAGAGTTTCATGAATTAGTTCTCATTTTCAACCATATCTTTGCGTGCATAGGGATGAAGGTGTCCATTGGGGAATACAAAATGGACTTCAGCTCTCTAGAAGTACAATCATATACTTCAATCACAATGATATGGAGTCCTTGAGAAATACATTGGAGAAAATCACTCAAGAAAACAAGCAAGCTAAAAAACTTAGGCGATATATTATTGTTGAAGCAGTATATCAGGTATCTTCTGTTTTATTAACAGGGTTTTATTTAATTGTCAAAGCTGTATGTCATAGCATTGCCTGGACCATGATCACCTCCTCAGGGGATGAAGGAGGTGAGGATTTCATAAGCTTGTAATAAGTTGAATCCAATTTAGGCTTGCAGACAGACTCAAAATTTGACCAGGATTAAACTTTAAAGACGTAAGCAAGGTTGATTCACTGTATATGACACTTTGACTTTTGCATGGGCCGTGGTGACTTCTTGTGATCCAGAAAGTTCTGAAACCTGTGACTGGGTTATCGTTTTGTTTGCCATTTCAAGAGATAAGTCTATAGGAGCATGGACTAAAATTCACTTCTCAATTTTAATGCAAACTCTCCCATCCCTCCATCCCCATATCTTAGCCCTTCCTTAATGGAGGAAGTGTCAGAGTTGGCTTGGCTGTTCATTAAGTTGGGATAAGGTTGCATTTATCTTGTAAATAAGAAAACGGAAAGGAAAAAAAAAAAACAAGAAAATGTGCAGGTTTCTGTTTGTTGTTTAACTTGTTAATTGCCAAGCACCCAGTTTCTCTGAGAGGAATATTCTTTAATTTCATTTGTTTCTACTTCTTCTAGAATTCTGGTCAAATAGCTCCATTGGATGAAATCATCAAACTGAAAGAAAAATACAGATTCCGGGTATTGTTGGATGAAAGCAATTCCTTGGGTGTGCTTGGCAGTTCTGGTAAAGGTCTAACAGAGTATTACAATGTCCCGGTATGTTATTGATAGCCGCCATCTTCAATTATTATGGATTGTATTTTCTGTATATCCTAAACAGGTTATCCTGAATTCCTGTTGCAGGTTGACAAGATAGATATCATTACTGCTGCCATGGGGCATGCATTGGCCACAGAAGGAGGATTTTGCACCGGGAGTACAAGAGTCATTGAACACCAGGTATTGAAGTGTGATAGGTTGCCACCAGACTATAGTCACTTCCAGTGGCGAATCTAGGATTTCTAGAACATAGGTGCAACACTAAAAAATGAAGAAGGAAAGAGTATATTAGTAGGAGTTTCCCTAGTCTTCTAGATAAGTAACTCAACCTTCAACCAAATGCACCATTTAGTCTTTTTGAATCTTGTAGCATAAATGTCAACATATAATAATATACCAATTTTAGAAAGTGTATACATAAAATACATAGTTTTACGGAGAGACCACGGGTTCACGTGCCCCATTTTTTGTACATAAAGTCTCCCCTGGTCCTTTCAACAAAAAAAACATGTTTAATCTTAATAATCTTGTCACTAACTCCTGTTCACTTTTTCCAATTAAGCCTTTTTGATGGTGTTCTTTGTTTGGCAGCGTCTCAGTAGCTCTGGTTATGTGTTTTCTGCTTCTTTGCCTCCTTATCTGGCAAGTGCCGCAGTCAAAGCTTTTGATATCTTGGAAGAAAATCCTGATCTTATCACAAAATTGAGGGAAAACATTAATTTACTGTTTAAAGGTATATTTGCTCTACACCAAGTGCCTTCCTTACCCCTCTCCTTGAAGGCTTCAAGCTCATGTCAAGGGTTGTGAAAAGATATCAACTTTTCTACCTGGTATGGTTTCAGGTCTAAAAGATATTCAGGGGATGGAAATAATGAGCGATCCACTATCTCCGATAGTTTTTCTAAGACTCAAGAAGTCCACAGGTTCTTCAAAGAGTGATCTAAAACTATTAGAAGATATCGCTGATCGTGTAAGTGATCATCTTAGTGTATCTGTAGTTTCTTCTTATTCTGTATCTCATACACATCCTAATAATAATCTTTCACACCACAAATATTGTCATTGCAGGTCTTGAAGGAAGATTCCGTTTTTGTTGTTACTTCAAAGAGATCAACACTTGATAAATGTAATTTGCCAGTTGGGCTTCGATTGTTTGTGTCAGCAGGACACTCAGAATCTGATATGGAGAAAGCTAGTAAATCATTGAAGAGAGTCGCGGCTTCACTATTGACAGATCAGAGCTAGCAGAAGGACGCGGTTTCATCATCTTAAAACTTTCTTGAAAATAGGGCAGAAACATTCTGGGAGTTCAAATAGGTACATGGAAAAAATATTGAAGATTCTTTTTTCTTTTTTTTTTTTACTTTTGTTGTTCATTAGTGTTTGCATGTCAACTATATTAGATAGATCAAGATTTACTTCTTGAGGTTGCCATGCTGCAAGCCCAGAGAAGTCAGTTGTCTTGATTAATGTTGTGTTTTATGTACTTGTGTTAATCTTCTTCCCCTTACTGATTATATAAAGAAAAATAGAATGGTGGGATTTTATAGTTGACTGTTTAGACATGTTATTTCTTATTGGTGTGAAAGTGACAAATCTCAATATTTTAAGATTTGAGCTAAATATGGGGTAAATGTGGATTAACTATGTTATGTTTTATATATCCTATAGAAGAAATAAAGGGATAATATCTTGGAAATATTTGAGTAATTATAATCTGGCCTTTATTTTCTGAAGAAAAAAGAAATTCAGGAAAATGGCTTATTTTTATGATAAATGTTTTCTGTTGTTTGGTTGGAGAAAGAAAAATAGTTTTTGGGGAAAACATATAATGAAGGTTGATAAAAGTTTTAGCAAATTTGGTAGTGTTTTAATGAGATTTTTTGAGTATTAAAGCTTGAAAATAATGTCTACATGGAGCAATGATTTGTTAATTAAGAATTGAGATGATTATGAAAGGAACATAATTTTTTCTATTAAGGTTGTGGTTTGGTATGCATTATTGTCTTCTTTATTATTTATTTTTTTACATTATTTTGTCATGATTTTTTACTTATGTCAATTTTTTATTTGATATGTTTTGAATCTTTTTTCTTTGACAGAGAGATCTGTCAAAAACGATCTTTTTATCTTCTAAGATAGGAAAAAGGGTAAAGATAAGATTTACTTTACATTCTATTATTTCAAAACTTTACTTCGAGATTACATTGAATATATTATTGTGTTTGATATATTTTACAATTTTCTCATGTTTTGTTCGTTAAATTATATCTAAAAATGCATTCTCTAGCAAACACAAGTTTCTTCGAAATCAAAAAGATAATTTTTTCAATTAATAAGAAAAATCAAATTTCATAAAGGATCAGATTTTAAGATGATTGTCTCTTCCTCACCATTACCCCTTGACCACCCTACCTTCTCGACCCTTCACCCATGGTGTTCTTTTAGATTTGGTACAAATATTTTTAAGATAATACCTTTACTTAATTAACATAGAAACTAAGCAAGAAAAACTTTTCCAAAAAATAAATAAATCATATTCTCTTGTGGGGGAATATGTTTTCCTCAAAAAGAAATTTCTAGCAGGCAAATACTAGATCTTATTATTTTTAGAAAAATTATTCCTACCATACTAAAAATATAGAAATGTCACCTGTAATAGACGTATATTAAAAGTCAGAGGAATGTTCAAGAGATATCTACGTTTAATCTTCTTGTCAAATATATTATATCGTCTACTAAACTATAATTTGTTGATGTTAATTAATCTTATCTAAACGTGTGTTCTTCTTAAATAGATTTTATACAAATCTCTTTCAAATTTCAAAAATTTCGTAAGTTTGGTGATACATCCCAAAATATCATAATAGGCTAATATATCCCGTCGCGATTTTAGATACATCTTTTAATGTCCTGATACATTGCATCTCGATTTCGTATACATCACTTAACGTGCCGATACATCATGTATGTCCCGATGCATCGCGTAAGTGATGACGACACATTGCATAAAGTAACGTCCTGATACATCACTCGTGTCTTGATATTAATGTATATGATCAATATATTGAGAAAATAAAATTTTTTATAATTTTTTCAAATGATAAGAAATTTTAAAGAATATGATAAAAATAACTTAGATAATGTTTGCTCTTAATACTAGTATGTGTTTTGTTTGTTGTGAAGGAAGACGTCTTAATATCATTTTATTTGATTGACTCTGCGGTTTCATGTCATTGTCTAGTTAGTTTTTTATAAGTTACTCATTTGTGTTCAATTTTATTTATATATACAACGATCATGTTTATGTGAAGTTGATTTGAGAAATTTAATAGTATTGGAAAGATCGAGTTCATTTATAAAGAGTGCTAATTAGTTCATTAATTTATTAGTTTATCCTTCTTTTATTTTGAGTGTTCCATCTATAACAAACTCCTACAAGAATACACTGGAAGATACAAAGCAAAACCTAATAATCAATGTTTCTCTTTTCACTATCGTTTTAGTTCAAAAAAAAGTATTTCAAAATAATTGTTACTTAAACTAACTCAAGAAAAAAAAATTATAATTATTTTCAATTATATTTTTAACATAAAAGAAGTACAATATTTAAGAGGAAAATTTAGTCTATTTTATGAAATTGAGACCTTATATTTAAAATATCATTAAAAAAAACTCTTACATAAAATTCGTATTAAATATATTCTCATATTATAATAAAATAAATCAAAAAAAACGAAAGGGATAGGAAAAGACAATGATGGACAACCTAAATAAACAAAGACAATTGCCAATCAAATTAAATTCTAGTTTGTACAATTAAAAAATATCATTTGCACTTAAAATCCTTTATTTTCTTTTCATTCTTTTGCTTGTTGACTCATTAGGTCTCCATTATAATCAAAGTAAATCAACCATGTGAAGTGTGAACCCCCCCCCCTAACTACCCCTTCACAACTACTTTTCCTAAACAAACAAACAAATAAATAAATAAAATAACTACTTCATCATACAAATAAATCATTTTATTTATTTTATTATATAATATAAACTAAAAAGGACAGTTGAGACTAGATTAATCCAGTACCCTCTATGAGGTGCATGACAATTATGGATCAATATTTAAATATTATTAAAGTAAATTCTCAACTAATTAATATAGGCGGAATCATGAAATATTATTATTTGTAGATGTGTTATTTAATTGATAAAATTAATATTTGTTAATTTAAAGAGCGTTTTGTAAAAATGTCATTTATGAATGTGAGGTCATGACTAATGATTCCAGATACGATAAATAAATTGACTTTAATAACCTTTTGGATTACCCGGATGAAAGTGATACATGTTCATAGGGTGCATTAGACCATTACTTAGAATAAATTGTGGATACCTGGAAAAACAATGTTGATGATGGAGTTTAAGATGATACAATACCTTTGCAATCAGTTACGCATAAGAAAATATCTATCATATCTAGAACTCTTCACAATTTTATAGTGTAGTTCGAAAAGACAACACCGGAATTTTTGATCCAAAAGTTAGTGATGAACTTCAACTAGATTTATATTTTAACCGAAAAAGCATAACAACATCATATTTCACTAAATTGTCTTAGATATATTTGTACTTTTAAAAAATTATTAATTTATAATAATATTGATGAGACCATATACTTATAGAGGGGTCATCGATCTTAAAATATATTATCTTATTATTTTATCGAAATAATATAGGTGATTTTATTCATTGGTCCAAGTCGAGATGGAAAGAAAATATTATCTTAGAGAGATTATTAATTTATCAAGTATTAATTTAGTGAAATCTTACTCTGTAAGCCAAATAGTCAAGTAAAAAGGTAATTTTAAGATTGACTATAATTTAAAAACAAAATTAATAATTCACGCTAAATTTAAAGATATTTTCAAGACTTCACTTTTAATTTTATAACTATATTTACCTATAAATTTTATGAATTAAGAAACAATGTGAATTATTTATTGAAAAACTTTTACATGTGTTTTTCCTATCTCAATAAAATTTAATTTTCAACTGAGACTATTAACTTGAAAATAAGAAGTAGGAGTAATAAAAAAGTTTCGTCGACTTATGTATAATTCTTTTTAGACCAGTAGAACAAATTTTATATACTAGTGCATGCAGATTAATAGAAAAGTAAAAAAACATTTTTTATATAAAATTCATCATGATCGATAAGATTTATTTATATATATATATATATATATATATATATATATATATATATATATATATATATATATATTTTGGATTGTAGACGATTTAAACTCATTTAGTATTTGCTTATTGCTATTGGATAAAATTATTTTGTTTTAATTTATTCCGTTAATCGTCTTATTTTATTTTTTAATTTGTTATATATGTAATAATTAAAATCTAACATTAAACTATGGTAGGCAATTATAATGGATATTTTTATCATCATAAATGATTTCACCATCCCAAAATAATAACATTTGTTTGCTCGATATTTTTGGATAAAAGTATTAATTTTCAAAATGTAGGAGTGGATAAAATTAAAGAAAGATGGTAAAAGTATAATTTCCACAAGTTATTTAAGTTTTGAATTGTGAAAAAAAACAAAAGATAAATTTAAAAACGAAGTGAACAAAGGTATTGATCCTTAAGAACTTGAGTTGAGTTTCATCATATTTCTTTTTATGCGCTGAACAAAGAGAGCATTTTGATACTGAGTTTCAGCTCAAACTTTTAATATGATTACAGAATTGCACAATATAAATATAATATCTGATAAAAAATTATTACATTCTTTAAAATCTACATTCCAAGCTTTATTTATGGGACTATATTATACATATCATTATTGTTATTGCATCAATATTAATTAACAGAGCTATACCTTTAAACTATTATGAATGAAAAAAAAATGAGTCATTTTTGAAATCTGTTATTTGTTTTCATAACAATATTATAATTTCCTTGAAATTGCACGAATTGTCTTTAAGATTATTGGACTTTTAATTTTCTTCACTTAAAATGAGATTTTTAATTTTAGCCTTTCAACAATTGAATTTATGCTTAGGAACCCACATTATGTAAAAATAATATAATACAAATTAAATATCTTTTTTCTCAAGCATTTTAACACTAATAATTCTCGAATTTAATTTCCCCACATAATGACTTACTTTAATTAGTACATTTGGTATGTTTAATTTAAGAAGAAATTTTTAATTTGAATCAAATAATTATAATAAAACGAATTTGTTGATTTATGTTCATATGTTTACTATTATATTGAAAATTTCTAAGACAAATAGTACTATAATAATGTATAATTAATCAAAAAGAAAAAAATACTTTATATTTAAAATTGATTTATTTATCAATTATTTTATTTAGGTTCTTGACGATTTTAGTTTGTTTAGAATAAATTTATCTATAAGGCATGATATATTATTATAAGTGAGAAATTTCAAAATTAGATTAAATGGTTGCGACACAATAAAAGTGTATCCTTCTATATCCATGATTGGATTATTATTATTATACACTAAAGAAAGTTAATTTCATATCGAAAGTTTAATTAAATTTGAATGTTATCCAATTTGATGGTCTTTGAATAGTGAAAAAGAAATTAAAATTCAAATCGCTAATCTGACAGACATTGTGCACATAACTTTAGAATCAATTGTAATCTTTAAAATTCAAGAATGAAAAAATTAGTAACAATTGAAGAAGAAAACAATGATAATAATACCAAGAATATGAAAAATAAAGTATCTCCAAAAAGAGAATTACCAAAAATTTTAAAGTTTCTACCGAAAAACTTATCAAAACTATCACAATTCTTTCGGGGCAAGTTACATATTTGATAGATTAGCCAAAAATAATTATATTCATCAGCTAAAAATCAAAATTAATTAATTTCTACTCTTATTTTGATGAACGGTAATTTATGTCTACTTTTTGATTAAAAAAAATCATTACAGGAAAAGGGATAAAAGGATAATGAAAATAAAACTCACTACGAGATCATTTGATAGAGTATATAAGATATATACTCCATATTATGCAATGCATATTTGCTTAATACACCAAATCAAACGTAGCATAAAAAATAATCTCAACATAATTAATATAAATATAACTAACATATGCATTCCTAATATACATTTTTAATACTATTTTTATACACTCTCTCCAACGACCCTAAGGTATATTCCAATAGTGTGGGGTTATTATGGTCATTTGGTTAGCTTTTTCCAAACTTTCAATAGTTTACCCCTTTTTTCTTACCTCTTTTTAATTGTTTTTCCTTTTCTATTGTTACTATGATTACTCTTTATTTGTCCACTTTTTCTTTTATAGTTATTTTTAATTATTTATTTATTTTGGTAAATTAAGAAAAAATAATTTTTTTTACCTATTATACTCTTAATTAAATGACTAATTACTTTAAAAAATATAAATTTTTTTATTCATTTCATATTTAATAGGAGCAAAATAGTAAACTCACTATATTATTAATTATTTCTCAATAGATGTTAATTCAAAAATGTCCAAGTAAAAAGGAGCGAGGAAGTATATATTTATGTTCTTTGTATTTTTAGCTTGAGATAATCATCACACAACAGTGAGCACACACTGTATAAACCATATCTTATATAAATATAGCAAATATTTTTTATTGTTTTCCTTTCTTAAATGTACTTTGTCACCCAAAATTCACAAATTCTTCCAAAAAATTCTCTTTTTTTCTCCTCCTCTCCCAAAACACCCTAAAGGGAAAAAGAAAAGGAAAAAAAGGACTAAAATTATCACTAAGCGAATGTTTCCTTCTTGTTGGATAGAGAATGGAAGCTGATGTTTCTATTCTTTCAACAAAGCTAAAAAAAGATTTCTTTTTTGTGGGATTTTCTTGAAAATTAGCGTAAAGTGTTGTGGGGTTTTGTGAGATTTGGGATGTGCTTGTGGAGTCAAAGATGGTGAATTGAATTGTGGGTTTTTGGGTTTCTTCTTATTTTCTTGATAATTGGCAGAAAGGGTTTGTTAGAGATGATGAATTTGTGCGTATTTTGGTACTTGAGTGTTGTTTGTTTTTTGGGTTGTAGAGTTCTTGGTAATGTGGTTTTGGTGGGAAAGAATGAAACTTTATCGTTTGAAGACATTGAAGCTAATTTTGGTGAGTTAAATCTTACTTTTACTTTGCTATGCCCTTATTTGTATTGTATTTAGTATTGATCTTTGTTATAGTTTGTATTATTATGTTGTAAACTGGAGTGGTTTTGGAGTGATATTGAATGGAAATTGAAAGATGAGTTTGTTTAAAAGTTTTAGTAGCTTATGTATACTGAAATTTTTTGTTTAATTTTACCTGCCTCTGTTACATGGTAAACTAGATCCTATATTCAATCTAGTTTTTGGCAATTTGGAGTTGTCAATAGGTCATTGTTGGGAAGTAGAAGTTATCTACCATTCTGTACAGAAGAAGCTTCACTCTTGTTAAGCAAGGCTACCCTTTTTCTACTTTTTCCTTTGTTGTACGAGAAGTTATCAATGGATCTTTATTTGCATTTTGAGAGATTAGTCTAGATGGAACTGAAAGAACTAACATTTAGGGCTCATGACTAACAACACTTAGCCATATATTCTAAAATGTAGCTAACAGAACTAATCTATCCCAACTGATAGAGATCACTATCCTAACTTGTAGTGATTGAACTTTATCTCTAACATCCCCCTCAAGCTAAGAAGGTTTACCCAGTGTTGTGAAAACTGAAAAGCGACAAAAAGCATGAAGCGAGGCGCAAGCACTGCGCTTTTATGCTCTGAAGCTAGGCGCTGCTTGAAAAGCAAGCGTCAGTAGGCGAAGCGAGAAGCGCGCTTAAAAAGCAAAGGCGACAAAAAGCGCGCTTAAGCGCTGTTAGTGTTTTTTAAAACTTTTGTATAACACACTTGTCTGCTGCGACTCAAACATTTCCCTCTTCTTCCTTTGTGACTCAAACATCTCAACAACTGTTGCTGCGACTCAAATGATAAGTTCTGCCTCTCTTTTCTTCTTCTTCTCTGGACTCTCTTTCAGGCTTTAGCGACTGCTTCTAGGTTTTCTTTCCCCTGTTATGCTCTGTTTTTTTTACTGATTTGGTTTTGCTCTTTGCATTTGCTTAGTATGTTATGATTATGAGGATTGTTGACTATCTTTTATTTACTTCTTAATTTATTTTTAATATGTTATGATTACGAGGATTATTGAGTATCTTTTATTTACTTCTTATATTATGTTATTCCTATTGAGTTCTTGGCAATTTCTATATGCATATTCAATATTTTTCATTTTGTACTAAATAACGCTTTAGTAGAAAAATGTGTGCGCTTCGCTTCACAGTTCACACTTCACGCTTCGGTGAAGCAAGCCCTCAATGCTTTTTTTGGCTTCTTGCTCTCCAAAACACTGGTGTTTGCCCAAGATTTTTGAAAACTTGCCTTTGGTGAGTTGAAACCGGCTGGTTGACAAAGGCTTAGTAAACATATCTGCCAATCGGTCGATAGAGGATATAAACTGCACTTATATATGACCAACCTCGACTTGTTCTCTGACAAAGTGAGAACCAACTTTGACATGCTTCATTCGAGCCTTAAACACAGATTAACTGCTAGATATGAAGCTCCAATGTTGTCAGACCAGATGATTATTGAAGAAGAGAACGAAGCCATATTATTTCTTCTGTGGTATTGGGATTGATACTCAACTTTCATTGCTGGCCAGGATATTAAATTTCGTCCCATATACACAGCAAAACCTACCGTGTATCTCCTACGACTTGTGTTGCCTTGCCCAATCAGCATCACAAAAAGCTTGAAGTTGGGAGCTGGTTGAGTGAGTAATAAAGAATCCTTGATGCAAGATGGCTTTGACATATCGAAGAACATGTTTGCAGTCTGTCCAGTGAGTGGTTGTTGGTGCAGATAAAAATTGGCAGAATTTGTTCACAGCAAAGCCAAGTCTGGACGAGTTAGACTAGCATATTGTAATTCTCCCACGGTTCTCCGATAAACTTGGGGATCTACCAGCGATTCACTTTCTTGAAGTTGCAGGTTACATGTGCTAGCCATAGGAGACTTGATAGATGTGGCATGTTCCGTGTGAGCAGAGGTGAGAAGATCCTGAAGGTATTTTTGTCGAGAAAGAATATTACTACTGCCAAGATTTCTAACTCGATTCCCGTAAAGTAGTGAAGTTTTCTGAGATCTTGCAACTTGAATTTTTTTGAAAAATTGAGTTATGCAGGTGTGAACTGCATTTGAGTGACTCCCTGTCGATGATATTATAGACGAGGATATAAAGAACATCACTGGTTTAGTGTTTGATAAAGAGCAAGGAGTCAGTATGAGAGCCTGTGAAACCAAGCCTGTAGGGCTTGTTTAAGCCTTTAAGACCATAGATTGATTTCCTCAATTTACACATAAGTAGGACATCATCAATAAATAAAGCTGGAGATTGAGACGTATACACATCTGCTTCCAATTTCCATTGAGAATTGCATTGGAATGTCCAATTGCTGAAGAGTCCATTCGTTGGAGATTGCCAAGGAAAGAACAACTCAGCCTGTTGTAGGCTTGATAAATGGACGGAAAGTGGCATCATAATCTATTTCCTCAACTTGATTCTTTGAGTACCAAGCAATCATTGCACCACTTGGTGGTGCCATCGAGATGGTGTTTGAGTCGGAAAACTCATTTGCAACCCACAATATTGGAATGTGATGGTTTAGGAACAAGTTTCGATGTTTGATGTTGTACCAAAGCAGTAATTTTAGAGATAGTTTTTTTCCATGATGGAACTTTGAGTACTTTTGCGTAGCATGTTGTTTTCGAAAGAGTAACAGAGGAAGATTGAACTTTATCATCCGAAATAGACGAAGACCAATAACTTCTTCTTAGTATTTTGCCCTAGAACTATTGGATGAGTGCATTCAGGTGGTTGTGATGGCTCAGTAGGAGTTGGAAGGGTATCCAGTTGTTTCTCCGAAGGGAAACTAATGTGATCTTGAGAAGCACTGGAAGCTGAGAAGCCAAACCAGAATTGTTGTTGTTAGAAGAATCTACTGAATTATGTGGAAGTTTCGAAGATGATGGTACAAGGAGTCAGGGTGCGGTATTGACTCAATTAATATGAGCCAATGAGTAGAAATATTTTGCCCTGGAGGAGTGCCTAGAATAGAGGAATCAAACAACTTTTCTCCTTACATAGAGAATGGGTTTCATCTATATGAACATATCTACTAAGATAAATTTGACTATCATGAGGATTAAAGCAGACATACCCATGATGGTCCTTGGCGTAACCGAGAAAAACACAAGCTGCTAAAGACACGACATAATTCATAATCTGGTGAAGTGCCTTGAAGCTTTTCAAATGGTGAGACATGTTGAAGCACTTGAGTGGGATCCTGTTAACTAAGTATACACTGGCGTGCACAGCGAAGCCAAAATCTAGATGGAACTGCAGAATAAGCGAGCCGGGTGAGGGATGTATCCACCAGGTGTCTGATATTCCTTTCAACGTAACCATTTTGCTGATGTGTATGAGGACAACTAATGTGATGTTGAATACCAGATTCCTTCAAATAAGTATTGATAGTACAAAATTCACCACCCCAATCAGATTGGAGATTAATAATTTTGGTTTGAAACTGTTTTCAACCAATTTGTGGAATTCAACAAAAGTAGAAAGAACCTCATTTTTTGTTTAATTTGGAATAACCAACAATAACGAGAGAAATCATCCACAAATAGAACAAAATACTTGTTTCCATTTAAAAAGATAAGTTGGGAGTTGGTCCCCATACATCTCCATGAATCAATTCCAATGGTTTACATCAATAGAGGCAGTGGCAGGTAAAGAAATCTGACTATGTTTGCCTAAACAACAAACTTGACATAGGCCAGAGGATTTTATTGAGTTACTAGGGAAACACGGCTTATATATTAACATCAAAGGAGACTGTTGATTGTTGAAGGTGACCAAACCGAGCATGCCAATCGGGTGTAGCAGTCTGAACTGATTTAAAAGCCTTGCTCTTCCTTGTAATGTCCTCTAATGTAGCAATAGGTACTATAGAAATTCTGTCCTCAATTAGTCCCTTCAACACACTTTTTTATTTGTTAATTGTTTCACAGTAAGCCCATCAGAGTCAAATTTAAAAGAGCATTGGGTGTCTTCAGCCAATTTATTAACAGACAACAATTGTTGTATGGCAGGCACATGTAAAACATTTTTCAAATGAAACTGATTATTACTAGAAGATAGTGTAGTGTGACCAATGTTTTTAATGTGCAAACTATGTCCATCACCTATAGTGACCATGTCAGGCCCTTTATACTCCTCTGAGAATCTCAAGTGCAGACAAGTCAGCAGTCATGTGATGAGAAGCAACAGTTTTAGGAAACCAATCATTGGAAGAAGCATTAACATTGGCCACATTGGCTGTGATATTATTTGGATCGTAACGTTTGCGAACATCAGTTAGCTTGATGATTATTAAGTCCACAAACCTGGCATGGATTAGTTAACCATGTCTTGTTCCTTTAGAGGACGCACCATTGTTTCTGTGTGTTGTTTTTCTGGGAGCTCTGATGGAATTGGCGTGTAGAAGTAGTGTGTTGTCGAGCAACAATGGCAACAAAAAAGATTGGTTTGCGAGAGTTCTGCAAGAGGATCTCATGAACCATAAGTCTACCAGAAATATCAGAAAATCATACCTGCAGATAATGTTGCAATGACGGGATGATAATCAGAAGGAAGTAATTGGAAAATGGTGGCATTGAATTCATGAGGAGACACGTGTTCCTGCAGTGACAAACTCATCAGCGATAGCTTTAGCTTGGCGAAGAAATTGATTATGGTGGAGGGAGGTGCTGGTGTACCATTGATATGATTGAATAATATTGTGACATTTGATGATAGGAACAAATTGTGTTTTCCAAGTCAGATGGTTTGTTGGTTTGAGTTTCATAGGAAAAGAAAGTTGAGCATGGGGTAAAGTAGCAAAAAGACTTGGAGTGCTTAAGGTTGTTGTTGTAAAGGTGGAATCTGGAAGTTGATGATTCCATTTTAGGCTCTGGTACCATGTTACACGATCAGATATTGAGAGAATTCAGTGTGTTTTCTATTGAGTAGAATTGCTGAATATATACGCAATTGTTTACAAGAAACTACAGAAGAATAGGGAGATAATATAGCTAACACTTAGCCATATATCCCAAACTGTAGCTAACAAAACTTATCTATCCTAGCTAATAGAAATCACTATCCTAAGTTATAGTGATTGAACTTTATCTCTAACAATAAGAAATTGTGGATGTAGTATAATTTGATTCTTGATATTTTACTGCTGCTACTGTTGCTTTTTCGTTGAAACTTAGTCTTGTTTTCCTTAAAACTTCTTTTTGACATGTTGTTTACTTTCTTTGATGCTGTTGTATTAGTATTCCTTAAAACTTCTTTTTGACATGTTGTTTACTTTCTTTGATGCTGTTGTATTAGTACTAAATGTATTTTTTTCAAATATCAGCTCCCTCAGTAAGAGGATCAGGCAAATGCGGGAGATTGTATGTGGCGGAGCCTTTAGATGCCTGCTCGACTTTGACCAACAAGGTTGAACCAGCTAAAAATAGCACCCATGATCTGTTCTTGCTGATAATAAGGGGTGGATGTAGTTTTGAAGGTAAAGTCAGACAAGCCCAGGCCGCAGGTTTCAAGGCAGCCATTATCTACAACGATGAATACAGTGATCTAGTTGCAAGTAATGAACTCTTCCAGTTAAAAATTATTGATTTAGTGCATTCTGAGGTTACAACTTGATGGCAATCTTAGATTCTAGTTAAATATCTGATTCAGCTCAAACTCTCTGGTCCCGGGTTCCAAAATAAAGCTTGAAATGGACTTACTTGATACTTAATTATGTAAGTGGCCAGAGGTCATAAAATGGCTTATTGATTTCTTTTTTCTAAGCGAAATATCACTGAAACTGATCGAAGTCTCGTATCCCGCCAGCTTTTACTCTACGAATCTTGATTTTATTAAGGTAGAAAGTAAGGTGGTGTTCTAAAAAGTAAACAGATTTCAATAAACTCTACCTCTTGAATTTATTGATTAGTGCATTATGTAGTTACAATATAAGATGTTTGTTAAAGTATATGATTCAGCTCAAACTAGTGTTTTGGGTTCTAGAATGAAGGTTGAAGACTTGAAGTGGTCTGTCTTACTTGATACTTGGTTATGTATGTAACAAGAGGTCATAAATGGCTTATGGATTAATTTTATGCGGATATCGCTGGAACTGATTGAAGTCTTGTATCCTGTCAGCTAATACTGCATAATCTTGATTTATTGGGGTAGAAGGTGGTGTTTTGAAAAGGCAAATGGATTTTACTACTCACATTTACATAGGACTCACTACTGACTCCACAAACTCTGAGCTATATCACATTAGGCAATCTCATTACCAAAACTGCTTGACTTTGCTATAACATGTTAAACACAATGGAAGATTTGATCTTTTTAATAGAGCTTTCTTCATCTTCAAAACACCTCAGATTCCTTTAACGCAAAATGGACCACCAAATACATGAAGGTATAGTGCCGCCCCCATTCCCTTTGCTACTTGTTCCTACCCTTGATGTTCCAGCAGTTCAACAACTCAGTTGTCTCTGAGCATAAACCATTTAAGTCCCACCATGTGAGGGAACAGTTTCTATAATTGATCAGTGATATAGCAGTGTAGAAACAAATGACCTATGCTCTCTGAACTTGATCCACACAAAAAGCACCTGGAGCACAACTCAAAAGTCGTTTTTGTAATTTATCCTGGTCCCTGGATAATAGTTGTACAAGTTCTTTTTGTTTTCTTTTGATAAGTGACAGTTATACAAGTATGTTTATAAGTCATGACTGTTTTCAGCTGAAAACTGCTTCAGAACTGATAACTGGGTGAAAGGTGATTGAGGAAGATTGTTAAAAAATAACACATTTTCACTGACAATGTCTATTGCTTTTTGCTATCCTGATCTTATATTTGATGTAATTGTTTACTGACATTCTGGGATTTAAGTCCTGGTATTTAAATGGTGCATTTCAAGTAGACAGCATACACGAAAATGTGGTTAACTTTAATTACTATCCGGTCAGAAAGACAAAATGACATGTGGGTGACTTCTGATCGTTCATCGAAGTAGCATCCTTTGTTGATATATATAGAGCTTTTCTAGAAGTTCCTTCTCTCTCTCTCATGGGGACGACTGTGTCTCAGCATATAGCTGACTTAGTAATGAGATTCATACTCAAGTCATATTCACAGGGGCTTTTCACCTATTTTAGTTGCACTTCTACTTAAAAAAGCAGCTTAAAAATCTTGATCATTTTATAGCAAGCTCAAACAAACAAGTCTTATTTTGCTGGGAAGTGTTTTATTCGTCACCATTTAATATACATCTTCTAGGCTTGGTTTTAGCCTCTGGTTTCTCTATGTAATGCATCAAGAATTTATCATGCTCGAAGTCTGAGAAACTAGGAGAGTGAAGTGTTATCAAAGGCGCGCTTAAGCCCTGAAGCGAGGCTCAAAACATGTTGAGCGCTTCGCCTCGCTTTATGTGCACTTAAGTGTCGTCATCAAGGTTCTAAGGCAAACGTTTCCTTGCCAATGAACCCCGTATAAAGTAGTGTCAGTGACACTGAATAATTGATATTTCACTTTATCATAAAAAAAAAAAAAAAATTTCCTATTTCAATTTTTTTTTTCAATTTCTTTGGTCATATTTTTGTTATTCATGTTTATAATTATTAGTCTTGGACTAAACATGTTTATTTGTATTCTTTTCTCCCTTTGCGCCTTTTATCATAAAAGCCCATGCTTTATTTGCACTTAAAGCCCTCACAAACCTTAGAGCTTTTTTGCGCTTTTCGCCTTTGATAAACTGTAGGAGACAACTATGTCACTGACTATTTTTCCTGTGAGAGGGGAAACAGAAAAAGAGAACCAAGAAATTGTCTGAAAGAAGCAAAACCACTTTTAACTCTTGCTTCCTGTTGCTCAAGTATTTAAAACTGTTGAATTTTGAACTTCCAAGTGTTTAACTAGTCACATGATACAGTGGCAGGAAACTCTGCTGGTGTACAGATACCTGCGGTGTTTGTTTCTAGAGTTTCAGGGGAAAGACTGACAAAGCATGCTGGTGACATTGATGCTGAAGTATGGATAATCCCAAGTTTTGAGAACTCTGCATGGTCCATCATGGCTATATCATTCATTTCGTTACTAGCTATGTCAGCAGTACTTGCTACCTGCTTCTTTGTCCGTAGACATCGGATACGAAGAGACTGGCCTCGGGCCTCACGCGTTCGTGAATTTCATGGAATGAGTAGTCGTTTGGTGAAAGCTATGCCAAGCTTGATATTTACATCAGTTTTGGAGGATAATTGTACATCAGTAACATGTGCTATCTGTCTTGAAGACTATATTGTGGGAGACAAGCTTAGAATTCTTCCTTGCCGGCACAGTAAGTTTTTCTCTCTTCCTGAGGTATTGTGATTTTCAGTTTGTTCATATATGAAGGTTCTTTTTGGCACTTCGTAACAACCGTTGTAATAAATTGAAGAATAAGCTAATGCTAACAAAATAGTACTACTATTGTTAAGGGAGTAGATAGGTGCTCCGGTCTAGAATCATGTACTTATCACCTAGGAAGAGAGAAGTTGCTTGACTACTACTAACCGTCTATCCTAATCCTCGACCTCCATGCTCTTATCTTGGGTCATGCCCTCAGTGAGCTGAAGATGAGTCATGACTTGTCTAATCACCTCTTCCCAATCTTTACTCAATCTACTCCTACATCTCCTTAGACCCATCGCTACCAGCCTCTTGCACTTCCTCATTGGGCATCTGTGCTCCTCATCTTCACATGCATGAACCATCTCAACCTCACTTCTCTCATCTTGTCCACTACGGAGGTCACTCCCACCTTGTCCAGTATATCGTCGTTTCTAATCTTGTCTCTCCTTGTCTGTTCATACATCCTTATTTTTGCTATCTTCTTCTTCTGAAACATGAACGGAAGAGTTCTTGACGGACCAACATTCAATCCCATGCAACATAGCCGGTCTAACTACCACTATATAAAACTTTCCTTTAAGTCTTGGTGACACATTTTTGTCACCTAGGTCACCAATTGAGCCTCCATTTCATCCACCCTGCTAAAATATGATGTGCCATCTCCCCATTTTTTTGGGATTATTGACCCAAGATATTTGAAGCTTCCTCTCTTGAGGATGACTTGTGTATCATATCTATCCTTACCTCCCATTCTGTCTCCTGTGGTTAGTCAATGAACTGACACTCCATGTACTCTGGTTTAGTCCTGCTTAACGAACGCTAGGGTCTGTCTCCAAATTTCCAATCGATTATCAACTATGCCACCTGACTTGTCTATCAATACCATGGACGAGATCATTACTATGGGAATTCATTCATCACCAAGGCAAATAAAAACGGGCCGAGAGCTAATCCCTGGTGCAATCCCATCTCGACTGAGTGTTTCGAATCTCCTCCCACTATCCTCACTCAGGTCTTGGATCCATCATACATGTCCTTGATCCTTTTAATGTACGCAATAGGTACACCTCTAGACTCTAAGCATTTCCATAAAACTCCCTCGGGACTGTCCTATGCCTTTTCTAGGTCAATGAATACCATATGTGCACCTCTATTCCTCTCCCTATACTGCTCCAACAATCTCCTTAGAAGGTGAATGTCTTCCATTGTTGATCGCCCCAGCTTGAAGCTGGATGGGTTCTCAGAAATAGACACATTACTCCTCATATTCTCCAGAACTTTTGATTGAAGGTGTCGTATGTGTTTCAGCATGTCAGTTGCATAGACTTTTGAAATCCATGCATATCTAGATGAAGTTTGTTTTTAGAGCAGAAATTCAGATTTGTACCATTGCTTGAGGAGTGAATTGGAATTAATGTTGTCAAGGAGATCAGAAACCTTAGTCGAAAGCCCTTGCATTAATCCTGCCCTGGAACCTTGTTAGCGAAGTAATATTGTAGAATTGGAGTTGTATTCTTCAGGGGGATCAGAACTCCCTAAGCTGGGTATCACAGAGTTCACAGCTAAGGCAGCCAAGAGAAATTTAGTTCATGAGCATGTCATGGCTATTGCTGCAGAGCTTAGTACACGTGCTGGATTTGATTACTGCCAACTATTTCTGAAGAGAATGTTGTTCAAGGGTACATGTATAATTTATAGAACGGAACATGCTCTGATTTTTTTCATAGATTTGTTATTGAGATTGATAATGTTGGTTGAAATTTGATAAGTTTGTATTTTCTGTGAATAATGCACTTTACATTGAAGGATTACATGTGATGTTTTTTTGTTAAAACTTCCAGGATTGTTGTTGTTCTTTTGCACTTTCCACTTAAATATTGAGTAATATTCAATAATTATATTCTGGATCCATATCTATGAACATCAGTTCTGCAATAGTCGTTGTCAAGATTTTAGGCAGCTAACTGTGGTAAAACCTCAATTCTACAGTTAAAGTGTGATCAGAGGATATATCTGAATATTATCCTCGTCCCTGCTTCTATATCTCATTGTGAAAGTGCTAATTTGATATATCTATGGGATTTACTTTTTAGTTAATATGAATAGTTTCCCCAATCTGGGGAGTAATTTGTTGATACATGTCATATTCTGTTTGTGCTCATCAGATCTCCTCGGAATTTTTGCAGAATTTCATGCTATGTGCGTTGATGCGTGGCTTACATCATGGAGAACGTTTTGCCCCGTCTGTAAACGTGATGCAAGAACTAGCAATGGTGAGCCACCAGCATCCGAATCTACGCCATTGCTTTCTTCTAGTCTAGCTTCTTTATCTTCGTTGTCATCCCTAAGATCGTCATTAGCTTCATCATCAGCAATACAAATAGGCCAAGGAGCATCCCGATCCCCTTCAGTTTCTCGTCCTCAATCAATTTCTAGTACTCCTTATAATAATCAGTCGCTTCAGTCCTACCATCAGTCACCTCATCTTACTATAAGCCGCAGTTCACTTGACCTTCAAAATGCGTCTTCCCAGAGATCTCGTGCATCTTATTTGATTTCCCCTCACTCATTGGGCTATCCTTCTTTATCTCCCCTTAATTCAAGATACATGTCACCATATATTCCTAGTCCAGGAAATGCCTCGTCCAGTTATATGGGCTCCTCAAGTCGGCATCCCAACCCACTGCGTCATAGTGAGTCAACCACTAGCTTTTCGCCATTTGCTTCAGCTCAGTCTCTTCCGGGATGTGAGTCATGATGTGTCGTTTCTGGAAAATCTGGGTTCAAGTTTGTACTACCCTTTTAACAAAGATCAGTGAGGTTGGGTCATTTTCACCTGAAATCACACCTAAAGACGATGCAACAGCTTTGGATATGCAGCTCTGGCATATGTGCAGACTGGAAAATGACAGGAAGCTCTGGATTTGTATATTATTAGTGTGATGCTAATGTTATAGATTTTGTTTCTATATTGAGGTTTTTACTATTTTTATTTTGAGGTTTTCATGAGTGCACGCGCAAAGCGATGGGTGATCCTGCTATATGCAGTAGCCCTTTTTTACATACCCTTCTTGTTTAGTGCTATGGATGTTAGCAGTCTCCATTTTCTAGATTGTTTAGGTCTTTTTAGTTGAAACTTTTTGCTTAGGGTTTGAGCTTGTATGTATAGATTATTGACACAGATGACTAAAGCTTCTAGTTTGAATGTATTGGGTCAGTTGTAATCGGAGGCTGAACACGTTTAACGTTTCACAATAATGATGCCTCGGTCCCGAACCGAATCGATTGGAGTTGGTTATATGAATCTTTACTGATCATATTTTCTTATTTAAATTGATCTCACACAGACAAAAAAAAAAAAAAAATTTAAATCGATTGGAGTTGGTTATTTTGTTCTGCTTTCAGCTAACTGCAGGATTTAACAACATATATTTATTATGTATAAGAACAAAACAAAGTAGCATTCTAGTTTTTCGTTTTTAACTCATATTATACACAGCACAAACCCATTTTTTCTACAACTTCAATAAATAATAAATCACCGGTTCTTTCACTAAAGCAATTCTACAAGTATAGCTGTTGGTGTAATCGTTTATGATAAACTTAAAACATCTTTCTGAGGCTGCCATATAAAATTGCTCATCTAGTCAAAAATTTCTCAAGCTACTTATTTTTGTTAGATTGAAATTAATGTGTTCCAAAAAGTGTAAACTTAATCTATCTTGTCTTCTTTATCGCCAGAACGAAGTGCTTCTCTGGCTTCTGATAGAGATGTGGAGCTCCCTGGATGACCAACCTGTTCTCTTGAGGGCTCTTCTTTAACAGCCTGCATCATCATCACCACCAGTATCACAACGAGAACAAGGATAAGTGCTCCGATCAGAAACATTGAGTTTCTGAAAGCCTTGTAATCATCCGAAATGACGTGTTTCTGTATAACACTTCCATCTCTGTATCCTGTAAGAAACCGCGTAATTTGGGACCCTTGATCTTCATCTTCAACACTGTCTGAGCCAATGACCTATTGTTGGTGTAAAAGCTCAACATCAGTAAACAAAGTCAATTACTATAACATTATCACCTCAATGTTTCACCTTAGTCCTAAAGTTGGAGTATACTTAAGAATGTCTTTTACACTATATGTGTCAGTCAGAAACTTAAAAAATGAAGGGTGAGAAGTTGTTAAAACCTATAATATAATCCCAAGCCCAGCAACAAAATGCAATACATAACAAGGTCATCTCAAGATTCAACTCAAAATTTTCTTCCAGGTTCCTCTATAGCTTTCACGATATGCATCCAGCATCGATTCTTCCAGAGAAGAGAAGCATATAAATATAAAACCTAAGCAAATATGTATGGACTAGGTAACTAACAAGAATTCAAGATAAAATCAACTTAAGCTTTCTATGCAGAGCTTTATCAGTTTATAAAAACCTAATAAGGCATCAAATCTAAAAGTCAAGTGACTCATACTCCTCATGAAGCAAAATAAACACACTCATAGATGAACAAAGACTAAGTTTCCAAATTCACGTACAATTAAAGTAAAAAATAAGACCATGTTCGATGGTTTTAAATTGCCATAATCCTGCAATATTTGTCACCCTAAAACTTCTGGTGGAATCTATTAGCTGGAGAGCAGATAACAATCAAACTGAGCATTTACAACGTTATTTCACGTGTTTGGGCTTTATGTTCCTTGTTTCTCTTTTTCTTTTAGTACTTACATGACCTAGGCGATGTCTACTAAAGTCATCAGGTCATCCATAGTTCAAGATCACTTGTTGGAAATCTGAACCTCTAAAACACGTTTATAATACATGAATAATTAATGTCTTGTTAATTAATAGATAAGGAAATTGGCAAAAAAGGAGGAAGTCCAAACAGAAAGTAGGCTAACTACAGATTCATGTCACTCTAATACTTAAATGAGAAATTATAGAATGCTTAACTTAACATGTGAAGGAGCACACAGGCAAAATCTTGTTTAGAGCTGTAAAACATTGCTAGGCAAAACTACACTTAGAGAGAGAGAGAGAGAGAGGGCGGGGGGGGGAGAGGAAAAGAAGGTTTCAAGCTTACTGAAAAATACTCCACGTCTCCGTCCCACACAATCATCTTTGGCAGTTTAATTTTCTTAGATACTTCAAATGACTCGGCAAAGTCTTGCCACTGCTTGAACCCTACAAAAGCAAACACCAAGTCACGGTTCGCAGATGCCGCAGCTTTCAAGAGTTTTACTAGTCTTTTTGACCTATCATCATCCTCATCTTCTACAATTGTTAGAACAATTTTCCTCTTGTCATCTTTCAACGACTTCAGAGTGTCTTGATTAATAGGTAAAACCAGAGGGAGCAAGCTCTGTTTGATATAATCCTCAAGGAATTTTTCTGCAACCATAGCAGGAAAGCTTAGATTCAGACACTGTTTGTAATTAAAAAAAAATTGAGGCACAATTTCAGCTGAAAATAGTTCTCAGTTGTTCTTTAATATGCAGAACCAAGCGATTAAAATGAAAAACTCTGTATAAAGCTCATAGCCATGGAACTTGGGCAGCTACTAAGCATATAAGCTGAAACCGTTCAAGCATAAACATATCCCAGTATTTGTCAATTGTGTGTTCCATATGAAAAGGGAATACAGCAAGCACAAAGGTTGTGACTACACCAAAACTTCAAGAACTTACTGACCTTCAAAAGGCCCATAAAATATGCTCTGTTCATTGTAGCTCAGATGAAGGGTTACCAATGCAGGTACTTTGTCAAAATCATAGAATTCCATTGTTGTATCTGAGAAATCTTTTGCCACAGAAAACCATGCACTTTTCTTGTATTTCACCGCCAAATGTGATATGACAGACTCATTCAAACCAAAGCCTATGAATATAGGAAAATTTTTGCCAGCCTCTTCAATAAATTCACTAATAGCAGAGTCAGAATTGAGTACGGACACATCAGGAGCGACAAACTTCTTCAAGAATCTCACAAGTAAATCTGCCTTCCTAGGTCCATAATAATCTGTTGGAACTCCATGCATGAATATCTTCAAAGTTGGAAATCCACTGCATTGCAACAAAAGAAACATTTCACTGTCTTTTTACCCAATAACTGCAAACATTTACAACTACGCCTCAATTCAAAACATAACGGGTCCGGTATATGAATCCTCATTGACCATGTTTCTCCACATTAATTCATCCCAGGTAGCAATTGCATTCATTTACTAGAATAGATTACCAAAATTTCTAAAACATGTGAATAGGTATAGTCTGTCTTTTGGATTTTAATTGTCGTATAAAAAGAGAAGAAAATATAGGAACCTGGAGTCCAAAGACTCTTCCGTTTTCATCCTCTCCCAAAGAGGAAAAAATGTTTGGACTTCAGCCAATATTACTGTTGGCTGATAGAGGATATTCTCCACATCAAGATTTGATCCCTTAAGATCTCAAAGATAATTGTTGTAATCTAAAATATATTTTTCTTCTTTTTAGTAGAATATATGATTTATTAGAATCCCAGATTTCATGGGATCTAGATGATTTTGTTCTACAATCTCTCATGTATATAAAGCCTTGTATATGGCAGAAAAATATGAATAAAAATTATTCAACTATCTCATTCAACATGGTATCAGAGCTTTAGGCTTATTCCTTACTAATTTTATTCATCTTGTCTTGAAACAATTCAAGAACCATGCCAGAAAATGTGACTGCTGCAACTATTCCAGCCTCTGGAACTGTTTCTGCAACTGTAGAGAATAACTCTACAGTTTCATCTGGTGATCTACAAAACATTCAAGCCTCTTATCGGCTGAATGGAAAAAATTATCTTAAATGGGCTCAACTGGTTCGTACCTTTTTAAAGGGTAAAGGGAAAATACGACACCTTCTTGGTACAGGACCATCTAAAGAAGACCCCACCTTTGATGCATGGGATGAACATGATGCAATGGTGATGTCTTGGTTATGGAACTCTATGCTTCCAGAAATCAGCAATAGCGTTATGTTTTTTAGCACCGCTAAGGAAATTTGGGATGCAGTGAAGGAGACGTACTCTAAAGTACATGATGTTGCCAGGATCTATGAAATAAAAACAAAACTTTCTGCAGCAAAACAGGGAGCTCTGAATTTTCTAACTTTTTACAGGGGTTATGGCAAGAAATGGATCATTATCAATGCATTCAAATGAGTTGTAAATATGATGCTGTAATTCTGAAAAGATTTATTGAAAAAGAAAGGATTTATGATTTTCTTGCAGGACAAAATGCAGAATTTGATTATGTGAGAGTTCAAATCTTAGGAAAAGAAGATCTTCCATCATTGAATGAGACAATGGCCATAATACGGACAGAAGAAGGACGGAGGAGTGTTATGCTTGAAACTCAAGTTAATGAAGGATCAGCTCTTGTAGTAAAAGGGACAAGTTCAAAAGAAACTGAAGAACTTCACAATCAGAGAGTACCATCAAGCCCACGGGTTCATACAAACCGCCATTCAATAGGGACAATCTTTATTGCACCTATTGCAAAAAATATCGGCACACCCGAGAGAGATGCTGGAAACTCAATGGTAGACCTCCAAACAGAAACAATAGTGATGGAAAGCAGGCACATTTAACAAGCAACCCTCAGGTTGATGAAACAAGTCCACACTCAACTTCAGCAGGTAGTTGTTCATTAGCCTTCACAGGTATTTCTTGCTCTTTTGTTACTAATGTCTCAAACAAACTTTCTCCAATATGGGTGATTGATCCCGGGGCAACTGATCACATGACCAGTTCCTCTCATCTCTTCATATCATATTCTCCTTCTCCTAGCTATAAAAAATAAATATAGCTGATGGTTCAGTTATTACTGTAGCTGGACTAGGAGACATATCACTCGGAAAATCCTTGATACTTAAAGATGTCCTTCATGTCCCAAAGTTATATGCAAATCTTATTTCTATTCCAGAAACTCACCAAAGATTCCAAATGTCAAGTAACTTTCTTCCCTTCATATTGCTTATTTTATTGCTTATTTCAGGAACAGAACACGAAGGAGATGATTGGGCGTGCTAGTGAGAAAGGTGGTCTTTATTGTCTGGATGTCAACAAAGGTGGAGATACAACTAAGAATTCCTTATCTAGTTCATTCTTGTCTGAATCTGTTATGTCCAATAAAGAAAAAGTACGATTTTATCATCGTTGGTTAGGTCATCCTTCTTTTTATGCAATCAAAATGATGTTTCCATCTTTGTTCAAAAATTTGATTGTTGAGTCTTTTCATTGTGATGATTGTGAAATTGCAAAACACAAATGGGTTTCCTATCCAATTAGTCACAAAAGAAGTCAAACTCCATTTTCTCTTATTCATAGTGATATTTGGGGACCCTCTCCCATTCCTAATATTTCTTGTGCTAGATAGTTTGTGTCATTCATTGATGATTGTACAAGAGTAACGTGGATCTATTTGCTAAAGCAAAAATCAGATGTTAGTCGAATTCTTCCCACCTTTTTTAATCTGATCAAAACGCAATATGATGTGCCTATTAAAAGATTTCGATTTGATAATGCCAAAGACTACTTCAATCAAACTCTTTCTGTTTTCTTCCAAAAAGAGGGAATTATTCATGAATCTTCATGTGTCAATACTCCTCAACAAAATGGGATAGCAGAGAGAAGAAACGGTTTGTTACTTGACATTACTAGATCACTATTGTTTCATAAAAGGGTGCCAAAACAGTATTGGGGGGAAACTGTCCTAACTGCTGCACATCTTAGTAACAGAATGCCATCAAGAATTTTGAACTTTGAAAGTCCGCTTGATACTCTTAGGAATTTCTTTCCGAATTTTGAAATTTCCAATAAATTGGTTCCTAGAATCTTCGGGAGTGTTGCCTATGTTCATATTCATTCTCAAAATAGAGGCAAATTAGACCCACGTGCTCTTAAGTGTGTTATCATAGGATATTCTCCTACTCAAAAAGGTTACAAGTGCTATCAACCATCATCGAATAAATTCTTTGTTTTAACTGATGTTACATTTGATGAGAGTGAATCCTTTTTTGGTCATTCTTACCATCAGGGGGAGTCATTGAAAGGAGAGGGACCTACTTGTCATTATTTGATTTTTCTATTTCTGGTCGTGCCAAATCCTTGCACGACCATTTCTTCGATCACCTGAGTCTCTAAATCCAAATGAACTCATTGAGTCTCCTAATCTGGATATAGATAATGGAATTCTAGAAAATAATCTACCATTGCAGGTTTATTCCAGAAGAAAGAGGCTAACTGATCAAACTACTCAGCTGCAATCATCTCCTAAGGTTATTGCTCCTAGTACCCATCCTGAACCTGGTGAACCATCGAAAACACCAAACCAAACTGATCATGAAGAACCTAACCAACCTAATGATCTTGACCTTCCCATTGCCCTCAGAAAAGGAACCAGAACTTGCACACAACATCCTTTGAGCCTTTTCGTGACATATCAAAATCTATCCCCAAAACATAAAACTTTTCTGTGTAACCTCCACACAATTCCTATCCCCAAAAGTTTGTCTGAAGCATTAGGAAACAAGGAGTGGGAGAAAGCTATGAAGGTTGAAATGGAAGCATTGGAAAAAAATAAAACTTGGGAAATTGTGGAATTACCAGAAGGGAAGAAATTGGTCGGGTGCAGATGGGTGTTTACTGTGAAATATAAGTCAGATGGGTCCATAGAAAGATTTAAAGCACGTTTGGTAGCAAAGGGTTATACACAAACCTATGGAATTGATTATTTGGAGACTTTTGCCCCTATAGCAAAAATGAATACAGTGAGAATCTTATTATCACTGACTGCAGCTTTTAATTGGAACCTACAACAATTTGATGTAAAAATGCCTTTTTACATGGAGACTTAGATGAGGAGATCTATATGGAGGTGCCACCTGGTTTTGAAAGCAAGAAGGGAAGAGTGTGCAAACTGAAGAAGGCACTCTATGGATAAAGCAATCACCTCGTGCATGGTTTGGAAGATTTACAAAGGTTATGATCAAGTTAGGGTATCGACAAAGTCAAGGAGACCATACCTTGTTCATACGACACTCAGAAACAGGAAAGGTGACAGCATTATTGGTTTATGTTGATGACATCATAGTAACAGGTGATGATTCAGATAAGCTACAAAATTTGAAGAGGTGTTATACTCAAGGAATTTGACATCAAAGAGCTTGAAAAATTAAAGTACTTTTTGGGAATTGAAGTGGCACACTCAAAACAAGGAATCTTATTTCCCAACAAAAATATGTGTTTGATTTGCTAAGGAAGCAGGAAAATTAGGGTGTAAACCAGTGGCTACACCAATTGAATATAATCATAAATTGTGCAATGCTCCAGAAGATTCTGTGGTAGATAAAGGCTTGTATCAAAGGCTTGTAGGGAAATTGATTTACTTGTCTCATACAAGGCCGGACATTGCATTTGATGTAAGTGTTGTTAGCCAATTTATGCATGATCCTAGAGAAATACATCTTCAAGCTGTCAACAGGATTCTACAATATCTTAAAGGAAGTCCAGGAAAAGGAATATATTCAAAAGAGGAGGAGACATGGTTTTAGAGGCTTATACTGATGCAGACTATGTTGGTTCGTTAGTAGATAGAAGGTCAAGTTCTGGATATTGCACTTTTTTAGGAGGAAATCTGGTGACTTGGAGGAGTAAAAAACAAAATGTAGTAGCCAGATCAAGTGCAATTTCCGAGTTTAGATCTATGGTAATGGGAGTTTGTGAGTTGTTATGGTTAAAGATAATCCTTGATGATTTGAAAAAAAGATGGGAAGGACCTATGAGACTATATTGTGATAATAAATCAGCAATAAGTATAGCTCATAATCTTGTACAACATGATCGCACTAAGCGTATTGAGGTAGATAGACATTTCATTAAGGAGAAATTAGATAGCGGACTCATTTGTACGCCATTTGTATCTACAAAAGATCAGGTGGCCGATGTTTTAACAAAAGGACTGCCAAATAATGTGCTTCAAGATTTAATAAGCAAGCTAGGAATGGAAGATATCCATTCACCCGCTTGAGAGGGAGTGTTGGCTGATAGAGGACATTCTCCACATCAAGATTTGATCCCTTAAGATCTCAAAGATAATTGTTGTAATCTAAAATATCTTTTTCTTCTTTTTAGTAGAATATATGATTTATTAGAATCCCTGATTTCATGGGATCTAGATGATTTTGTTCTACAATCTCTCATGTATATAAAGCCTTGTATATGACATAGAAAGATATGAATAAAAATTATTCAACTATCTTATTCCACAGTTACTATAGTGAAAAAGGAGACTGAAAAAAATTGTTGTTAGCTGGTTCAGCCTCATGGGGACTCTATAGGAAACATCCTCCATAGATTAAATAAGACCCCAATTCCAAATCCTTGGGCCACAAAGTCCACAACTCAGCATCACGTTCCCATTCCCCCTTACATCATCTTCTACCCAGCAGCACATTCCTCATCATACCCCTTGCTGCTTATCTGACCAAGCTAATCTGCCTCTGACGAGGACTCACCAAATAAAGAGCATCCTACATCAGAACGCAACATTAGATGAACAAGGAAATTCCAGAAATGTTGGAACTACTTAGATATGGGAGAGTCTGGAAGAGAAGGCACATTGAGATCATGTTCTGAATTGGGATATAGGGGGGTAAGATAAGGAGGCTCCGAAGATGTTCAGGGAGAGGTGCAGGGCAGTGGATGGTGGTGGCAGCTGTCAGGTCTAGTGAGACAGCAAAGAGGCTTGGGCAGGATGCTCAAGCTAAGTTCCATGTTTTTGTGTGCGTGTATCATAACCTATGTGATTTAACAAGTGCCTCAGTCAATTTTGTCTGTTGCAATCCAAAAATTGTTTCATATAGGGATGAATAATGGATCAGGAATGGAATTGCAATGGGATCTAGGAACAGGCAACAAAGCTATAGACGCTGGCAGGGGGTTGTAGAGAGGTTAGCAACACTGGGGGAAGATCAATGCTGATAAATAGTGTCTTTGATGCCCTTCCCACATATGTGATGTCTTTATTACTAGTCAAAGTGGAGAAGAGATTAGACGAACTAAGAAGGGGTTTTCTTTGGCATGGCAACAGAGATAAGAGAACTCTCCATTTAGCTAGATGGAGTTCATTTACACTTAATAAGAAGGGAAGGGGTTTAGACATTAGAATTTTGAGGCAACACAACTGCAGCTTACTGATGGAATGGTTGTGAAGATTCACTTTAGATTTTAGAAGAACGTGCACTATGGAAAGAAGTAATAAGTGTAAAGTATGGGTCTCAAGGTTTTTGGACTACAAAAGTAGTGACTTCACCATATAGAGCGAGTTTATGGAGTATTAAATCTCTTTGGCAAAACATTGTTGGTAATATTGGGTTTGTAGTGAGTGATGGAAAAAAGATTTCGTTTTTGGGATGATAACTGGATTAGGTATCTCCCTTAAAGATGTATTCCCTGATTTATTCAGACGTACTGTTCTACCTGATGCTAGTTTGGCTATTCTGAGGGGACAGATGAAATTTCAACTTCAGGGACATTTAAATGATTCGGAATTGAGCATAATGGCTGATTTCTTTAAATACTCTAACCTTTCAAAGGGACTCAAGGACAAGATAAACTAATCCGGAAAGCTCATGGAAAGGGTGCCTTTACGGTAAAATCTTGTTATAGGCTTCTGAATTCTGTTGGAGAACAAGGAGGATGTTGGCCTAGAGGAAAAATCTGGAAAACAAATGTCACTTATGGAGTGGCATGGGTCACCTGGTTGGTGGCTAGAATAGCTTGCTTAACACATGAAAATCTACAGAGGAGGAATCATGTTGTGCTTAAACTGTTATATATGTAAAAAAAAAAGAATCTGAGAATGCTAATAATCTATTATTGCATTGTCATGCTACTGATCAATTGTAGCAGTTGTTCCTTAACGTGATGGGGCTTAAACAGACTATGCGCAGAGATACATGTGAACTTTAAGTGCTGGAACATTAAAGGAAGATGTACAAAGCAGAGGAAAAAGTGGTATACTATTCCTGCATGTATAAGGTGGAATATTTGGAGAGAAAGAAATGACAGATGCTTTGAAGACGAGGAAAATTCTAGTCAGGGGATAAAGATGAACCGTTTACTTTTAGTGTAAATAGACCCTTTTTAATGAAACTGAAGCAATGATAAATCTTATAGAATCCTCTAAGAATAAAAAGTTATTCATCTTAAGATTCTCTGTAAATACTTCCGAACAGTACCTTCTCGGTGCTTGTTTCTTTTTAATACAGTTACCTTTCTCAAGAAAAAGAAAAAAAGGAATACTGGACTAGGAATAGGAAGTTTTTTATAGGATCTGCATCTACAGTCTTTGGCAATCTGTAGCAGACTAACAAATTGATTAAGATAACAAACTAAGGATCTAATAATGCTAATAAAAATGTTATACCAAACTAAAGAAACTTATTTTCTTTTATGGTTCAAGCAATTTGATTTAAACAGAAAGCAAGTTTCACATTATGAAAACGGTTAAACAAAATAATTGTAGTAATAACTAATATGTGCAAAGCAGACATACTCAATTTCATATTTAGAAGCAAGACGACTGTATTTGTCAGCATCTACTTTTGCAATTACAATGGGCTGCTTCAATACAGCAAGATTTATAGATGCTTTGTCCAACTGCAAGGAACTTTTGTCAGAGTGCTTCGTGATGTCACATTCAAAAATATCTATTATCCAATAAAACAAGCAAATGAAACACTGTTCACATGTCTAAACTTGTATGAGGAAGAAAACCAAATAAATGTCCCTTTGTTGGCGAAAAATTCTAAGAATAGAATGCAGAATATGAAGCTTAGTGAACTCAAGTAAAGAGCTTGATAACACCTTCTATTGACGAACATATGAATATCAACAAACTTTAGAAAGAAACAATTCAATCTCATCCCTCAAGCAGTTTCAGCGATCACAAGCAACACACTTAACCACCCAAAATACAGGCACTCCTATTAAAGGGAGAAATTTTCTGTTACAAGAGAGGGGGCAGCTTATAAGACTAGAACGACAAACAAGTATGCCTATCAGTCTATTAACATGTGGTAACAATCACTTCTTAGTTCTTACATGACATATCATGATCCTGTCTGATATCAATGAACTTCCTTTGCAAGATTACTTTAAGCCTTTTACATTTAATCAAATATCCTTTTTTTTATCTCAATAATCCTCTATTGCTCCTATCTTCTTCTCCACTTTATGTACTGGAGGAATGACATGCTTTCCAAGGTATCGTCATCGCTGACCCCTTTTTTCCTCTCCTGATTGGATATTGACTTTGCATATGAACCTTACAAATTCTTGTAAGCATTTGACCAGTACCACAACAGAAAAAAAAGTCACAAGAAGTTACAAAATGAGTAATTCCTCACTAGTGACCATAAACAAGTTAATCCAGCAGCTAAGATCAGCCTCCAGCAATGTTTTCCT
Source organism: Solanum lycopersicoides (assembly GCA_022817965.1). Taxonomy (NCBI): domain Eukaryota; kingdom Viridiplantae; phylum Streptophyta; class Magnoliopsida; order Solanales; family Solanaceae; genus Solanum; species Solanum lycopersicoides. The sequence continues at coordinate 11,836,871 of CM040628.1, read as the reverse complement.
CAGCCTCTTGAACTTTGTTGTTCATGAAAAACAGCTTCTTTCTGGCAGTTCATGTATCATGGATGTGAACATATATTAAGTTAAATGGGCGACATACAAAATCTTGTTTCACTGTAAATGAAATCATTCTATTTTCTTTCGTAGCATGAAGGAGAGCTTCCTTTTTCACATCAGTTTAATTAGGTGACCATGATAATCCCTCCATCCCTCTATAGTTTCAAATCAGGTTAGATCATAAAATCTATTTCTCAAGTGCCTATTTCTTTTTATAAGACTTTCACAAGAGTCAAACATAACACTATCAACACCTTATTAGGTACCATAAGAGAGTGCAAACATATATACACTAGCAGCTGAGGCAGAATAGATTCATGTACCAAACCATCATTTTACATTAGAGTAGGTATTAAACTTCCATATATAATTAATCAATAATTAAAATTTCGAAACAAAACCATAAGAAAAGAACAAACTTTAAGATGATATTGTTTTACCAAAGCCACTGTCTAAGGGACAATGTAACCGATTTTCGTCTACTATTTGAAAATAAATTTATACAATTAAAAGCTTCACTAAAACTACTGCACATTAATATTTTTCCATTCTAATAAATCTTTAGATTTTGGTGGAAGATTACTTCCTGAAAACTACAGCAATGAGTATATCTCTGTTATTCATCATGTAAATCATCCTTAATTTCACTCTAACAATACAGCACTGAAGTATAAACAAATCCAAACCTTTTTTTCAAAAAAAAAAAGAAGCAAATCAAGCAAATAGAAAAGAAAACGATAGGAAGAAAGACCTCAGGAGAAAGACGTTTGCAGTGACCACACCAAGGAGCATAGAAATCGACAAACATATAATCGAAAGTGGAAATAGCGGCTTCGAAGTTGGATTCATCAAGTTCCAATACTTTCCCATCAATGGCAAACGGTTGCTGCTCCGCCGACGAGGAACATCGGAAGAGAAGGAGGAAGGCGAAGGTGAAGATCGAAATGGAGCGAAAAGGAACCATTGTTGTGTTCAGTGAATGAAATTGTAGAAGTGGATCTGCCCTTTCCTTTCGTTTTTATAGTTTACGCTTCCTTTCTAATTGAAAAATCTTTTATTTATTTTTTAAGAGAGAAGCACAAGTGTTCCTTTTAACTTTACTCGAAATTTCAGCACACATCTTAATTATAGTCTCTTAAATTATTTTAAATGTACTCCCTCCGTTCGATATTATTTGTCATAATTTCTATTTTTAAAGTCAAATTATAAAAATTTTGACTAACATTTTAAGATATATTTTTTCATCATATTAATATGTAAAAAATTATAATTTACAGTATTTTTCATAAGTTTTAGAATATCTAATTTTTTTATTTAAAATATCGAATTAATGTGATCTAATTTAACTTTGAAAATTAGTCAAATTAACTTTCAAAAAATGCAACATGACAAATAATACCGGATGGAGGGAGTAATAAATATACTCTTCGATGTTGAGGTTACATAAAGAATATGTTCACTCTCTTAAGGCAGGAAGAAGTTCACACCAGAATTGAAGAAGCGAGTTTGATAGAACCAGGATCAACGAAAGACGATGAAAAGGGATGCTTGTAAGTGTGATCCATTATCCTCTCTCTTTCTATCATCAGAGAATTAATCTCGTAGTCTAGCTACATAGCAGGCTCAGAGCCTTTGATGGAGGAAGAACCGTTGCGGCTATGGAATCTGTTGCTCTGACGCTCTTCTCGAATTACTATAATTAATTCTAAGTTTCTATCACGATAAAAAAAGGTTCAAATTCAGACTGTGCATCTGAAAAGCGTCGATTCGAATCCGATTCTCGAAAGCATGTGAACGATAAAAAGGAAGTGTTAAGAACTGATTACTATGAGCATGTGTTCATTTTTAATTGGACATTTTTATAATCAATTATTACACATAACTAATTAATATTAAAAATTAATTCTCATTCATATGGTTCATTTTCACACTATTCAAAGGCTCACGAATATTCTCTTTCTAAATTATGTTCTTCCCCCTCTCTCTTTTGATCCATATTTATTATCTCTATTTTAGATTACTATAGATTACCATTGTTAGGATTCCATTTTGCTTAAGAAATGATTAGTGGTCGTAGTCTTTTTACCATATCAATAAAATTCTCAAATTTGTTCGATTTCATTTTATTGTTTTTGATATTTCAGTACATTGCATAATGTTTGACACGACATCGATAAATTCAGCCACATTCCTCCTCTCATCATCGGACTCATGACATCAATGGTGACACCGACACCCTATCCATTTCAGTTTCTATTTTTTGTATTGATACATTTAGATTCGTCATCGATATTCCCCATTAAGCTTATGGTAAAAATTGAAATTTTCTTCGCCGGTACTTCACAACCACCTTTTGTGTGTGACTACTTATTGATTATAGATTATTTGAGTTAATATCTTAAAAAGTCAATGAACTATGAAATTATCTTGTAAAGTCACTAAACTTTAGTTTGTGTCTTTAAAATCACTTAACTTAACACCTTTATCTTCAAAAATCACTCTATTATAATTTATTTTTGAACAAATTTGACGTGACAAATTAAATTATTTTTTATGTCATGTCATTGTGGACCCCACAAATAAATAAAATTATAAAACTTATTTATTTTAATGTCATGTAATCATGAAGCCACAAATAAACAAAATCATAAAACTTATTAATTTTATGTCTTCCCCTCTTCAATTATGTTTTTGCAATAAAATCTATTTTTTTAGACTATTACCGACAATCAAAATTTCTTTCTTATCAATAACATTTTAAAAATTCTAATCAACATTGAAAATAAATATTAAATTCAATAGCACTGACTATATTACCTCCCATGTCAACCATGTACATCAATTCCAATATAAATAAGCAACACACAAATAACATTAGAGCATTTCTAAAAATATATTATATGCTAGATTGTTATGAGCACCATTTAGCCAAAAAGAAAACAATACATTGTGTTGTAATAGGTGTCTCACATAACCACAAAACATTACAAAGATAATTCTATATTTTGCTATGATTTCTAATATTTTCTTCTTCTAAACTTCAACAATGTACTCCTTCATGACTTTTCTCTTAAAGATTCAGCCTTTCTGCCTCCTCTCCTCTGAATGCAGGGAAAAATAATTAGAACACAAAAAGCCCTAAACCAATTTTGAGACATTCTACAATAAAAGGACAATAAATTAGCTAAACATTTATATTTTTTACCTCAATTGAAGTAGAATTATTTTAGCAAGCGCGTAGTGGTCCCTTTCGTCGGCATTAGAGGCTTATGGGTGCAGGGGACCATTCTTTTACAGATTTCAGGCCATTATTTCTCGAAGAAATGAAGGAATTAATTGTTTATGAAAAAAATTCAACATCCATAACCTTAAAATAGACTTCACAGCGTTTCTTTGTGGGGTGAGAATTTTGCGAGAAATAGAGAAAGAAGTAAAAAAAGGAAGCGGGAGATTTGGCAAGAGAATTAGGATTTAAGTGTTTTAGAAGAAGACAAGTTGTGTGTAGTGGATATATTAATAAATATATTTTATGATTTTATTTATTTATGGGGCCATGATTACATGTCATAAAATATATTTTATTTTGCCATGTCAGATTTATTTTGGTGACAAATATTGTTTAATGATTTTAGAAGATAAAAACGTTAAGTTGAGTGATTCTAGTGATACAAAACAAAGTTTAGTGACTTTACAAGGTAATTTTTCATAGTTCAGTGACCTTTTAAGATATTAACTTTAGATTATCCACTTGGTGATTTGCATTTCAGTCATTGTGTCATACTTTTCAAGGAATACTTCATTACTAGTTGTAAATGACTGATTTTTACAAAGTGATATCTCGAAGATGAAGTTATCCATTTAGCTTATATTGATTATTGAATTGTTGAGTTAATCGATCATATATTATTGTATATGTCCACTTGCTTTACTAACTTTATGCCACGACCCAAAGAAAATCCTAGATGTGACATGACATATAGTACCCCAAGAGTTCCTATACAAGCCACTTAAAATACATATACACAATATATTAGACGAAATAAGAATCTCATATGTAGAAGAGTTTGACATTAAAGCGGAAATCTATCATGGTCTTGACAAGTCTTCTATTACATCAAAAGAAGTGGTCGGGACGTATCCCGTACACCACATACAATTTCCATAAGTAAAGACACATAAAAGCAATAAAGGTGACATAGTCCTTGGATTATGAAGACTCACCAAGTCTTCAAATCCTTGAAGTCATCAACTAGCCACAAGCGAGAGGAGAGGAAGCGTCGCACCCTATATTATTAAACAATGTAGGTACAATTATGCATTAGTGCATGAAATATACTATGTATGAGGGATATGTATAAAAATGTGAAATATGATCATAAGGGGACATAAGAAAAAACAACATGAAATGCATGACCAATCTAAGCATAGTAAAATCTTCAAAGAAACATCATAAAATATGAACATCGTCAATGCATCTTAAAATCATAAGAAAGCTACATAAAATCGTTAAGGACATGAACTTAGTTCATTTTGTAAGATATTAGCTTTAACCAATAATATACCATGTGAGCTTTAACATGAAATTTTATATAACTTCAATAACGTGAAAGGAGAGTCTACTTGCCAAGGTAAAACATAGTGTCATAACACATATATAGTCATTTAAGGGAAACCTATTGGGGCACGTAGTTTGAAACTAGGGTTTGCTACTAGAGACTATCCTGTTTGAGTCTCAAAGTTCTCTCGGTGCTAAGTTAAATTCCAACGAAATAGTCATAAACATAAGCATATTATCATACATGGAAAAGCACAATCAAGTTACTAATTGGGGTCAAGCTTAAAAAATCATGAAGTAGCTCATTAAATCTTGAATCATACATATGTGAGAAAATAATTTACCAAACTATGATTCTTAGTATGTGAGAAGACCCTTTCACATTTTCATAGATGCTCATCGTGTTAGGGTTTCGCCCTGATTTTCTTATCATAATTTAAGATTTATTTTTTCTTGAAGAAAAGACAAAACATTACCATAAATGTTTTTACTTTTCTTAAAAGGAAAACATAATATTCTTTCATATTTGGTTTATTCTTCTTTTTTAGGAAAAAGTTTTGGAGTAGCTAGTCCTTTTCTAGTAGGAAAAGGTTTTGGGACTCTATAAATATAGGTTTGTTTCTTCTAACATAACATAACAATAACATTCACAATGTAGTCGTTTAAGAGTCTTGTTTATGGGGAGATTTATTCTCTCCACAGTTTCAATATTTTTCTTTATATTAGTTTTGATATAATAATATTTTGATTTTTCAGTATAAGTTTTTGTTATCTGATTAATCAATCATATGATTTGCAAATTATAAGTTTCCGCATGACACCCTAATCACCCTTCATAACTCACCACATCATAGAACAACCTAGATCGTAAAACATTTCTTTTCATAAATCATGCATAACTTCATGAAAAATCATTCATATATTCATAGTTTCTTCACAAATTCATGTCTATTAGGGTACATAGTCAACATAATCAATGCATGGGTTCATGTGAAAACAATTGAAAAGTATGTAACTGAGTCAAAATAATCGTAATAAGATCAAAATCAAATTATTTAATTAACACAATTAGAACCCATGAAGAATTGAATGAAAACCTAATCAATTTTTGATGAATTTAAACTTGGAGAATTTGAGAAACCTTGGGGCTCAATGGGTTTTTTTTCGTAAAAAAGAAAGTAAAAAACAAGTGAGGAACCCTGGAAATAAAATGTTTGTTCCGATAACGGGAAAGTTTATCCCTCTGATCTTAGTTGCGGCCCCCCGATTAAACTAGAGAGTAAGGGCGCTTTTTTGTTTGCATGAGTCCCGGCTTCTTTCCAACGAACAGATGACATTTCTTGTCTGGTGAATCAGCATGTTCTAGCCATTAATGAAACTCTACATACCTTGCTATTCAAATCCAAAATCAATGGTGAAAAGGAGACTTAACTTGATAGACTAGATTCTTCTTCTTGACCTTGATAGAGAGTTGTTGGGGTTGAATGTGGATGAGACTTGGAGGAATTGAAGGTGTATGAGACTTGGGGGTTTGAGTGAATGAGATAATTGGGGAAGTTTGGGGGGTATACGGATATTTATAAGTCTTAAATAAGGGGGAAACGACATAATATAGGTATTAGATTCATAGAAAAAGATCAAAATATTCTAAAAAATGATTGTCGCATGGTTCCTACGGATGTGACCTATGGCTTGTAGGAATTTCTACGACTCGTCTTGATCAATCATAGAACCAACTTCAAGAACTCAAAATTCAATCATTTTCCATGAGAACTTCCTACAATCCGCCGTCCATTCTACAGTTTGTAGACCCCATCTGTGGAACTCAAGTTAAACTCACAAATTTCGAAGTCTCGGACCATTCTACGAGGACACCCTATGATCCGTAAAACCAACCACGAATGATCAAAACCTTTCATAGACCTGAGGTCCTAAATCAAATCTTTGATTCCATCCTATGAGTGTCATCTACGACCCATTAAAACTCTTACAGTTCACCTGGTTCATTCGCAAGTCAAACTTCAAAAACTTAAAATTCCAAAAAAATATCTCTAGGCCTACGATTTCCTTCTTACGGTATGCAGGACTTCCTATAGTTTGTAGGTTAGACTCTCAAAACCTTCGCAATGCCTAAAATCAGAACTTTCCCTTTTCTTTTGACTTTCTAATTTTCGGTGTTACACTTTATCGAATAAATTAGTTACTAATTTTATTCGGTCTATGATATCTAATAGTAAATAATATTTGTGTTGATGTTATTCATGTATGTTTCTTTGAGTGTACATTGTGATCCGAAATCTTTCACGCAACCTCATATCTAACGAAACAATAGTTTTATACCAGGGCAAGCTACTCCTATCCAGGCTAACACAAATCCTCTCAGGAATCGATTTCTATTTTCTTCAGACATTATTTTACTTTTTTAATTATTTGCTATTCTTCGACATTGTTTGTTAAATTACTTGTATGGTGACTAGCAAATTTTTGAAAGTGTAATAGTTGTTAAATTCCTTACTTTATTTTATTTACTAATTTTGAAACTCTTATTTTATGTTTTTGTGCTTATAATTATATTAAAAGAATTAGATATACATTACTTTGATTAGTAAGATATGATTCGTCCATAGGTAAATTAGTGTGGATTTAGTTATAATAATTGAATTATGACATGAACGGAAGATGAGAGCCCAGAGTACAAAGGTGAAAAATATCAAGTACTTTGTGTTAGTGTTTCTAAGCCTCAGTTCAGTAGACAAAGTTACTTTATACTTAGCACCGCGAGGGATTTGAGGTGGAGGCTTACATAGGGTAGCCTTTAGTAGCAACTTCTAGTCCCAAACTATGTGCCCTTGTAGAATTGTCTTAAATGACCTACCTAGTGGATCCACTTTAGCAAATGATAATATGTACATATTCTACCTTGACAAGAATATTCCCCCCCTTCCGGTATGAGGAACATACCAAATTTTATGATATAGCTCTCATGATCTTTTTGTCGGTTAAAAGTTAAAGATCCCACTAAGTGACTATGTTCTCTTCAAATCTTTTCTTATGTCCCTTATTTCAAATGCATTGATTATATTTTATTATTTTCATGTTTTGCTTCGTTAAGCCTTTAAATGTTCAAAGAATGATCATGTCTACGCATGTTTTAAGTCATTCATATTATCATGCCTATTTATGCATATTGCTCCATACTTAGTACATTCTATGTACTAATGCATATTTGTGCCACATTATTTCACTAATGTAGGGTCCGACGCATCCTACCTCCCATACTTGTGGCTAGTTGATTTTCCTTGACTTGAAAATTGGTAAGTCTTCATGATTGGTAGGTCTTCATGTTCCGAGGACCGAGATACTTTTATAGTTTTATGTCATTTTCGTTTTCAGATTTTGTATGTGGTGAATGGGCTACGTCTCAATCACTTTCCTTATGATGTATTAGATGGCTTATAGAGACTTATGTTAGACTTCTGCTTTGTCAAGCTCTTTTGAAATATGAATTCTATCTTTTGAACTTCTTTATTTTTATTATCTTGTATGATGTATGCTAAGTGGCTTGTGTTGGGCTCTCGAGGTCCTAAACACCATGTTATACCTAGAATATACTTTGAATTGTGACAATATTTTTTATAAAAATCATTTAATGTTGACCGGATGAATTATATTTTTTCTCCTAGTATTGAAAAGTTCTTTCTTATCCATTGCTAAATTTGATGTTCTAAGTTCAAATTGTTAAATTTTTTGTTTATTTTTAGGATGTATCAATGTTGACTGAAATGAATTAGATGGGGCAGTTGCTCCCTTTTCGATATATAAAAAAATATCAATTCTAATATCCATATTATGTTTCTTTGTGGGTAAAGTGACGAGAGGAGAGAGGTATAAGAATTGGATTTAGTGAGTCAATAATTGAGTTGGGTAGAATATATAATAAGACATAAAAAAAAGTATATATAAATATATATATATAGATGCTATATGAGATTAAAAAAAAGAGGAAAATCAGATTTAACGGTTCAAGGGCGAATATGCACTTAAAGTTGAATTGTAAGAATAAATATATTCAAAAAATATAATGAAATGATAAATATAACCATTTTCAAAGAATATAGAGGCAAATATGATCTTTTTCCGTTTTCCAATCTAGCCTAACTAAATATTTATTTGGGTCATTCAAACACTTGAATTTGCACCAATATACCACCTCTATTGAAGAGCCAATCTTTTCGGTCTATTATATTAAAAATATATATATTGTAATTAATTGGATTCATTATCCTTGAAATTCCTATTTATAGAACAAAATGATTTTCTTGCTTGCCTATTTAATTCATTGTAGATAAAGTTGCACACGTGAGCATGATTATAAGATACATATATATGATAAAATATGCTTGAAGTAGAGAAATAAATTATCATTTTTTTTTATCATTGTTAGCAACAAATTTTAAAGTGACACAAAATAAATTACAGTCACAAAAAAAAAAAATGAAGAAACACAATTTTATTCATCAAGATTATGGGTACAATTCTGTTCCTCCCTTGATTCTACTCTCCTAAGATTTATCCATGATTCGATGCCCGTTAGTGGCATATTTCTCAAACTAGGATAATTTAGATTTGACCTCTCTAGATAAATAATTCATCAATTTGCGTGGTATTTGAGATCTTGATCTCTTTATGGAATTTTTGAGATATCTTTTAAGAGAATTTAATGACCTTTATATAGGCATAAACTAGGGTTTAGGGTTTAGTAGCCTCAAGAATTCTAATTTGAGTTGACCACAATTTGTAGAGTTCCAACTCTCATTGAAAGCATCTTGTAGAGTCCACAAAACTTCAATAACTATAATCATTTACCGTAAATTATGTATCAAAAGAATGAGATATCGAGAGGAACTCATATCTAAAATTTTGAGTTGTTTAGAGTAAAATTTAAGTTGATGTTTATTGAAATATGTCATTGAAGAGCTTTGAAGCTCAATTTTAAAATTCAACCTCCCAAAGACGTGAATCATTATGAGTTGTTTCGAGGAGATTTGAGCTTGTCAGGATTGGGAACGAAAATTTAGCTCATTGAGGAAGATGAACGGTTGCAATGTATAAATATTGTAAAGCAGTATATATATGGATGTATATATCTCTTATACATAGATACACATCATATATATACAAAATTATATAATATTCATACAATATTGATACATTACATATACATGCGACCATTTTTGTTGATTTTTTTTTTTTTGGCGACGGTACATTTACATAAAAAGCACTTAAATTAACAAGGCAAATACATCATTTTTAGTACATACAACTAACATCAATTGATGAATATCTCAACGAAAAAGTCTAAACACATATAACACCATCATATATATAAACCTACCATGCTTCACAAAATGAAACATTAGAATATGATGCTCAATTTGTCATAAAATAGGTTTTGGTCAAGCTTTTACCACTCCATAATATGTTTTTACCAAGTGTCCTTTTTAACCAATTTTGTCCGCAAACATCGCCTATACTTATGCCCTATCCAAAGTGATGATGTTATCAAATTACTTATTTTTGGGATGGCATGTTACAACCAACCAAAAGTCCATACAATCATGTGCCTCCATAGGATTGTAGGCATGCAGCAATAGCCCTCATTGTGGCCCAAGCACATGGGCATTTACCCCCCCCCCTCCCCCTTATAAAAAAAAAACATTTGACGAGCGAGCGAGCGATTAAATTCATCAGATTAAAATTCATTAAATGAAAATATATTATCCACTAAAAAAATTTGATTAAGATAGAAAAATTATATCAGTCTCATCATAATCTTGATGTTGAATATTGTATTGTTTATTTATGATTTTTAGGTTATTGAACCAAGAACCAAGTATTTCCAAAAGGTTAAAAACTTTGAGGATGGCATGTTCTTTATTGGCTTATTTTAAAATTAAATTTTAAAGTTTAGTTTTGAAAGATCAATGTAATTAGTTACCAAAATTAAATTTAAATATGATTAAATTATATATATTTTTTAAATGATTAATCAATATAGTATTGAAACACAAATAAGAGGCATTTTTTATTTAGCACTTCCAAAAGAAAAAGTTATTAACAAGCATTCAAAATGTGAAAAAGGGTATTCAAGTTGACCAAAAACCTTGTGTTTGTGTGAAAGAAGGAAGTTAGTAAAAGAATAAAGCAGGGAACCAAAGACTTATATTATCAACTGACTTTTTACATGCAGATAGTCAACTGTTTGAAACTTTTAAGAATTTACTTTTGAAAATCTTGAAAAAAATATTTTTGCTTTCTCATTATTATTAAGGATATAACAAATAAAGAATTGAGTGATAATATGAAGCGTATCAATTATTCGGTTCGACACATTAGTTGTTGATTTGTAGGCATGTTAAATCGTTATAGAATCATTAGCATATCGATTTATCGGTTATTAATTTATGATTATTGAACGTTATTGCTTCAGTTATTAATTTAACCATTAAGATTTCGCATAATATTTTTAATTAAGAATCACTTATTAGATATAAGGTGACAAACTAAATGAATAATACACATGAGTTGATAGATGACATCTTACTCAAAAATAAACATTGATACTTTGTAGAATAACTGAGAGTTCGAGACAGTTAGAAATGAAAGTATGAAATTAAAATTAAATCTTAAGTACTTTATATGTCGAAATGAATGATATAATTTATTAATTTACGATCAAGTTGTCAATTAAACTTTTTCTAAATAAAAAAAATAAGAAAGAAAAAACTCAAATCATTAATAATCGATAATTCAAAATAAAAGGAGATTGAGGCTATCGTAACAGTAGAAAGCGTTAGGGGCGGCAAATTTCAGTCCATGTTAATGAAATGAAACTATTTACCCATATTAAATTAAATGGATAACTCATATTTTCTTTCCTTTTCTTAAATGGGTTAATATGGTCTTCAACCTATTTAAGTTCATACAAATATCAAATATGAACAACATGAGTTAACATGAGAATCCATATCCAGCCCATATAAGTGAAATGAAACAAAAAAAATTTTTAGGGATCGGTTGTTGGAAGGTGAGTGGGGAGGGGCGGTAACTTTTTCTTTTTTTCTTTTTTGGAAAATAAAAAAAAAATTAGGGATAGGTTGGTGGAAGGTGGGGGAGGGGGGGGGTTTAAATTTATTTTTTTATTTTTTTTAAAAAACACTTTCTTTTTGTTTTTGGAAAACAAAAAAAATTAGGGATAGTTTGGTGGAAGCTAGGTAAGGGGGGTGGGTTGCCCGGGCGAGGGTTGATTTTTTTTTTTTTTTGGAAAAAATATAACTTTTTTTTTTTTTTTTGGAAAACAAGAAGGTTTTAGGAGTAGGTTGGTGAAAGGTGGGGGCGCCCCCGGGTGGGTGGGGATGCCTGTGGGGAGGGGTAAATTTTTTTAAAAATTTATTTAAATGAGTTAGAATCATTTTATCCAAACCATATTTAACCAAATTCATATGAGTCCATATTATATTTTGATAGATTTTAATTTAAACCATTTTTTCTCAATCAATATTCAAGTCACCCAAATCTGATCCAATCCAACCATTTGTCACCCCTAAAAGGCGGACCAAGATGGTGAGAAAAACTATAAGTATATAAAAAAAAAAAAAAATAAGTGATCAGGAAAATGCCCAAAGAGTTCTAATGACTCCAAAATTAATAGGTAGAAATGGATGTCCAGTATTTGGTTAGGAATTTATAAATTTTGAGTTCGATAATTTGATAATTGATAGTTTAAAGAAACTATAAGTATCAAAATTATAATTTTTAGTGCGATAATTTGATAATCAATAAATTAAATTTTAATTCGATAGAATATACAATAATATCGTATTAAAGTTGGAGTCCACTATATTATAAAGTTAATCGCATTTCTAATTATTTTTATTCTTCACTCACAATATAATAGAAAATTAATAAGTAAAAAGAGGTCAAAAAAATCACTAACATAATAAAAAAAAGGTCAAAAAAAAGAAATATAACTAAAAAGACATTTGTGCCAAAGAATTAGACATCAATGCACCTCAAACACAAATTGACAACCAAGACAAATTTTGTTATAGAAACATTTGTACCTAATCTTTTCAGATCCACAGTGACATTGTTACCATTTAATCACTTTAATTTGTACAATTGATCAGAAACCAACATTCTAAAAAGAGAAAAATTAAATAACAATCTATTTTTATAACGCTTCTACATACATCTGTATTTTAGTTGTTTATGTTTAAGTGAGATGAAAAATAAATATTTCACAAAGAAAAAATAAAATAACTAAATTTATAAAAGTCTTAATGTTAATAATTATGTGAACTAGCTAAAATAATATCCAATTAATAAAGAACATATGTCCAATATTGATGAGATTCTTCTCATATTTATCGCGTCTCACTTGTTTCTAAGAGAGTGAACACATTCTCTAGGTCACCTCAACACAAAAGGGTATTACACTTAAAAATAATTTATTAGAAATTAATAGAATGCAATAATAATAAAATATGTTCCTGAAATTTTGATCGTAATTTATTCTCCCATTTAGTAGCTACACATTATTAGGGAAATTTTCGTGAATCATCAAATGCAGGTAGAAATATAGTCATAATTCCAACTAAGAAATTCCATTTGATTAGATTTTCTCTTATTTTAATCAAGATTTAATGTTGATAATGCCAAATTCATTCCTTTTCTAACTACTTTTGATATGATTTTTTTTTCAGTACAATTATTGAGTGAACTGTTTATTTTAGTTCATGTGACTTAAATCTGCATGTGATTGCTAGCTATCATATATGACAGCAACAATTTTTGTTCACATCTGTCTTTCACAACTCACATTTTGTTCATATTACTTAACTTTATTATAACCACAAGTCCAATAATTTAGTATGGTATTGGGCAATATGTTTATATATATATATATATATACACACATGCATCATCAATCATGGCTCTTATATTAAATGACATTTGGAATGTAATCTAGCGATTAATAAAGTGGTTGAATATTATAAGAAAAAATTATAATTTAATTCCTAAGAAACAATTAAATAAATGCACTAATTATAAGTAAGGGTCACTACATTTTTAATGATTTTTGCTGTAATTAACACTCTTTGTATATGTCCCTAAAGGCTTTAGCAATATAGAATCTAATGACACTTAATTAATGCCGGTAAAGACATTAGCACTCTTTTTTAGTGTGTCTATTTTATTGACGTTAACAATTATTTTCGTTGCAGTGAGTCTTCCTATTTCCTATTTGTATGTCGATAGACATAGTTACCGGATTAGCTTGTGTTAGTGAAAGTAGTTTTAGTATGCATTTCAAAAAAATAATAATATTTAATATGATATTAAAAATTATTATCAAAATATCGAATACTATATAGAAGTATATAAAATGCATACACACACATATATAATTAGTATATAGTACAAAACTTTTTGTTATGAAATTGGGACTTTAACTATTGTATCTTGATTTAAATATCTTTTTGTGTGATTGGTTAATGAATGAAATTACTTGTAATTTCTTTTGAATATTTCTATATGTATCGGGTGTAAGTATGATATAATTGAGATGTTTCTTTACAAGCCAAAGTCATAACTCATAAGTACGATACAATTAAGATATTTCTTAAAATATTGAAATCATAAGGATAATACAATTGAGATACTTCTTGAAAAGTCAAATCATAATTCTCTAATATATGAGTAATCATAATTCGTTAGATATTATGTTACATATATTAAGCTAATACCAAATAAATTATGATTACCAACTAACCATATCATAAATATTGAATCTAACTAATTTTTCATCCATTTTATTGCAGGTTGAAAATTGGTTAGCAAATAGGGAGGTTGAATACAAGTTTAGTTTGAACAGGTTAATTAGACAGGTCAACCAAATATGGTTTTATTTCCCTCACTAATACTCCCTTAATTTGTTCCATTATTATTTACTTGACACACATTTTTAAAAACAATAAATAACAGAGGTAATATTATTATATTATTTTTTAAATATATTAAATTTCATATTTCGTAAAATATTTTAGATATTGAATAGTATTTAATAATATGAATAAAATATACATGAAAAGATAAACTATCTCTTGATTTTTCAAACTAAACAAGTATTATTGAACACGAATTTTTAGTAAAATAGATAAATAAAGATGAACAGAAGGAATAGCAGATATTAGGTGGAATAGTTAAGATACACGCAAATTGACCCAAACACCACGAGTCTAGTTTAAACAAATTGTATCCACCTGACATTAAGCTCTATATATATATCTACACTTTTGTGTAAAACTCCAAAACATTCAACATTCCATTTCCAATTCCAATATCCCAAAGATATAGCAATGGAAAATTGTAGTCCTTATAATTCCAAAAAACTAACCAAAACCCTCTTACCAATTCTTATTCTTCTATTATTATCCACAATCTCCCAAGCACAAGGCAACACAAATTCCAACTACATCAAATCCAAATGCAACATCACAACATACCCTTCACTTTGCCTAAACACTCTTCTCCCATATGCCTCTTATGTCCAATCAAACCCCATCAAGTTATGTGATACTGCCCTTGACATCGCCATAGAAAGCGCGAAAAACACTTCTCACATGGTATCAGAGCTTGGAAAAAACAAAGGGATAACGAAATACGAGACGGCTGCTATTAAAGATTGTATTGGTGACTTGAAAGATGCAGTGTATGAGTTGAAAGAAACACTTGGTGCTATGAATCATCTTAATGATACAGACAAAGATTTTCAATGGGATAATGCTAAGACTTATGCAAGTGCTGTTATAAGTGATGCAAATTCTTGTTTGGATGGTTTCTCTGATAGGAAAGTAAATCCTGTTGTCAAAGCTAAGATTAGTGATGCTATTTCTTATGTTACTAAACTTGCTAGTAATGCTTTAGCTTTCATAAATCACCTTTATTGATATATATATATATATATAATAATATATCTATGTGTTGTATGTAGATGAACTTTTATTTTAATTTAATTTGTTGCTTGAAACTTTTAAGATATTTTTCTTTCTCTTTTTTGTGTGTGAACAAAATGAAATGTTAATGTTTACTATCTTTACCTTTTTTCTTCCTTTTAAAGATATATTGGAACGTTCTGTACATATCTAAACTTTGAGCTTTTATAGGTCCAGATAGAGTCAGAATTTGAAGCTTATGGATTCAGTAGTAGAATTTTCTTGAGTTACTAATTCTAAATTTGTAATTATTTGTATTCAATAACTTTTTAGATTTAACATCAAGGTTTAGACCAAAATTAATAAATTTTACTCCACCTTGCTCATATGCACTCCACCTTTTCTTGCTAAATATTACTTTCATGGATCAATCATACATTACAGGAAAACTGTGAATTACATGGTGATTTATTTGAGAACTAGTATGAAAACTTACAGGAAAATAAGTTTTCTACGAATTTTCTTACTAATCTTCAGGAAAATTCTCATGTAATTCACAATGTTTTTATAGTGATAGTTGTTCACTATTATATTGGCATACATAATAATAAATAATAGGGATAATGTAATGTATTATTTTTTGAATATATTAAATTTAATGTTTTTATTAGGAGATGTATTATATATTGAATGATATTTAATATCAAGAGTAAAATAGACACAAAGGGACAAATTATCTCTTGATTTTTCAACATAAACAAATATTATTGGACAATTATTTTTAATACAACTGACAAGTAAAGATGAACGGAGGACGTACATCTAAAGTATCTAAAAGTACTCTTTTTTATTAGTAAATGACACTATAGTCTTTATTTTGGTAAAATTCAAGGCAATTCTGAAAGTTGTTCAAGGCAATGGGAAAATTAGAATTGCAAGATGATACGTTGATGTTATATCAAGCAAATGAATGTAAATATGTATATACAGTGTATATAATAAACTTTTATCGCTTTAACTATGAATGTCAAAGCGATATATATATATATATATATATATATATATATATATATATATATATATATATATATATATATATATATATATATATATATATATCATTGGAAAAATTACATAAATTGGTACATTTTAATAAATAATTACTGATTTTAGCAATACTTTTTATTTATTACCATTTATAGCTATACTATGTTACATCTGCAATATGTATTAAAAGTGAATTATGTATGCAATATATATGAATTATAATTATTTTTAAAGTATATTATGTTTGTTTGATAAAAATCTGACACATTAAATTATAAGTGTATTAAAATGTGTGATAAATGAATTATTTATCATTAAAATTTGTATTATATGTGAATAGAAAATTGTTCTTTGTAATATGAATTAAACTTGTATTATAAATGAATTAAAAGTGATCAAGTAAAAAAAAATATTATTGTTATAAATGGTAAATATTTTTTTATTATAGTATATTTATGTAAGTTTTCCTATATCATTTTACAATTTGGCATTGTTGCAAACATTATTTTCAAAGTTTAACAGGGTCAAAGTAGTCATAATTAAGTTAATTATTTTTCATGGGGATGGGGGACAAATAGCAACTTTAAGATTGTAATTAATTGAAGCATAAAAACAGTTGTTTAATTTGTGAAGATAATGGACCCCCCAAAACCTCTTGGATCCACACACAGATTTATCTATGCCATGTGATACTGCATAATTGAAAATGACACAACAGATCTAATCTGATTTTGGGGTAATTCTTTTGTCGAGGTTAAAAAAAAATTCCTTTTTTAGGAAAAAATAGTGTGTTGAAAAAGTAGAAAGACATCCACAGTAGAAAAATTACGTGGTTAAGCAAATTTATATTATTTAATTATTTATTATAGTTATATTTTGCTATAATTATCACTCGCGACTAACGTTATACATTAATTACATGATACAATTCACACCTCTCCCACTCTCTTCCCTCTCTCGCTCGCATTTTTCCTCCCTCTCCCAATCTCGCTCGTCTTTCTCCCAATCTCTCTTGCCATATATACAAATGCATATGTATAATATATAATTATCTAATCGATATACATATACAATTTATCTCTCCCACTCTCTGCCCTCTCTCGCTCGCATTTTTCCTCCCTCTCCCAATCTCGCTCGTCTCTCTCCCAATCTCTCTTGCCATATATACAAATGCATATGTATAATATACAATTATCTAATCGATATACATATACAATTTATCTCTCTTCCACTCTTTGCACTCTATCCTCCCTCTCCCAATCTCGCTTGCCATATATACTAATACATATGTATAATATATAATTATCTAACCGATATACATATATAATTCACCTCTCGCCCACTCTTTGCCCTCTCTCTCCCAGTCTCACTCGTCTCGCTCCTCCCTATAACATGTAGCTACAAATTGTAATTATCAAACTATAACTATGGAGAGTAATTTGGCTAACTTTGAGTGGCTATGTGTGAAAGTTCCTCCTATTTTATTAATGAATAACTATTTACGTCAACTTTTGCTTAAATTAAAAAAAAAGGTTACCTAAGTATTGGATAATTACATCAAATGTCCCTTCAGTTAATTTGATTACCAAAAGAATGACCAATTTCTTTCTCCACCTTGGTTATTGTCGTCGTTTGCTGCCAGTTTCTTCTTCCAATTATTCTTATTCTTCTTTCTGTTTTTTCTTTTTCTTTTTAAAAATTTTTCGTAACATAAATGTGAATCATTCTGAGCAAATTATATATCAAAAGACATGAAATATGAAAATGATTTCATATTTAAATTTTGAGACTGTTTAGAGATGATTTTGAATTGATCGAAATTAAATAGTTGGTGAACACTTCATGTATACTTAATGTATATTTTATCTACGTTATGATATTCAGTTTTTTTAGTGTATCGTAATATATAATCGTTGTATAACTCATGTATATGCAAATTATATTGTAAAGTCAATGTATATTTTCTATAACTTTTGACAGCTATATTGTATAGTCACTATTTATTTCCTATGATTTTTTATTATCTTTATATAAATAAAATAGGTGTGCATTATAGCAAACTATTAATTCAAAATAAATGTTATAGCTACGATTTCATATAATTCCAATTCGCAAAAAACTTCTCTTGCCATTCGCCTCTCTCCCCTCTCTCGGGAATCTCATTTACCAATCTCCTCTTTTTCAGTCATCTCTTCCTCGCTTCTCTCACTTTATACGACACAAATGTATAATTTGTGTTTGTATTAAGTGAGAGAGGTTGTATATACAAATACATATCTCTCTGTCCTATACACTTATAATTGTTGATAAAATATATTTATTATCTTCAAAAGTAAAAGAATAATATTTGGAATAATTTATTACATATTATTACAGTACTAAAAAAATTCTCAAATTGCCAATAGATTTTACTACAACTTAAGATGGTTAGTATTCTACTAACAAATTACCAACAATGATATTTTAGAACTTAACAACAAAATTCTAACAGATTACCTATCAAAATCTTACTAATTAAGTATTTTAATTGGTAAATACGGCGGGAAAAAATGACATCAAATTTAGCAACATTATATCAATGGATTACCAACTGAAATATTACTAATGCACACCTTTTGTTGGTAATATTACCAATGAAGTATATATCGATTGATAAATATGACAAATAAATTATTTATATAATTAATTAACATTACCAATGAATCAGTAACCAAACATTTACCAACGTCAAGATTGTGTTGCTAAATTTACCAACCAAATATAAATGAGGTGGTAAATTAGTAACGAAATGTAATTTATTGGTAAACTTGTCAACCAATATCCAATTAGTTGAAAATTTTACCGACGATTAAAGATTGTAGTTAGTAAATTACTAACATCATTAATATAGTTGGTAATATATCAACCGATCATTAATCCATTGGTAAAATTTAACAACATATTAATTATTAGTTGGTAATGTTACATACGAATGTTTAGTTGAATAGTAACTATTGCCAACTATGATAAAAATTATTGGTAAATTATTAATTACTAACTTAATTTGAATAGTTGATAAATTTACCAATTGAATTTTTAATTAATTTATTTTTATATAAATCATCGTCTTGTTTTGAGGCTTTCATATTCAGTTTGTGTCGTTAGGCGTTCTAACTTTTAAATTTAGCCAAAACTCAACTTTGATCAATATATTTGGTAAACATACTCAGATTAAAACTATATCAGTGTCATTAGCTTCATAAGGTCATTTTTTTTAATCTAACATGAATCATTATTCAAGTTTTGAGGCTTTCATTTTTTGTTTGTGTTGTTAGGTCTTTTAAATCTTATGTTTTGGCCAAAATTTGACTTTGGTCAATATTTTTGTGAACGTGCTCATATGAGAATTTCGTCAGTTTGTGCCTTTAAGTGTTTAAATTTTAACTTTTGACAAAAATTTGAATTTGGTCAATATTTTTGGGAAACATGCTCAAATTGGAATTTCGTCAACGGGGTTAGCTCTGGAAGGTCATTTTTTATCTAATAGGATTGTTTGTTCGGATTTTGGGATTTTCATTTTCAGTTTATGCCGTTAGGCATTTTAGATTTTAAGTTTTAGTCAAAATTTGACATAGCTTAACATATTCTACAAACGTGCTTAGATGAGAATTATGTTAGTGATTAGCTTCGAAAGGTCATTTTTTATTTGATATGGTTCGAGTTTTGAGATATTTATTTCAATTTGTTTCGTTAGGCGTTTTAAATATTATGTTTTGGTCAAAATTTGACTTTGGTCAATATTTTGGTAATCGTGCTCGATTGGAATTATGTCAGCGTGGTTAGCTCGATAAAGTCATCTTTGGTCTAGTAAGAATATGATTGGTTCGATCTTTGAGGCTTTTATTATCACTTTGTGTCGTTAGGCATTTTGACTTTTAAATTTTGCCCAAAATTTGAATTTGGTCAATATTTTTGGAAAACGTACTCAAATGAGAATTTCGCCAGCGTGATTTGCTCTAGAAGCTCATTTTTTCTCTAATAGGTGGTTGATTTGAATTTTGAGGTTTTCATTTTAAGTTTGTGTCTTAGGTATTTTAACTTTTAACTTTTAGCCAAAATTTGACTTTGCTTAATATTTTTTGTAAACATGTTCAGATGAAAATTCCGTCAGAGTGGTTAGCTTAGAAAGGTCATTTTTTATCTTATATGATGGTTCGTTCAGGTTTTGATTCCATTTTAAGTTTGTGCTATTAGGCTTTTTAACTTTTAACTTTTGACCAAAATATAGATTTGGTCAATAATTTTGGTTAACGTGCTCAAATTAAAATTTTATCAGCGCGGTTAGTTTCGAAAGATCATAGGATGATTGGTTCAGAATTTGAGTCTTTTATTTTCAGTTTGTACTGTTAGGCGTTTTAACTTTTAAATTTTGATTAAATTTTGAATTTGGTCAATATTTCAGGGAAACATGCTCAAATTAGAATTTCGTCAGCGCGGTTAGCTCTAGAATATCATTTTTGATCTAATTGAATGGTTTGTTCGGATTTCAAGGTTTTTATTTTCAGTTTGTGCCATTAAGCCGGCATTTTAACTTTTAATTTTTGGTCAAAATTTGAAATTGCCTAACATTTTTGCAAACTTGCTCAGATGAGAATATCGTCAACACGGTTAGCTTCGAAAAGGTCATTTTGTTAACTAATAGAATGATTGGTTTAGGTTTTGAGGCTTTCATTTTCAGTTTGTGTTATTAGGCATTTTAAACTTTTAAGTTTTGGCCAAAATTTAGATTTTGTCAATATTTTTTGCTCATATTAACATTTCATCAGCGCAATTAGAGATTCATAGCTGAAACTTTATAGAACTATCATGAATGTGATTTTATTAGAACGACGACAAGAAAGACTCGAGTAAGTATTACTTGTATTCCTACAATTCGATGGTAGTGAGTATTACAAGAGAGTTTGAAACTTAATCATTATTTTAGATACAAATTGTGATATCAAAAGAACACCATAAGAGTTTAAAGTAATTTATTATCATGGACTATCAGAACCAGAATGTTTGTAAGTTGTAAAGTAGCGATTATATGACGTCTAGCTCTTTGCTCGGTCTTTATATATAAGGGTTGTAGTGTCTTAGATAGGATTATGTTTTAACATCAAATTTCCTTTTGAAAAGTCATGAACTCCCATGGATAGCTAATTCTAAATTAAATATTATATCACATGTGTTGCCTCTGAGTATTTCTTGATGATTTTTAGAGCAACACTGTAAAATCTAAGATCATATCAACATGTCAACCTGCAAAGTAATTCAGTGATCCTCCAACAAGTTTTTTTTCACAAATTTACGACCTTGTTTCTGACAGCTTTCTAAGAAAATGTTGGTGCATTATCCACTTCATCTTTTCGCCTTCATCTTCAAGATCGTGATTTGGATAGTCAGGCGAAGAATGTATTGTATACCCATTTCTAAGAGAGAAAACATGACATTTGAGAAAAAATGAGTCACAAAATGCAGCAACAAGTAGATAAGATTTTTCAAGCTAGTTTTGTCAGTTGGATACATTGTCAACTTGCACACTACATATTTTTAGAAACACATCAGGATATAGTGATATGTGTCATATTGAGATTACTTTAACTTGTTATCTAGATTTTGCATCGTTTCATTCAAATATGATTTATAAAATTGATATTAATATTTTCGAATTTATATTCGTACTCTTAGATTTTTAAATGCAATAAACTAATAAATATTTTACTATTGAATAAACATTCAATTAATAATATTTTGAATATATTGTCAATCAGTTACTAACCTAACATTAAACTTGAATGATATATTACCAACAAACTAACAATTAGTAAATTTATTAGAAAAATAAATAATCATACTAACGTATTTAAAATTTATTACCAACAAAGGTTGTGGTGGAGTGGTAAGTACTCATTCATCCTTAACCAAGAGGTCTTGGGTTTGATTCTCCTTGGGTACAGAGTCACCTTTGTTAGGGAGTGTTTTACCTCCTAATGTGGGACTTCTCGGCGTGAATCTGGAATTAGCCGGGCTCCAGTTGCCAATGTATCTTGAAAGACTTATACAAAATTTACTAACTCATTTTCAATTCGTTAGTAAAGGTACTACCGGTATACCAATCAAAAATTAGTTGGTGAATTTACCAACGAAAATTTTAGGGCCATGTTTTAAAATGTTATAACATCATTGGGTGTTTACCAGCTAAATTTTAGTTGGTAAGGTTATCAACAAATTAAAATCGGTTGGTAATATTTATCGACGAACCTTTAAACAACAAATTAATATAAGTTTACATTTGATTGGTTAATCAATTTTCCAACCAATTTGATCAATTTATCAAAGATTTTTTTTTTTTTTTTTGTAAATGGGGTTCCTTTTGTTGTAATAACTTAGTCTATTAATATTAATTACGGTTTTTAATTTGATAGCCAATAATTTGATTTTCTTAATATGACAATGACTAATTGTCTTTATGAAATTGATTAATTAATATTTAATTTGGGAGTTCCAGAACTCATGGAATATTTGATAGACTTCATGAAAATAAATTTGCTCTTAATGTGCATTGTATGTACAACTATTATGGATAGTAATATATAGCATTAATGACATATTGACAGTTACAAAATGTTAGTGGTGCATAGCTGAAGAGTATGAAATTTAACATATACCTATATATCTATATATAGTACTTTGGTGTGTTAAAAGAGGGAGAATGAGATATTACATTAAAATAATTTTTCTTCCTTATTTATTTGTTGGGTTTTCTTAAGTAAAATATATTTTTTGTTAGATTCTGACTCCTAGTTTAGTACTAGAAGAGCTTCTTGAATCATATGGATACACTTTAACCGGTGAAATATACTTAAGGACAGTGCTATAGGCACGCCTCAAGCTACGTGATTTCCAATAGTTTTATAATAATCTTAAGAATATTTCGGTTAATATGATTCACGAAAACGATTTACCTGATGTTCTTACTAATAATACCACCATTGTTGCTCAAACATCTCATTGTGTTGTTCCTACTGTGCCTTCACACAACTTTACCAAATACTTTCTTGATGTTTCAAAAGTGAAAGTTTTTTGTGGACAAAATTTTAAGAGATGGTATGAATGAATTTTCTCTGTTCTTGCCATGTATAGAGTGATGTCTGCGCTAACAATATCAAAATCAGAGAAATCTGCTTCTGAGCAACTAAATCAATGGTTTTGCAAATAAGGTATGTAAGCACACAATATTAAGTACTCTTTCTAATGAATTATTCAATGTGTATTGTTCTAATAAGGAAGCAAAAGAAATTTGAGAATCACTACTTGCTCAATATACTGCTAAAGATGCTACCAAACAAAAGTTTGTTATTAGTAATTTTTATAAATGGGAGATGATTGAGGAGAAATATGTAAAGTACAAATCAATGAGTTTCACAAACTAGTTGAAGATCTTAAGTCGGAGAAAATTATTTTACCGAAGCAGTTTGTGACTAGTATATTGATTGAAAAACTACAAGAATTTTGGAATGACTACAAACAAAATTTAAAGCACAAACAAAATCTATTATCTCTTGAAGATTTGGTGAAACGCGTCATCATTGAGGAACCAATCGAAAGCAATCATATTCTGCCAAAGCAAAAGCAATCGCTACAAAAGTCAATCTCTTGAAAAGCAATCGCAATAAAGATAAAACGTATGAAAAAGAACTAGATTATAAACTCAGGGCCAACAATCAAAAATTCAAGAAAAAAAACGATTGTTTTGTATGTGGCAAACCCGGCCACCATGCAGTTCAATATAGAGACAGAGCTGGCAAAACTGACAATCCTACTAAGCCAAGAGTAAATCTGGCTAAAGCAGATGATATCATAGTAACGATCATTTTTCAAGATAATTTTATGGCCAATATGAGTGACTGGGTGATAGACTCAGGTGCTACTAGGCATATTTGTGCCAATAAAACGATTTTGTATCTTACAACCAAGTCAATGAAGGAGAAGAAGTTGTGTATCTTGGTGATTCTTCAACCACTCAAGTCCTTGGAAAAAGAAAAGTTCTTCTCAAACTCACATATGAAAAAACGTTGACATTGACCCAAGTGCTGCATGTTCTTAGTATCCGAACCAATTTGATTCGTGAAATTATTAGGTGAGGGGTGAAAGTTGCATTTGAATCCGGTAAGATAGTGATAACTAAGAATAATGTGTTTGTAGGTAAATGGTATTGTAATCATGGCTTATTTGCTATCAATGCTTCTTAAGTCATGGAAGAAGATGCTAATACTTAATTATTTACTTTTGACATGCTAAATTGAAACCATTTTGAATAAATGAAAGAAATTTATGTTTTGATATTTTGACAATAAAATTATCTCCTACGCTACTCATTAATTTTCAAAATGTTAAGGATTGAAGGAAAATGAAGAGATATCATCATTTTGTGGTTTTAATTATGAAATTATTTCTAAAATTAATTTTGGGTTATAAAAATAGTAAATGGAGAAATATCTTTTTCAGAGACTTGTCAATTGAGTTTTATGAGTTTTCTTTTTTTATTAAGACTTTAAATGGGAAAAAAATTACAAAAGTATGTTATTCTTTTCATGATGCAATTTGATTCTATAATTTAATTTTTTCTTGTGATCACAATTATATTTTTAGCTTATCATTTATATGATGAAATGCTTATTTGAAAAATTGGTTGAACTTGTTATAGAAATATTATTTTTTGGGTTGAACTTTTTGAAATATGAGGGTAACGTATTTCATGTCGTCTTGTTATTCAAAATTCAATATGTGTTTATCTATTGTGTTGATGATTTAAATATCAACTAAATATGTTGATAATAATGATGTTAAGTGGTTAAGTAACCTCCATATGGTGATTACATAAATTTGAGACAAAAAGTAAGAGGATATTGTTAAGATATGAAATTAAATCTATAAATCATGTGAAGTCATAAGTGAATTTGATCGATTCTCTGACTAAAAATTTGAGGGAGGGGACTTTCAACGAGAATGAGACTATTGTCAAGTTGTATACTATTGTCAAGTTATATATCAAACATGATGGCAACCCAACCTATGTGATTGGAGATCCAATGAATTATGTTCATATGGATAATAACAAGTTATCGTTTGATCTTGTGCACTATAAATTTTTGTCTCAGTTGTTATCTATTATGGTGTGCATATAGAGCAAATCTGGAAGAAAAGTAAGGTTGAGTTATAACTCTTAATCTATAACCTATTCTTTTTAGGTGGTGTATTACTCTGCAGAATACACTTGATGAGTAGACCTATATGAGTGTGGAGTGGTGTCGCTTCTGTGAAATTGTGATAAATTTCTAAAGCATTCATGAATATCAGGACACGTGCATGACCTCTTAGCGCAAAATCGCAGTAACGACAAAGATTGTGCAAGTACGATGTGATAGAATAAGACTCTACGCTTACAACAGAAATTTGATTCATAGAATTTCAAACTTCACCATTTGTTCTGTAAGTTTAATCTTATTCTATCTAGGTCTGGTTCATAGTTTTCGAGACACTAGATTCGACACATTATTCTTTCTTTTGAAAATCTAGCGATAATTATCTTTTATATATATATATATATATATTAATTATTGTATTATTTATTATTATTATTATTATTCTTTTTAAGGTATATGGGAAATTGTTGATAAAATATATTATTATCTTAAAAAATATAAGAATAATATTCGAAATAATTTATTAAATATTTTACTGTAATAACTTAGCTTATTAATATTATATTAATGTTTTTAATTTGGTAGCCAACAATTTGATTTTCTTAATATGACCATGGCTAATTGCCTTTATGACATTAATTAATTAATATTTGATTTGGAGTTACAAAAATCATGGAATATTTGATAGATTTCATGAAAATAAATTTGCTCTTAATGTGGACTGTATGCACAACCAATATTGGTAGTAATTTATAGCATTAATGACATATTGATAATTACAAAAAGTTAGTGGTGCACACGGTTGAAGGGTATGAAATTTACCATATACCTATATATCTATATATAGTACTTTGGTGTGTTAAAAGTGGGAGAATGAGATATTATATTAAAATAAAATTTTTTTCTTATTTATTTGCTCGGGTTTTTAAGTAAAATATATTCTTTGTTAGATTTTGGCTTCTAATTTTAGTAGTAGAAGAGCTGGTTGAATCCTGTGGATATACCTTAACCAGTGAATTATCCTTAAGGACAGTGCCATAAGCACGCCTCAAGCTACGTGATTTTCGTGATTTCCAATAGTTTTACAACAATAATTATATAAATATAAATCTTTTCCTGCCATTTTTTTTTGTCTTTCTCTCTCTCGCTTTATACAAACACAAATTATACAAAATATGTATAATTTGTGTTTGTATAAAACGAGAGAGATTTGATATACAAATAAAAATGCTTTAACTTGATTCCAATGTATACGAATTCAAATTTTATGCAGATATACAAATTAATTCATTGATACATATATATAGTAGTTAGATATATACAATTATCTAATCGATATACATATACAATTCAGTTCTCTCCACTCTCTCCCTCTCTTGTTCGCCTCTCAATCTCGCTCGTCGCTCTAACCTAACACAAAGAACATATACATATTACAAACACAATTTTCATTGACACAGACGAATTAACACTCGACTTATATAAATTACTGCAATTTATACCAATCAGATGCTCCATAATAAACACAATCTGGTTATGGAGTGTAAATAACAAAATTGTAGCTATAGAGCGCTAATATAATTCTTATCTATTCCTAAAATTTACTTAAGAAAATATGATTATATTTATTCTAAACTAATTACATTATTGTACTTATTCGTGTTTTAACTTTAACTATTTTTATTTTTAAAAATAAAAAATAAACTTGCCACGTCATGAAATATGTAGTTGGGCTGACCCGACCCGTTTTCCATGCTTATGAGAGCGGGTCATCACTTGTCCGTTAGAAAGAAGAGAAGAAATGAAGGCTTTGAGTATAGCCGTAGCAGCTTTTTCAACATTCAATACAACTCGCCCTCGTCTCTTTACTTTCCAAAACCCTTCTACTTCTTCTGCTTCTTCTCTCCTTCTTCCGCCCTTCAAACTAAAGAGATTTTCTATCTTCTCCGTTCAACAATCACCGCCGGCGTTAGGGTTTTACGCCGGAGTTGCAACAATGGTGGAAGGCTCAGCATTTCAGCCGTTGTCAGTTCAAGTGAAGGACCATATTGATTTATCGCCGAAAGAGGAGCAGATATTCAACCGTCTTCTTCAAGTTGTCGAGCATTATAATATGGGAACACAGCTTCGTGTTGCTGGTGGTTGGGTTCGCGATAAGGTTTTGGTTCTATTCATATTCTATTGGTTATGTTTTTATTGAGATTTTGCTGTAGACTTCGTTTATCTGTACCAAACTGAACTGTTATGAATTTTACAATCAAATTACTACTATGTATTGTGGAGCTAAAACTTAATCCCATCATTGAGAGTGTTTCAACTTATATGATACTTGACGTTCCACATACACCTTTCACAACCTTAGTTCACAAATATTTAACTATTCAGGATTTCAGCTTTTAACATATTTCTTATTTCTTTTTTTGCACCCATCTTTTCTGTACTGTCACTGATAATTACTCCTTAGGTTTCAATTTGGTTGTCTTACTAACGTCTTTTAACAACTCTTTAATTTCGATGTACAAAATCATGAGAGTAAAGGACATTTTAGTACATTTCACGTATTTATTAAAGACCACAAAACTCAAAAGTTTCTTTATTTTCTTAAACTCAGATAATCAAATTGAAAAGGAGAGTATGAAAAGGAGAGAGTATGATATATGTAATGAATGTAACACGTACCCTCGTGGATGGAGTAATATTTTTTTTCCTGAGAAGGTAAATAGATTATGATTGAAAATGCACAACTTAACATAAAGTTGGTGCTAGGGTAGTACACGAGACACTAACCCTTCTGTACGGAAACATGAAGGGAGTAGTATTTTGATGGAACTTTAGTGAGTATTACACTCTATAATTTGAAATATTATGTCAAAGGACACTCTATAAAATGGGTCAAGAAATCAAGTTGACCTCACAATCATCTTAGGTCACTGAAAGTGGATAGAGGACTTTCACAATGTGGAAGTTAGTAAACACACTGCATGAAAGTGTTGTTCAGAGAAGTGGAAGTGAGTACAAGATAAGTGAGACTCGAGGTCTTCAAGGCATCGTTAGATTGAAAAGAGAATCAGGTCCCATTCATTGCTTTTTAAAATTTTCAGAACAGATCTAGTCACAAGTGTAAAGCTTAATATAGGGAGAACCGGAGAAGTAAGCAACCTTTTGATGAACCTTTATTTTCGAGATCATATTTTCTGGTCTTCTTTTAATTATGGGGGGTATATCCAGTTGTGACTGTGTATACTCTCAACCAAATAAGTTTTTCATCAATTAAGTTTTCTAGTTTCAGCTTAAACTATGGAACACTACGTATGTGGGCAAAGAATAGCTGGTACCAGGCTAAAATGTAGGAGGAATGTTACAGTAGGTTAACTAACATGGAAATAGTTCTTGTGCACACAAATTTGACATCTGAACTGATAGTGTTCATTGCTTTATAAGAGGTCCATATAAAACGTTAATTTTGACTAGTATAGAGAGGGCAGACAACCAAAATTTTGATTAATGCATATTTTTTTCTGTATACTTACCTATAGTAGCGCTTTTGATTTAACATTAATTATTTTTTTTTCCAAATAATTGACCCAAAGGAAAAAAAAAGACATATATTCTTGTCATTTTCTGATGGAATGCAAGAATCTGAATATTTTCATTTTTTCTCCGCAGTCCACACTGGGGAATATTCTATAGATATACGTATGCATGCGTCTCACATACTAAAGCTAGCAAC
Source organism: Solanum lycopersicoides (assembly GCA_022817965.1). Taxonomy (NCBI): domain Eukaryota; kingdom Viridiplantae; phylum Streptophyta; class Magnoliopsida; order Solanales; family Solanaceae; genus Solanum; species Solanum lycopersicoides. The sequence goes on along the minus strand of CM040628.1, from coordinate 11,807,261 downwards.
ATCATTTTTTATTCACTGTCCATTGTATAAGCCTCGTCTCCTTTTCTAGTAATATGAAGCTTGATACATCATTTAAGCTTTAACAAATAAACAGAAATAAACAGTTTATCTGTACTATGCTGAATAAATTTTGCACGTCAGTCTGATCCCAATTACTTCTAAATTACCCTTATCTCAAAAAAACAACAACAGAAATAATGCACATCATTGGGGATGTACAACCATTTTTAGATTTTTTTTCTCTTTCATCTTGGTAATAGCAACATGCAAATCTATGTAACCTGAACCTATTAGCCATTTAGCCTAAACTAGTTTGATTTATGCTTCAGTTGACTACTAACTTTCTTTCCTGTGGAAGTTTTCTGGAATTGATTTCTACATTTATTATTATGACTTTTTATGTGTCCAAAGTATTTAATAATCAAGAAATTAGATTTTGTAGTTTAATATAAGTGATTTGTCTTTCTATGAATTTTTTTCTTTTGGCTAATCTGGAGTTCTATTACTGTAGCTGCTAGGTAAAGAGTGCTATGATATTGATATTGCTCTTGACAACATGTATGGACGAGAATTCTGTGAGAAAGTGAACGAGTACTTATCAGCATCAGGTGAAGAAACCAAAGGAGTTGGTGTTATCCAGTGGTATGTTCCTGCATTTTTTTCTGTTGAGATGTCTGTTTCCAATTGTTTTCTATCACATTAGGGAAGGGGGGACAATGAGAATCAAAACCACATATATTGTGGAAAACTCCCACTGGTACATTGGACTATAATATGTCTTGGTTTTGGCAGATGTTGAGCAACCAAAATAGAGGTAAAAGTTGGTCTGTCTTTGATTTCGAGGGAGGGTGGGTAAATCTGGTGAAAGGTAATTGGCACAAATGACTAAATGATGAACAAGCATATTAGGAAACTTTTTGTCTCACTAAAATGGGGAGTCAGGCTATATTTTCTCATCGCAAGGCAATACTTCTAATGAAATAAACTTTATATCTATGAATGAATTGGGAAAACTAGTTATTTTCACAGATGGCAGAACCATGGACTAGCTATTAGTTAAATTTTTGTTTCTCTGAAGTGGAAAGTGAAAAAACTGTGTTATCCCTCATTTAATGTAGGCCCAATTACTTTTACTCTTTGCTCTAGTAGATTTCTTAGTTTGGAAATTGGTATTGCAGTGAGGGTTCAGATCCCAACAAAAATATAAAAACTAGGTGGTTTCTTCTCATTTGCCTAAATCTTGCTGGCCAGAATTATCTCGTACTTCTACTGGTGGGAGGTAGTAGGTACCCAATGGAATAGTCGAAGTGGAGGCTAGGTAGTTTGAGAACCAGTGTTACTAAAATAATAATAATAATGTAGTGTAGGACGCACATTGTTTTATTGAGAACGATTGCCAAGTTGTCAACGACAACAACATATCCAATGTAATCTTGCTAGTGGGGTCTGGGGAGGGTAGGATGTATGCAAACCTAACCCTACCTTTGTGGAGTAGAGAGGTTGTTGATAAGGTATCAATTAATTAAAACATGACTTGAGCATGTATGTTTAACGCTAGTGCAGTTGGGTTGCTTTTTTGTAGTCCTCATTTGTGTTTAGTGTAGGAGTCTTGTAATAAATATCTAGCTAAAAATTATCTTGGCGTAAGGTACAACTTTTTTTGCATGTCTGTGCCCTCTGAGTGGAGTTTGGGACTTGAGGGCTAATATTGGTTTGCCTACATGTTAAAAGATGCAATTTCTTAGTTTTGATGTTAATAAAGGATAAGAGGAAAATGAATATTTGTTCTGCTATAAGTAGGGGTGGGCATGGTGCGGTATTGAAAATTTCGGTTTTTGTAAAAATGCTATACTGCTACCATGCAAATTAATTTGATATGGTTTGGTATTTAAAGTTTGGCTTAGGTATTTTGCAGCACAGTAAATCGGTAACCATAGTTTGGTCACCTTCAACTTACATATATTTATATAATAGAGTACTATGACCTCGACTTGTTAAGAAACAATCATACTTACACCTTAAACTTGTAGAAATATTAATAAAAGTACAAACAATTTCCTTCATTACTAAATCTCCCAAAAAGGACATTTCAATCAAGATAGAGTAGTCAAAGTTCCAACATCTAAATAATTAATTTTGTATTAATACTATTTTATATATTTGCCAGCATTATGATATATATGAATTTAGATGTAACTATATACTTCGATGTATCATTTTGTATTTCGATATTTTTGTTATAAATACTGAATACCTTATCAAATACCAACCATGATTTCTGAAACTGTAGTATAAAAAATTTCAATTTCGATATGGTATTCCGTATCTACCGTACCATGCCTGCCCCTAGCTATAAGGGGTGATTTGGTTGGGAACAAGTTATCGGGGATTAATTATCTCGGGATAAGTTATCATGGGATAGTTATTACACCCTGTATATTCCCATCAGTAAGGTATAAATAATCCTAGGATTGCCTAATACTTCCAACCAAACGACAGGAAAAAATAGTCTTGCATTTTATCCATTTTATCCTGAGATTATTATACCTTATATTTCACGCCAAACTACTTTAAGATCTTACGACTATCTATTTTGATTGTGATATACCATTTCCTTATTTTTGTTGTAGAGTAATTTTTCAATAACTAAATACTGTTCTTCAATTTTTACAGCAATCCCGATCAGTCAAAACACTTGGAAACAGCAAGGATGCGCCTTTTTGATGTATGGATTGATTTTGTCAACTTAAGAGCAGAAGACTACAGTGAGAACAGTCGTATTCCAACAATGGTATGTAAATGTGAATTGGTAATCAAATTTATATCTTCTCTTTGGTGTTTAAATTTGTTGTGTTTTTTTACCGTAAATGCGAGGGATGAAGTCCAACTAGATTCCACCAAACCTAGCTATGAAAATTAACAAAAGGGAGTAAAAGAAGGACCAAGTAAATCTAGAACCTCTGCATGAGTGTCCTTTAATGCATTCGGTATCAAAGACCTCAGTTAAGAGACTGCAATGCTTAGTTTCATCCTTTCAATTAAGAATGACCTGGTCCTAAGAAAATGAGGTTACTAAGTGGGCAAAATTGGGGTGGCTATTTACTGAATGAGAATACTGAATCATGTTACAAGTTCCAGTCCACCGCTTGCTCAAGATCAATGAAAGTCTCCTATTTAATATGTTGGAATAGTATAATTACCCAGATCTAATTTCTTTTAAAAATGTTTTTTTAAAAAAAAATAGTTTATTCATGAACTTAATCAGCTATTGTTGCGATAGTATGAAGTCTTCATATATTTATTGATATCTGTTAAGATCAAATTCCTTTCCGTTAATTTAATGTTGTCATCCTAACTGTTATATCAAAATACTAAAATGTCAAAGTTTTAACACAAGCGTGTGCTCAGTGTACCATGTAGGCTAGTTTCTTTATTAACTCTTTCTCATCTGTTGTTCCTTAGAAATTTGGCACTGCAAAACAGGATGCTGATCGCAGGGATTTAACCATTAATAGGTACTTTGTTATATCTTTACTTTCTGGCACCTTATTTTATTTTTGCATCACCTTCACACTTGTAGGCAGCAACTTGGTTTAGTTGATCTATTTCCCTTCATCCCAGCCCAAAGTGCCAAACAACAAAAATGAGTAAATGAGGAAACAAAAGCACCTTGTTCACATCAGTGTTAGAGCACAAACTCCAGTGGAGCTTTTAGTTTCTTTTTCTTCCTTTTTTTTCTAATACATTTTTTCCTTTTCTCTGTATCTTTTTGGTTTGTTTTATTTTTTTTCTCTCAGAGGGGTGGGGTGTTTTTATATCTCTTCATTTAGTTTGGAGAATCTAGCCTTTGGATGTATTAATGTATTATTCCAACTTTATTTTAAGTTTGCTTTTTGTTTCCAAAAGATAAATATGATTTCCTTGTTTAATCAGTTAATCTTTCACTAAAGATTATGCTTACAGCTTGTTTTACAACATTAACACCAGATCAGTCGAAGATCTTACAGAAAGAGGTTAGCATGGCCTTTGTTTCTTTTGCCCAGATTCAGTTAAAGCGTACCAATAAAGAAAGGTTAAACTACAAGTGTCTCTGACTAATTAATTGTTTTTATTTTCTCAGGCATTGCAGATCTGAAGTCTGGAAAAATTGTCACCCCACTACCTCCAAAACAGACCTTTTTGGATGATCCCCTAAGAGTTCTTCGAGCTATTCGTTTTGGTAATGCATTAGACAATCTCTCATTTGCCTCCATCCCTCTTCTTATGACAGCCTTGTTAATTCTATATGTGGCATAGATGTCGGTTGTTACAGTTGACCATTGTTATCAAAAACAAAAAAACACAAAAAATCTCCAAGGTCCATTGGTGTTTTAAGCACAAATAAAACATGAGCTTAAAAGGCGCAAAGGAAAATACAATACAAATTTATGTTTAGTCCAAGACTTTAGGCATGAGTAACAAATATATGAACAAAGAAATTGAAAACAATTACGACAAAGTGAAATATCAACTGTTAGTGTCACCTCTTCAAAAGAAGTTCATTGGCAAGTAAGAGTATGCCTTAGGACCTTGATGACGACACTGAAGCACACATTAAGCAAGGTGAAGCGCTCAACACATTTTAAGCCTCGCTTCAGGGCTTGAACACATCTTTGACAACATTGCTGTTGACATTATGATATTGGATAATATGCAGCTGTGGAGTTTCAAGCATGGATTTATAATCCGTGGAGTTAAACTTTAAACAGGTGGAGCTTTTTCTACACAGAGCTCAGGTGCGAATATTAGAACGGCTATACCATCCCAGTCAAATTCAGGATTGAGACTTTCTCCATGCTCAACCTTGGCTATTTTACAGGCTTAGGAATATCATTTTTAAACTTAACAATGTTAAATAAACTCGAAATTCTAACTTTAGCACAAAAGGATGCAATGGTTCGGTCTTGGTGTGTGAGTACGGTATTAGGGATTTTAATACTGTTAGATTCAATATGTGATAGTATATCACCCAAATCAACATGTATGAATTATGATTGTTTTGGAGGTATTTCTTCGAAGTCATAAGCAAATTGAATATTTCTAAGCGTTTTGTAGATTGAGCTAAGTGGGGCATCTAAAGTAGTATTAGTTCAAGAGTTCTATCCTTACCCTTTAAAATTACTTATAAAGTAAAACATAAGATGAGGAATTTCTCCGAGAGAACTAAATTGTGTTAAGGGCTGGCTGGATAAGGATAGGTTTACTTTCCACCATACTAGTGGTGTACAGGCAGCTGTGAGACTACACCAATATATTGTTCTCTACAAAGAGCACACCAAAATTGATGCGAATCTGTAACAAGCCCTACCTGTACCAAGGTCAAGTCATTAAACTTAGTCATTTCAATCTACATGGCTGCAAGTGGCTCCCTGCCCATCTGCTTCGGCTATCGGTCTAGAAATGGCTGCAAGAGACTGCTCTGTGTGAGCCTATCATTTTCTAACCCTCAAAGGCTCTCTTATTCCTTTTCCTCAGGAGTACCGTTACCAACCAATTTTCTTGTTGTCTTGAATTCTTAATCTTTGGTGCTAGCCGGAACAAAGGAAGCAGGAACAAACTCCTTTATGTAACATAAAATGGATTGGATCTACTGCAGGGGGCTCTTGCATTACCTCCAATGTGATCAAGCACGAAGTAAGCAATAATTCTTTTGTTCCCCGAACTGGTTCAAGTCCATCTCGTGGAAGAGGTTGCATATTTTATGTGTGTACATTTCTATTGAGTAGACTTAAGTCAAATGTAATGGTTAACTTCTTCGTATCTCCTTCAATCACTTTAGGGTCCAGTAAGTCCGTACTTGCTTGGGACATAACCTTGTTGTGCGTTAGCTAGATGACACTCACCTTCTCCATTTGATTTGGTGATTTTAGGTGCAAGGTTTGGGTTTATATTAGATGAAGAACTAAAGAAGGCAGCTGCAGACGAAGATGTGAGAGTTGCTATTGCTGATAAAATTAGCAGGGAACGCATAGGCCATGAAGTATGTTTATCTTATCTCTAAGTGAAATTTACGTGATTGAAATTAATTTGGAGCTCTAGATGGTCTGTCTCTTGGAAGGGAATCTGTAAATGCCCATTGCAAAAGTTGCTTTGTGCTTCTAATCTTCATTTCACTTCCTTTATTTATAGATTGATCTTATGATGTCTGGCGATCAACCAGTCAAAGCAATGACTTATATTGCTGACTTGAAGTTATTTTCGGCTGTATTTAGTCTTCCTTCTGATTTTGAGCCATCAATTCCTGATGGATGTGATAGGTATTTTTTACTTTCTTCCACATCTTCTTTATTTTTGAGAAATCATTAGTGTGTGCTTGTTGAGATGCTCCTTACAAAGAAAATGTGTATATTGCTGTGTTCTTCATAAGGACCAAATATCCAACAAGCCTAGTTCATTGAGTCTTCCCTAGTAGATGTAAAGGGATGACCTTGTTTGCCTTGGAGAAAGAAATATTAACCCTGATTGCTTGGTACTAGAGATGGGGTTGAAGGAACATCCCCTAAACTGAACGCTATTTCTAGGGAGAAGGATGGTAGTAGAAGTAAGACATGATCTTGTTTGCTTTTGGTGATGGGAATACAGATTTAACTGCTTGGAGCTAGATATATGGAAAACCTAACAGGAAGAAGGTCTGAACATTCCCCTATATGATGGTTTCTCTGGTCTAAATCCAGTTGTTGGTGAGCTAGATTATTTCTAATTGATTTTAGCAGTGTCATCTCTGGGGGTTCTCATTTTTAGTTTTGTTGGAAACACTTGATCATCTTTTGTTTTTGAGCAAGTAACAATGTTTGTATTATAGACCAGTACTTGAAATTCCCAATTTACAAGAGAAGTAAAAAAGAAAAAAACTAAAAATAATACATCCTAACAGGAATCAAACTCTTCTAGGATTGTCTTTTTATCTTCAAAGTAGGACTTTGTACTCCAAAACAAAATAACAGAATACAGTCGAGTTTAATCTTCTGTATTGTGTTACTTCTATCCTCAAATTAACTGATAAAAGAAAATTTTCCATCCTCAACATCTGACATTTCCTTCTTTCCAGATGGTCCACAATATACATGCAGGAATGATTCTCCAAGTGTTTGTCCCTTGCCTCAATTCCAGCTTCTCTTAGCTAAAATGAGTATGAACAATCTAGCCAGGCATTGTCTAGGAGATACCTCTGAGATCGATAAAAATCTTCCGTAGCTGATCTTTGACTCTGCAATGTAGGAATAAGTGGCCTACAATCTCAACTCCCACATAGGAAGACCTTGAGCATAAAGAGATTCCTCTCTTCACACATTCATATATCAACACAGCCTCATTGGCTAACAACCATGAGAAACAAGCAACCTTGTAAGGTATCTTGACCTCCAGATATATTTCCATGGCCAGTTAGAAATCTCTGGCTCTGGCAAATTCATAATCTTATTTCCTGCATCACCATGTAAAGGCTCTCTATATTACCACGTCAATTACATACAGTTTACTCCTTGCAATCTGTTGAAGGATTCCGGGTGTTTGTAGAGTTCAGCTAGTCTAGAAATCTCCTGATCATTCATCATCCATCTAAGCAACAGTTCCCAGCCTTGAAGAGACCACATCTCTACCACTGCCCTGTTTTGGTGTTGAGCAAGAGGATACTGTTCAGGAAAAGACTACTGCAAACTCCTATTGCGTATCCACTTATCTTTCCAAAGATGGTCTTGTTGCCATTGTGAACTCTGATAATAGAATCGCTCTTACTGGAAGGCCATAAAACTTTGATGGACCCCCATTTACTCAATCCATATGGGGTATTGACGTCCTTGGTAACCCAATTATCCTGCTCCCATATTTGTTCAAGATAAAACTTCCCCGAATAGTCTGTGGTTCCTGGGAGTATCTTCATAACCATTTTGATTTCAAAGCCTTGCTGTTATTCAAATTCGTAATGCCAAGTCCTTGTCTTTTGTTTCTATCAAGATTTTCCACTTTAGTAAATGGAAAATCTTTTGTCCCTGTTCCCTTGCCATATAAAAGAAGATGAAGTATGATCCCAGGTTGTATTTGGTGGACTATCGGGAGGAAAAGGAATTAAGATGCTTTGAAGGAAAGGGCAACCCAATCCAGACTATAAAGCTTAATTTTTTTTTCTTTTTCACCATGGAGAATACTAAAACTCTAATGCAGTTGTTAGAGTCTCTATAGATCTTTTTGCTTAGATTAGCTGGTTTTTTGGGAGGAAAGGAATCTAAGAAGCCTTGAAGGAAAGAGCAACCCAATCAAGACGATAAAGCTTAGTTGTATTTTACTTTTTCATTTTTGGTGTAAACATGAGTACATGGAGAATACTGAGACTCTAATGCAGTTGCTAGATTCTCTATAGATCTTTATGCTTAGATTAGTTTGTTCTCAACTGCTCATGACATGTAATGATGGCTCAACAACCCTTTTTAGTTAATTCAATACGTTGCCTTAGTAATTTTTTTTCATCAGTCAGAACTTTTTCTCTTGCTGAGAGCCACATGAAAAAAGCTATCTTGTAAGGTACTTTCACTTTCCAAAGCATCTTCCATAGCCAACAACCCACCTGATTGTTGGAGGAATTAAGATCCCTGTAAGCAGAATTAACAGTGAGTTTTCCTATACTGTCACACTGCCAAACCAAATTGTCGTCTTCTTCTGTTAAGCCATTGAACTTGGCTAGTGTGTTGTAGAAATCAACAATCCTGTCCATTTCGTAGTTGTTATCTTCGTAGATTGAGATTCCATCATTTTCCTGTCCATACTTCAGACACAGGTGCTTGTTGTTGACATTAAGCTTAAATCTCTGGAAATACATGCTTTTGTGTGTCCTGCTCCATCCATTTGTCATTCCAAAAGGATATTTTCATCCCCCCATTTTGAAGCCCACCCTTGATTGGAAGATTGACCATAGTTTTTGATGGATCTCCGGATATTGCAACCATAAGGAGTGGCCACCACCTGTGTTATCCAGTTGTCCTTTTCCCCATACTTACCTTTAATATCTTTCTTCTCCAGAGTGGGTTATCTTCTGCACTGTACCTCCATAACCATTTCATCAGTAAGCTTAGTGTGAATCGTCATGTTCCTGACTCCTATCCCCCTTTCTATCTGCTTTTTGTCAAAATTTCCCATTTGGCTAAGTGAGATTTCTTCTTATCATTACTGCCTTAAATTGCTCCTTAAAGTATGTATCTCTTCTGTATTATGTTATCAAGAGCAAGGAAGATATACATCATATATGCAGGTAATAATGCATCAAGCATACTGTTGATCCTGATCAATCTTCCTCCGTGGAAGATGTATCGACTCTTCCAGTTGGTCAATCACACTTTTCTAGTACCTCATTGCATACCCTCTTGATTTGCTCTTTGCCCTCAAAGGCATACCCAGGTAGTTAGTGGGATAGAGCTCCTACCCCCCGCCCCCCCACCACAAAAGCATGAGCAAGTGTTTGGATATCTTCCACCACATTAATGGGATATATGTAGCTCTTGTTACAGTTTATTTGTAAGCCTAAAATGTATTAAAAGAGGATGAAAATAACTCTTTAAGTATTGGACTTGCTCTTTAGGCCTCACAGAAAATCAGAGTATCATCTGCATATTGAAGATGTGTAATTTCTAAGCTATTCATGGTGCTAGGATTTGCCTGGAACCCTCAGACCCACCCATTTATTTTAGCTGTCGGTATCATGTTGCTTATGCCTTTCATAGCTAGCATGAACAGGAAAGGGGATAGCGGGTCTCCCTGTCTCAAGCCTCTAGCCTCTGTAGGAGGAGAAGAAACAAATAGGAGAACCAAAACTGAAATTCGAGTGTACTAATACACTGTTTGATCCACTTCAACCACCTAGTACCGTAGCCCATATTGTGTAGGTGGTCTAGCAGGTACTTCCATTTTAGATGATCAAAAACCATTTGGATATCTAATTTGCATTGAATACCTGGTAAATTGCTCCTCTGTCTGCTATCAACACATTCATTTTCTATCATTATAGCATCCATGATTTGCCTCCCTTGATCAATGACATCTATTGACAATCCACCAGTTTGTGGATCACTTGCTTCTCAAAGTTTCTGTCAATATTTTAGAAATAATCTTGTGTACATTATCTCCAATTAGGCAATTGGTTGAAGTCAGACAATTCAACATCCCCTTTCTTAGTTATCAGGGCTACAAATGTAGCATTCTTTTCAAAGAAACCTTCATTCTGGAAATTTTGCTCTGTGGCTATTACATCTGGACCGATCACCTCCCAGCATTAAGAGAAGAATACCATGATGTATCCATCTGATTGTCTCCTGCACATGCTTTGACACAATCCAGGATCTCCTGTGGCTCAAAAGGCGCCATCAACATCATATTGTCCTCTGCATTATCATGGGCCAATCCCTCATGTTGAAATGTGGTCTCCATGAATAGCTTCTGAGTAAAGTTCTTCATAGTAGGAGACTATTTACTCCCAGACAAATTGGGGAACCACTGGGGATGAGAATGACTCAGCCCACAGCATCATTTGATGTAAGCACTCTAGGCGCCTGTGCCTCCAATGATTGGTTTGTCAACCACACACTCTCTTTCTTAATGTCAGCTATGTCTGTCAGTTTCTCCTCCTACTGTTAGCTTATCAGTGTCTTGACTCTCTTGTGTGCATTGGCTTTTCTGTGGAAAAATTGGCATTCCTATCACCTTGTTTCAGCCATAGTGTCCTAGATCTTTGTCTCCAAGCAATTTCCTCATTGTCTTGCAATATCTTCAAATTCCATTGATATAGCTAATCTTTTGGTTATTTCATCTTCTGTTAATAGCTTCTGATCTTGGATTTTCATCCAGTTTGTTGACTGATTTATTACACATTGCTTCGGTAGTCATAGTTTACTATAGATTGTTTTATTCCATTCCTTCAGCTTCTTCTTCACAGCTTTCAATTTGCAGAATGTAATCAGACCTTCCAGTGCAACAGAAGGATTTCCACGAGTTCTTTATTTTGTCACCAAAGTCTTCTGCTTTGTAGCCACCAATTCTCAATTTTGAAGTAAGAATTGTTATGTTCCTGTTACCACATTGTAGCATCAATGGTGAGTGATCGGTAGTCTCTCTGTGCATGATGGCATGATTGACTTGAAAATCGGTACAAAGGAACCATGTGGGGCGGAAGCGTTGATAATAGATGATGGAAAATAGATAGATATGCCCGAATATGTGGGAAGCGTTGATAATAGATGATGGAAAATAGATAGATATGCCCGAATATGTGACGTTGTTATGTGCCTTAAGTTCCTGAAACTTGTATCCCCTTTTTCTGAAATTAATAACCTACCCAATCTTTCTGATACTGCCTTGTCTACCCCCTTATCCATGCCCCCCCACCCCCACCCCCACCCCCACCCCCATACTTCTAAGTATCAATATTGTTGTTTCTCTTATAAGCATTGGTAATGTGATGAAAGAACTTGGTATTTCAGTCCGACAGTCCCTCTTTCAATAAGGTCCTAGACCTCTGTCTCCATGCAATCTCCTCATTAATATGTAGTTCTTCATAATCCATGAGAACGACTGCCTTTTTGACCGATTCTTCCTCTGTCAGTGCTCTACTATCAAGTAAAGAGTCTGAAGTCTTCCATTTGGCTGAGCAACTTAGACCTTTGGATCTTCAGGTTCCCTTGTTCATTCTTACTCCATTCCTTGAGCTTGCCTTTTGAGGGCTTTAAGTTTGCAATCTAATATGTAGTCAAGTCTTGCAGTGCAGACAAAAGAGTTCCACCAAGTTTTAACTCTACTAACAAAACCTTCTGTGGTCAACCACCAATTTTCAAAGTTGAAATAAGATTTTGAATGTTCCTAGGACCCACAAAGAGTGCTAAACGAACATGATAAAATTGTACGAGTGTTTGTTTCACGTTGTTGAGTTGCTCACTTCATTCTAAGGAAATCAAAATTCTATCTATTCTGGATGTACTGGTTTTGATGTATAATTTTCTAATTCTTGCTCCTTGACGGTTGTTACGTCTTACATGTTAATCACTTGTGACTTTCACAGGCTGTGTGTTTCTTGCTTGGGTTCAGCTTGGGAGCTTATAAGCCTTATTGGACGCTCCTCATTTTCTGTGAGTGTCATGATCATGCTTCTGCCTGAACTTGTTATCTATATATGAAATTACAAGCTGGTGATAAGTCTGAAAATCCTTATGAGTTGTATATCCTATTCAAGATTCTATTGCATACAGAGGTGCTCAATATAATTACGACCTGTTCGTCTTTATCAAAAAAAATAATTTATGTCCTGTTCGTTTGTACAAGGGTGGTTCTTTAACTTATTGTCTCATGTTTACAGTGTCTCCTCTTCCATTCTCACCTTATAAAGAATGTTTGATTGTACATATTCTGAGAGTTTTCTTTTCTTTTTGTGTGACAAGAGACAATCAGTATCACATTTTTTCTGTGAATTAGGGATAAAATTGATTTTGATGTGATGATTGATCCAAAGTAACCCCTCCCCCATGGCTTATAGGCTAATTAAAAACTAACCTTGTCATATCTATTTCTGGTTCTAGGATGATCAGAGGAGACTTTGCCTGTATGCTGCTTTATTTTTGCCATTCAGAGAGACCATTTATAGAGATAACAAAGCCAAAAAGGTAAACTCTGGACCATCAAAGAGTCCATGCAAGCTTTGCATTGATCGATTCCACTCTGCATCTTTTATGTGACGTGAACAGTTCTTATGATTCCATTCCATCTAGAGTGTGTTTTGCTTAAGATTGATGTTATTGGACATTTTGTTTCTAAGCAGAAGAAAAATCATGGCCTAAAGATGCTAATTTTTATGTAGTTGTAACCTCTTTCTGTGAACTTGATAATGTCTACACATGTTGAGGATTTGCAATTTTTTTGTCAATAATTACTAACTTTGGCTGATGTTGATCAGATTCCAGTTGTCAATTATATTTTTCGCAATTCTCTCAAGTTGAAGGCCAGTGATGCGGAAACAGTGAGTGATTCTTCATGCGACAGTTTCATGAATTTGATTGTACCTTGAACATTAAACCTAGTTTTTCTTGTGACTCTCTACATCAAGAAATGTGAGATTTTATGATCCATTTGCAGGTCATGAGCTTGCATACTGTAACTAAGAAGTTTGTCACGTTAATTCCACTACTCGTTTCTAAAGAAGATGTCCAAGTTCTTGAAGTTGATTGGAAAAGAGATACCATTGAGGTTCCAATCGCTTCAAAACTTAGAATATTGACTGGTAACAATATCTTTCTTCTGCATGTCAAGTGCTCTACCTATTATTGTCATCTTGTAAATTGATATAGTTAATGTTTGTTCACAAACAGGTTTGCTACTTCGAGAAATTAAAGAATTTTGGCGCGTCGCTCTTGTTCTATCTATGCAGCTACATCCTGTTGACATTGTGTCCTCTACAAGTTTCTCAAATGAGAACTTTGAACTGGACAAGAGTAGCAGATTATTTAAGACAGTAGAGAATGCAGTAAGAACACTAGGTATTGTCATTCGTTCTCTTTGCTTCTAACTTTGTGTTCCCTTTGCGATTGTGAAGCTGGACTAATCAATCATCTCATATAGCTACTGAGCATTTTAAGACTTGAGGTTACTTTTGCCTCCCTTTTATATATTGTTTTTCTTACTAAATGCTCCTGTCTTGCTGCTCTCTTTCCCCTTGAGCATTTATCTTCAGTGTTGCTTCAGAGCTTGGATCGATTCGGTCGAAGCCAGCCATAAAAGATAAAAATTCCTTTGTTATATCCCATATCAAAGTCTTCTCTCACTTCCACACTTATTTAGGGTTATCATGGAGTACGACTCCCACCAAGATGTTTCACTGGACAGTAATATTGGAATAGTAACATTTTGCATACATCGTGTGATGTGCATGTTGCTTTTGTAGAAACCACATATTTGATTGAATTGTAGATCTTTCTAACCTATGAGCTTACCTTAATTTCCAGGTCTGGAGAAGGTTTGGGAAATGAAACCACTGGTTAATGGAAAGGAAATTATGAACATTTTGCAGATTAAAAGTGGAGGGCCAGTTGTTAGAGAATGGGTATGCCACTAATACTATTTTCTTAAGCAGCGTTTAATCGGTTATAAGTATTTTTACTCATAGTTCAATTTTCCTCTGCAGCAACAAAAACTACTGGAGTGGCAGCTCGCACACCCTTCTGGTTCAGCTGAAGAATGCATTGATTGGATGAAGCAAGCACAGTCAAAACGTGCAAGAACGGAGTAGTTTTGAACTTCAATCATATACAGTAAGAGAAGTATTGCATAGCTGACGGAAGAGAAGACGCAAGGTGTGAGATGTTGCTCGACTTGACCCTTATATGCAGAGAAAAAAATAGGAAAACAGAAAAGGATTTTGTTCAATGGAGGAATAGCC